>CAWUFW010008170.1:600000-920716 GCA_963921515.1 Calotriton arnoldi
CGATAATAAACCACTTGAAAACCATTATTGCCAACAATACTCAACTGCTGCCAAAACACCAATCGACCATTATAAAGCCAATTAATACTCCCTAAATATATATTAAAAAACTTTTTCAATGTATATACTTTTTTATTTAAATTAAACAAACCTATCACCTCAAATCTTTATCATTCCACTAGAACGATCTCTATCCACTATGGGATGGCAGCTATCAGTCTCAGCATATCTCATCAGCCCGATCATCTAATCAGTTTATCCCATTCCTCTCTTGAATTCAAACCTTGTCGTACAGTATTAAAAATGGATATATACCACTGTTCCCTTGCTTTACGCTTTTCTTCCATATTACCTCCTCTTCTATTCATGGTTACTCTTTCCAAAATAAACCACAAAAACTCTGTTTCTCTATGTCCATGCTGTAAAAAATGTGCAACTAGGGGTGCATTAAGCTTCCTGGTCTTAATTGCTGATTTATGTTCAGCCAGTCTAATCCTAAGTTCACGGCCTGTCTCCCCAACATAGGCCAAACCACAAGGGCAACGCAAAAAATAAATCAAATTTTTACTACGACAGTTACTCAAACAATGAACCTCCACGGTTCTGCCAAAGTGGTTTAGAGATTTAGCCACAATACATTGGTCACACAAAGAGCAGTTACCACAACGTACATTGCCCTTGGCTGTCGTGTGATCCAACGTCTTCTGTCTTTCCTTCGGCCCCTCTCTGTATGTCTGCACCAACTGACTGCGTAGATTCATATTTTTCTTGTAAGCAAATAGTGGTTTGTCTAGTCTCACATTCTCTTCATCATTCAAGATATTCCAATTTCTATTCACTACATTTTTTATTTTATTGCTCACAGAACTAAACTGACTCACAAACACTACTCTCTGTTTCACCTGCCGTTTGTTAGGCCTTTGCAACATTACATCACGATCATAAAATCTTGCCCGTTTGAAAGAATGTGATATCAATTTTTTGGGGTATCCCCTATCACTTAACTTAGTTTTCAACACCTCAGAGTGAGTATAAAAATCTTGAAGATCCGTACAATTCCTCCGTAACCGGAGGAACTGACTAAATGGTATATTATCTTTCTGCGCTTTAGGATGAAAGCTCGAATAGTGTAAAAGCGTATTTTTAGCCATGGGTTTTGTGTATAGTTCTACTGCTAGTCTCCCTTCAATTTCCTTAATAGTAATATCTAAATAATCAACACTCTTATTACTCTGGGTTGCAGTAAATCTAAGATTACTATCACCTAAATTTAACCAGGTTAAAAATTCTGTCAAAAGTTCACTTGGCCCGTCCCAAATAAAAAAGACATCATCAATAAATCGATGCCATTCAAAAACGTTCTCATAGAACGGAGCCAACTCATTATATATATGGCGATCTTCAAATTCCCCAACGTATAGACAGGCCAAACTAGGGGCACAAGTAGCCCCCATGCTGGTCCCTTTCTTCTGACGATACAATTGGTCTTTAAAAAGGAAAATATTATTCTTAAGAACCAACTCAGTACACTGCACTATAAATTCCTTGCTGACACCCTCCAAAGTTATATTTTCTAAAATCTTGCCTACCAACTCTACTGTACTTTGTTGAGGGATATTTGTGTAGAGAGACTCAATGTCCAGAGTAACTAGACACTGAGTCTCCCCCACAAAAGGCTTACCCTCAATCATTCCAATAATATGCGAGGAATCCCTCACATATGATTTTAATTTCAATACCAAGGATTTGAGGAAGGAATCTATATACTTGCTTAAAGGTTCAAGCAGAGAACCCAAACAACTCACAATCGGTCGCATGGGTGGATCTGTGTTATTTTTATGTACTTTCGGAAGCCCATATAGAGCCGGGATCTTAGGATTCCCATTATTTAAGAATCTCCACTCAGCCTCACAAATCCAATTATTTTCTTTAGCTTCTATCAGAAGATCATTGCATTTCTTTGTTAGAGCAGTTAGTTCACTATCCTTTACCTTCTCATAGTGTTCAAACACATCCAGTAATTTAAACATCCTATTCTCATAATCTGATGTATCAAAAACTACCACTCCCCCACCCTTATCAGCGGGTTTTATAATAATGGACAGATCTTCTTTTAAACTCTTAATCGCTGCCCTTTGATTCTTGCTAAGGTTAAAATCATGAGGATTTTCATTTTTAATAATATTCTGCACCTCTATCTCAACAACCCTCTCAAACGTCTCTACATTTTTACCTACCTGTGCTATTGTTGGTGTAAAAGTTGATTTGGGTTTAAGACCAGTGACATTGTCAGATTCGCGACCCAATCTACCTTCAAAAAACCTCGTTAATCTAATTTTTCTAAAAAACATTCTAAGATCCCTTTCTAGCTGAAATCTATTAATCCTAGCTGTGGGCACAAAACTAAAACCTCTCCCCAAGACCTCTAATTTATCTTTGTTAAGGAGTCTATTGGACAAATTAATGATTGGAATTTTGTCTAGCGCCAATAGCTCTGATTCCTGGTCCGCATATATTCTTGCGGCGGTTGACTCCGTACTTGTTGGGCCCTCGTTTGATTCCCATTGTATCGACCCCTCCTGTTTTTCTGCTCTAAAAAATCCCCATAATTTTCATTGGACCCTCTACCCAATTGTTCTTTTCTCGGTTCCAATTCCTCGTCCCCACTTGATCCTGAGGTATCAGAGAAGGTGACCTCCTTTCTACCCCCTCGTGTATACCGAGGTCTTCTATACGGATTCCTATCCCACCCCTGATCATTCTTTTGATTACATCGCTGCGGTACATCACACACCAGGGTGTCTACAGTCTAGCATTCCAGTGATGCCTTACATGCTGTGACAATGTGGATTCTGTCATGACAGGGGTGCTTTACCTACAAGGCAGTATGGATTCTGGCATGAAAGTGGTGCTTATGTACAAGGGCAATGTAGAAACCACCAGAGCAATGTTTGATGTTCAAGCTTGTGTACTGTGAACATGGTGGGGCTGGTAGTACTGTAATGTGTGTGGTGTGGGCCGGTAAAATAACAATAACTAGCATCCATCCTAGCTCACTCAGCAGAAGCCCTGTTGAGCCTGGGCAGGTCAATGGTGCACTGTGCTGTCACCTTTCAGTGGAGCAGCAGTGTGTTTTTTGAGCTGAGTCTAAAGTGATTTGCATTTGAAGAAACACATTGAAACATTGTAACTTCTTCAAACATTGCATGGACGTGTACGGACTGCGGTATATAGATGTATCTCTGTGTAGAGCACTGGGACACACGACACCTATTCAGGAGGTCCGCGACTCTTTAGAAAATTAGATAAATGAAAAGATGTCCACAACACGTTACGGTAAGCAGGACATATCTTTAATGACGTCAGCCATCCACCTCAGCAGCAACTGCCGCTCCGGGAATCCCACGTCCCCAAACATTCCAGTTCCATTACGAACCCCACATATATCCCTTCTTTCATAAAACACAAAAAACAAATGATAAGAAAACAATGAACATGAAAATAAGCCAAAATAACACAAATTGTGCAGTCATAGGAAATATAAGGTTAACAGGGTACTAAAGAAAAGAATGGCAATATGAATCAATGCATGACAAAATCATTGTACTTTGATGGGAGCCTCCTGTTCCTGACTGCTCCTCCACCTGCTGTACTACTGCAACCAGCTCCAGAAACAGTGGCATCATCGTCAAAATGCTCACCCAAATACACGTCATCACAACCACTCAAACTGTCACGCACCACAGTGGTTTTGTTTTTTGGAATCACCGAAACCATACTTTTACTCCACACCTTCCCTCCTTCCACAACAATTACATGATCGCGAACCCCGACCACCCTTTTAGGAGTAGAAAACTTAGAGCAACCCTTCCTTACAATACCAGGTTTTTTGATGCAAATCCAATCACCAATATTTACCGACAGTCTTCTCCCACCAGCTTTCACCTCAGCTTTACTAGACAATGCCTTCCCTACATCCAGCACTCTTCCAAGCACATCACTGTCCACCAGTTTGCGGTCCATCCAATCTTTATTCAAATGAGACCCTGCTACTCTCCCCCTCATAAGGGTGAAAGGTGACACTCCAGTCACACTATGTGGAGTTGTTCTGTAAGCCCACAACATATCCTTCATAACCTTCTTCCAACTCAGGTTGTTAACTAAAGCCAACTGTAACTGATCTTTAATCACACGATTAAACCTCTCCACCAATCCATTACTCCTGGGATGGTAAAGGGAAGTCTTATTATGGCGAATGCCATTCCTATGCAGGAATTCAGTCATCTCCACAGATACTAATTGGGTTCCATTATCTGTGACTAATTCCTCGGGATAACCTTCTCTGTCAAAAACATCACTCAGAAAATCTAACACAACAGAAGTGGAAATACACTCAACTACCTTTACCTCAGGCCACCTTGACAAATAATCAATCAGTACCAAAACAAACTTGGGCGTGCTACCCAACACTGCAAATGGCCTGGAAATATCCAAAGCTAACTTGTTCCAAGGCATGGATGGCGGCTCATCCGATACAACGGGAGATGGTACAGTGACTTGAGACTTATCACTGATAACACATGCATTGCAATCTTTGACATACTGTTCCGCCATCCTGTCCACACCAGGCCACCAAAAATCCTCCCTGATCCTCCGTTTAAGTGCTCTAATACCACCATGACCAACATGTGCCAAGTGTAAAATCTTGCTTCTCAGACCTTCAGGAACTACCAATAAACCTCCACTCCGAACAATACCATCGACAAGAGATAATTCGTCACTCACTTTCTCAAATGCAACAAGACTATCCTGTAATTTCCTAGCCATGGGCCAACCTTGTACTACATACATCTTAACAAGTGACAAAACTATGTCTTTTTCCAACATTTCCCTCCAGATCTTTTCACACAATGCTCCATCCAACTCCTCATCCACAGAACTCATCACACAAACCATGAGCAAATCATGATCATCACAATTGTTCACACCACAATCATCTTGCACAGGTAACCTTGACAAACAATCTGCTGCAAAGTTCCTTTTGCCAGACACATGCTCTAACACGTATTGGAATTCTTGCATACGATATTGCCATTTGGCAATACGGGGTGTAGCTTTCCCTCCACCCCGAGTACTAAACAAATCCACTAAAGGCTTGTGGTCTGTAGGGAGAATGAATTCTCTTCCCCACAAGTAGGTCTTGAAGTACTCAGTTCCCCAACACATAGCTAAAGTCTCCCGCTCAATGGTCGAATAAGTGGCTTCAGCTCCCCGTAGCGTACGGGAGGCGAAAGCTATAACCTCTTCGCTCCCATTAGAATGTTTCTGCAACAATACCGCCCCTAACCCGACACTGCTAGCATCCGTCATCAAAATACTCATATCACTTGCATTAAAGGGTTTCAAAGGACATGCTGAAACTATATTTCTTTTGATTTCTTTAAAGACAAGTTCACACTCGTTGGACCATTCATATCTCACATTCTTTCTGAGTAGGTTGCGTAACACAGAAGTTTTACTAGCAAATTGTGGAACAAATTTTGCATAGAATTCCACTAGACCCAGAAAGGACCTGAGTTGATCCTTGTCCTTAGGTGATGGTGCATCTTCAATGGCCTTCAAAATCTTTAATTTAGGTTTCACTCCTTCAGCAGATACGTGGTGTCCCAAATAATCAACACCCGACTGCGCAAATCTACACTTGTCCTTTCTCAGAGTCATACCCCTAGCCTTCAAAATATCCCAAACCATCCTCACACGTGCATCATGTTCATCATTATCTTTGCCGTATATCAAGATGTCGTCTTGAAAGCATGCTACCCCTTTCATTCCTTTGAATAAAATATCCATGACCCTTTGGAACACAGAAGATGCTGACGCCAACCCGAATGGCATGCGGATATAGCGAAAGGCACCCTCAGGAGTTACAAATGAAGTTAAGTGTTTGGAGTCATGGTGTAGCTAAATTTGGTGATATGCAGCAGACATATCCAATGATGTAAAAACAGCAGCCTGATCTAAAGTGGCTAACATTTCGTTAATATTTGGCAAAGGTTGGTGATCTACCCAAATATTACGATTGAGATCGCGGAGATCAACACATAAGCACAAAGACTTGTCAGCTTTACGTGCCAACACAACTGGGGATAACCACTCTGATCCTTCGATGGGTTCAATGATTGACATTGCACACAACTTGTCAAGTTCCTGTTTCAGCTCCTGTCTCAAACATAAAGGCACCTTCCTAGCCTTGTGTACCACAGGAACGGCATTACTTTTTAAAACAATGCGATGTTTGAAATCTCGCAACTTACCTAACCGGTCACAAAACACCTCTTTAAATTCATCGAACCACTTCAATCCTTCAACATCATGCTCTCTTGCAACAGCACTCAAACAAGGATTCATTAACTGATCCTTAGTTAATACTACATCAGGATGGTTGGGATCCAAAATTATGTTAAGTTCTCCTTGGTCTTCCCAACCCAATAAATTCGACCCATCTTTCACCAGAAAAACATCAGTATTGGTACAATTGTCGCAAAACTTCAAATCAGCTCTGAATTTTCCAACCACTTTCACTTTTTTTTCCACCATAAGCAAACAACTTAATATCAGTTGTTTCCAACACCACATCTTGAAATTTAACAAACTCATTTGTACCTAACAAAGTGACAGGAGAACCGGAATCTGCCATCACATTTACACTTTGGCCGTTAATTAAAAGGTGACAAAATGGTGGTTTCCTCTTTCTCATTTGTCTGATGACAACACAATTGTCATCTAATTGTTCTGGCTCCTCTTCCTTAATCATTACAACATAGCCATCACCACCCAAACTTTCATTGTCACTATTATCCTCACACATAGCATTTACGACTTGCTTCTTTTGACTATTTGCTTTGCAAAAACGGAAAAATGACCTCTCCTACCACATTTGAAACATGTCTGACTTAAAGCTGGACATTGTTTAAAATTAGCCACATGTGACCTACTACCACATCTAAAACAAACATAATCTCTATCAGGTTTCCATGAAGACCCACTAGATTTGCTCGTAGATTTGAAATTTTGACTCATAAATTTCTCAGCCCCTTTTTTCTGTGCAATTTCACCACCACTTTTTTGTGCAGATTTCACCTCTTTACATTCTAAATTAGAACGAGTAGTAGCTAATTCTTTCATGCAAACATCAGAATGTTCAATGCTCCTAGCAATTTTCAATGCTAGGTCCAAACAAGGATCTTCACTAGCTAACAGTCGTTCTTGAATTTTCCTATTACTCGTTTTTTCAATAAGTTGATCACGAATAATCTCCACCTTCAAATCACGATAATTACAGTTTAAAGATAAAGTATGTATAGAAGACACAAAATCGTCAATGGACTCCCCAGGTAGTTGTGCACGTTGCAGGAATCTGTGTCTTTCCAATACCACATTCTTTTTGGTGAAAATCTATTGCTCAAAGTTTGAATCAATGAAGCATATTCATCTACTACAGGCTGAGAATCACCCTCCCCACTGGGAAGTACATGTACAGTTTCAATATGTAACGTTTTCAAAATTGACCTGCCCTCATGACCTAAGTTGTATACCAACAATGCTTTTTTCTTCTTAGACGTGAAAGTATCTCCATCTATAGCATCTAGATATGCCTCAATAGCTTCACGCCATTGTACCCAGTTCAACGGTGGAGAGCCAGCATTTGCTAAAAATGGAGGTGGTGGAGATATTCCTTCCATAACTGTATGCACGGAAAGTGAGTTGCTGCTACAAATAAATGTTAAAGTATTTGGTCGAAATGCACACCACGGATATGGCAGGTAAAAAACAATAGGTGCAGAAGACAGGTATAGAAAATTCCAGGAGTGTCAATCACTTTGTGCAATTAATGAAGAATTTTCATCAGACACGCAATGCTAAAGGTGTGCCCATCACCGTAAATATGCCACTGTGTAATGACAAATGAAGGGCTGTCGGTTGACAGGCAATGAAATGGGTGTGCCTATCACCGTAATATAGATGCAATACCTCCAAGATGGCCGCTGCATGTCCGAGGACGCGAGCAGCGGCGTCTGTACAACTTGCTGACGTCGATGGGAGACGCGCACACCACCGCGTGCACTCACTGTCAACACGCGCTGGAGCCGTGCGCCGACAACCAGATCCTGCTCCCAGGCAGTACGCCCCAAAAATACGCCTCGACGAAGAATACAGAGGCAAGAACAAGCGCGGAATGCAGGTACTCGTGGACGCCGACCTCAGGACTTCTTCAGGCAGAAGACAGCAAAAGAAAACTGGAAAACCGGCATCCAAGGGAACTGCAGGGAGCAATGGAGTATTCCAAACGAACACCAGGAATGCGATGGAGGTGGAGACGCTGACGGTCAACTCGTTGCCACTGAAAAGATGTCCACAACACGTTACGGTAAGCAGGACATATCTTTAATGACCGTCAGCCATCCACCTCAGCAGCAACTGCCGCTCCGGGAATCCCACGTCCCCAAACATTCCAGTTCCATTACGAACCCCACAATAATATTAGCAGATTAATAGAGTATATATAGATAAAAAAGCAAAATTGAAAATTGAAAGGTTTAAAAAACTCTGTAAATGTAAATGCATATTAAATTGGAAGCTGACAATTCAGCTGGTATGCTTATCTTCATTTGTGGGTACAGCAAACTGACTCTAATACGAAGGACTGGTGGCCTCAATTGAATCACCACTGGTATCTGCCGACAAAAAGAGAGCATGCACTAGGAGTAAAAAAGACAAATAGCAAATTTTTGAGAATCGCTATTTGAGAATCGCAAACGAGATGTATGTAGGATTCGCCAGAAAATTTGCGAATCCTACATATTCCTTAATTGCGATTCGCAAATTGCGAATCGCAGTTAAGGAAACCCTCCCATTCATTCCTATGGGCCTAGAGGCCCATAGGAATGAATGGGAGGACATTCTCAATTTGCGATTAGCAATTAGAGAATCGCAAATTGAGAATGCAATTTCAAGGTTGCAAGGTTGTCCAAAGGACACCCTGTTGCACCCCTGAAATGAGCATGGGTGCACATGTGGCGCACATACATGCCCTGAGGGCATGTATGTGCGCCACATGCCACTTTGAAAAATGCAAAAAATGCATTTCTCAAAGAAATCGTAAGTTACCACCAACCTGTAGTTGGTGGTAATTTACGATTCCTTAAGCCATAATCGCACAACTTAGGTGCTTCATACATTTCATTTAAGGAATCGCATATTGCGATTCCTTAAATGCGATTCGCAAAATAGAGAATCTCAATTTTGCGATTCTCTATTTTGCGAATGCCTTTTGGATGATACATCCCAAAAGGCTTGTTCCCGTTCGCAAACGGGCCGATTCTGAGAATCGGCCCGTTTGCGAACGGGAAATGGGCTTGATACATATGGCCCAAAGTGATATGCTAGACTGCTTTGTCTTTTAGAACAAAAATTGCATTTTGAAAAGCTCCAACCTTCACATAAAAATTAAAATTTTGAGTTTCTCATTTTTTGTTTGTAAATTAAATAACAGTTTTATAATTTATGGACCTCTTTGATGTATACTTGTTTATGTATTTGTGTATATTATTTTCAGGTTCAAATGAATGAAATTGCTTAGGTGGGGGTTCCCATCTTCTACTAGTGATTGAGTGGGGGTTCACACAAACCAAAAAGTTAAGATTTGCTGATGTAAAAGATGGAAGACAGCAACACTGTGGCACCACACAAAATACTGAACTACACGCAGTGCTTAATTTGTGAAAAAAGCATAGGCCCCAAAGTTTTTATTAAGAGCTTGCTGCCTGTCCTGGTTAATGTCATGGTTAACGAATTCCAATGCTGCCTAGCCTTCATTCTGCTTCATGTCTCTTTCTTCCACCACCCTACTCTTGATGTCTCTGTATGTCACTCTTGCAGGTTCCTTTTCATCCCTGCCTTCCCACTTCGCCACTTTTTTTCTACATTTCTATTTCTGCTTCTTTCTCCATTTACTGCCTTTCTCACTCTTGCTCAGGATCAAAGTCTGATGATGAAAATAAGCCAGGCCCCAAAAAATCAGAGTGCCGGTGCATTTCCCCCACCACCTGCAAACAACCGGCACTAAGTAAGCATTCACCACACCAAGTCACTATCTGTAGCATTCAATTCCATGCCCTTTACTAATGTGCAGCCATGTCATGCAATTTCATGCGACATGGCCAATGAAACTTTGGCCAGTTTTAGGAAAAGGCAAGGCTTGGCAGTCTCTTACGAAGTCCCAGTATGGGGGTACCGGCCTCCCACAAGAATCAACAAATGTAACCCAGTTTTCAGGTAACTCACCTATTTTTTTTAGGTAACCTCTTTCTATCAATTGAACCATTTTCCAAGTTGCTTCAAGTGAAATAATAGAAAAATCGGTTGAATTAAATCTGGATTATTTTTAATAGGTCACATTAAAATTGCATATTCACTTGGAGTGGCCCTATGCAAACAGGAGACAAGGTTACATTTAGTAGACCTAAAACATATTTAAGTCAAAACCCACCTGCTTTAACTCCTTCTCAAAATGTTTTTTTGAACAAATAAATCATGATTTTAAAGAAGTAAAAATTATTGTTCTTGTGTTTCACAAACTGTTTGGGACTAGTTGAGTGATTGTTAATTACCCACAATGGGATCTGTATTGTGGACCTGGTAGTAACATAAAAGGCATTCAGGTTCACTAGACACAATAAAAAGAGAAATAGGTGGATAAAATGAGTGATCTAACTTCATCTGAATAAAATATAAAAGTGAGGAAGCAGTGAGAAAACAGACACATTGCTGGATTTTGTGTTTTTACATTGTCACTCCTTTTCACCAAAGGACATTGATATGCTGTAGTGTTGGAGTGTGTAGATTCTTTGACAATCTGTTCAGCTGCCTTTCCTTTATCTTAATTACAAAAATAACTTGTTTTTAAATAGTGATTTATACCTAACTGCCATTTATATGTGCTATAAATGACAGATGTTAATGTGACCGAATGGCCAGTCATATCAATCCTGGTTAATGTTTTAGCAGGGTGATAGAAAATTAATATGAAATAAGCTGACCTACAAGAGACCTGCTGCCCTTTCCCTAGGTATGCACCAGCTAATGAGCAGGTTTGGTACTACTGTCTGCATCTGTCCACAGGCTACAATCAGAGGTATGAAATGAACTGACGATCAACTGCAAAGGCGCTGCACAATATTATCAACCATCATGCACGAAGATTTGAACTTACAGGAAACAGACTCGGATTTACAATCTTGATAGTGAAACCCAAAAGGTGTGTTTGTTTCCTGAAATGCATATCAGTGCTTTTATCAAGAACAGTTATGAAACTGATTGCACGGCACACTAGCATTTGAACACACTAGCATTTGAATTAGCAGCCTTTAGTTTAAAATGTAAAGTTATTTTATGTGCAATTATTCTGAAAAGAATAATTCAGTTCATTAACAATATGCTCCTTTGCCAAAGATATCCAACTCCTCAAATACTCTTTGCACGTCATTCAGACTTGGATGCCCAGGCCCTACCTGAAGCTCAACACACCAAAGACAGATTTCCTGTTATTTGCCAAGAACAGCAAACAAGAAACAGTACAAACCTGGTTCAATGACTTGAACCTTGACAACGTTAAACCCCACATTTCACCCAATGCGAAGTCACTTGTGTTCATCCTGGACACCACCTCACCCTCAAGGGATAGATTTCCGAAAGAAACGAAGACGGCCTGGTATCAAGTCTCTCTTTTAAGGAAACTGAAACCATTTCTTCCAGAATATATCTTCAAAATGTTGTTCAAGCCCTCAGACTCTTGCCTCTGGATGGTGGTAATGCACTGCTGTGTGGCCTCCCCGATTCCACACTGGTGCCCCTTAAGGGCATCCTACATGTGCAGTACGTCTGATCTAGGGCCTGATAAGAAATATGATCATTTTACCACCACTCCATTGGCTCCCCTTGCCAGCCTGCACTACCTTCAAAACCATCTGCATCATTTACAAAGCTACCATGACCAGCATCCCCACTTATTTTGCAGACAAGTTCACTATCACTGGTGATTCTTGGCACAACCGCAGTCAGGACACTATCAGACTGTAGACCAAGAATTATAAGAAAGCAAGAACAAGACAGCAATCTTTTTCCATCTATGCACCCAGGATCTGAAACAATACTCCTGCATCAATCAGAAATGACCCGGCGCTGCTCTAATTTAGGAAATAATTGAAGTCTCACCTCTTTAAAGACCCCTGCATCACAGTGAATTAACCGTCCACAACCTAGCCTCCTCTCCCATCACTCATTCATGTTAAGCTTGTCTTTGACCACAGACAGTGCTCTATTGCATTTTAGCTAAGTTATTGCTATAGAAATACCATATACATAACACTCAATTAGAATATAGAACTTAAATGGAGTCTGCACATTGCAGTATATTAAGTGTATTTCCCTGAAACACATAATTATATGGAGAATTGTATTTAGAACATTACTTGTAAAGGTGCTGTCTAAACTGAGTTAACATCAGATGGTGACAATAAGATTGCGATGTAGGTCTAATGGTTGCAGAGAAAATATCTCACCTGCATGACCTGAGGGTATTTCTTCTTCAAACTTTGGGATCCCTGTATGAGAGAAACCTTTCTAACACATGTAATACTATTAATTAAATATGCATATCCGCTCCCCTGTCACTATACACTGCACTATTGTATATGCGAGTGGGTAAGGCCCACGGCCCGAACGACTACCCCTGTGAGTTCTTTCAAAAATATCACCTGCAACTCTTGAAACCCTACCTAGCCGCCCTGGAGGCTTCCTGGGAGCATGGTAGCCTTCCACCAGACTGGCGACATGTTGAGATAGTTGTGTTTTAGAAGCCGGGCCGACCGCCGGAACACTTCTCGTCCTATCGCCCGATTTCCTTACTTAATGTGGAAGCTAAGCTTCTGGCCAAGGTGATTGCCAACCGTCCAGTTCCATATATCACGGAGTTGGTACATTCAGACCAGGAAGGATTTATGCCGAATCGTGCTACACGACACAATATTAGACGTGCCAATAATGCTATCGCTGCGGTTGATAAACTTGGCACTCCTGCTGCACTCCTTCTGGCAGACATGAACAAGGCCTTCAATTCCCTTAGTTGGACCTACCTATTTGCTCTGCTATCCCGCCTGAACATCGGCCCCCGGTTGCTTAGCCTTATTCGCCTGCTATACACGGATATAACTGCCTCAGTCCGTGTGGCTGATTCGGTCTCCAAACGCTTTGTTGTCGGGTGGGGGACGCGCCAGGGATGCCCGCTCTCGCCCTACCTTTTTGCTCTAGCGATGGAACCGCTTGCGGCTTGGGTACGGATAGATGCGCAACTGTGCGGTTTTGAGTGGCCGCCAGGCATCTCCGACCGCATAGCACTCTATGCGGACGATGTGCTGTTCTTTCTTACCAATCTCGACCGGACTGGCCCGCTCCTTCTCCGCATTATGCAGATTTTTGGCGAAACCTCTGGCCTTTATATGAACCGGTGGAAATCCTTTTTGTGGCCTCTGCGGGGTGGAGATCGGCTGGGTGACTGGTCACGGGAGGTGGTCGTGGCCCCAGACGGCTTTAAGTATTTGGGTGTGCATCTCTCTTCATCTCAGGCCCTGGCTTGGAGTAAGAACCTTGCCCCCTTATGGACGCAGGTGGGGGACCAGACACGTGTGTGGTCCCACCTACCCCTATCTATTTTTGGTAGATCCGCTATTTTAAAAATGATTTCTCTTCCTCGCCTCCTTTATCAGCTACAGAACCATCCCTATTCGATAAAACCTACATGGTTTCGCCAATTGAACGCTATTCTTGCCCGGTTCTTATGGGGGGGCGGTGCGTCACGGGTGGCTTTGAGGACTTGTTTCCAATCTACATACACCGGTGGAATAACCGGCCCGGATGTTCAGGCGTATTATATGGCCTCCCATTTCCTTGTTCTCAATGATTGGTGGTATGGCGATTGCGGGGACCCGGCATATGCGGTGGAGCGCTGGCTCCTGGGAGACAATGGTCTCCATAGGGTTCTTTATTCCGTAGCACTGCATCATGAGCTACCACCTGCCACAGCCACGATCTTTATGATCTGGAAGGCGGCGCTCCGTCAGATGGGTTGGTGGGGAAGACTCACTAGGGAAACTCCGCTGTGGAACAACGGGCAATTGCCGCAGCTATTACACCTGCCTGGCTTCTGGGGCTGGGAGGCCATTGGGATAGATACGGTGGGGGCAGTTGTACGTGGATGTACTCTCAAGTCATTCTCAGATATCCAAGCAGACTACGATATGCCCCGCTCACAATTTTACCGCTATCTCCAGTTCCGGCACGCCTTTACTCCATATATATCTCCCTTAACAGAGATTCCTGAATTTAACCCCATCGAGGCAAAGGTTTTTATGGGAGACTTAGGGGATCGGAAAATTACCAAAATATACCGCACACTTATTAACAACACCCCCACCACACTCCATAAAACCAGGGAGGCGTGGCAGCAAGATCTTGGTCCCTTGGATGAGGATGACTAGGTGGAGGCTCTGGAGTCCCCACGCAGCGCAGCAATTGCGGATCGCTTGCGCCTCATCCAGTTTAAATACTTACACAGAGCGTACTACACCAGACACAGGCTATGGCGCGCCGTGCTCATCGCATCCCCACACTGCTTGCGCTGCAAATCTATGGAGGGCACATTCCTACATACCGTGTGGGCATGCCTAGCACTGTCAAAATTCTGGAGGGGGGTGTTCACATGTCTATCTGAGGTCCTTGGATGGGTTCTTGCTTCCTCACCGAGACTGGCTATCTTACACATTGCAGAGGACAGTGGCGGGAATAGATATAAGCGCCACCTCCTCTTCCTGGGCCTAACACTGGCCAAGAGGGATATCGCCCAGGCCTGGAAGGATGAATCTTCGCCGTCGCTTGGCGTATGGAAGAAGGGCCTAGATTTTTGTATGGGCCTAGCACTCCACGTTTTCGAGGCCAGGGAATGTCCCCGTAAACATTACAAAATTTGGACGCGTTGGGCTGATTACAGGGGACTGTATCTGGAGCCTCCTCCCCCCCTACCCGATGTTGGCGATCCTGTATCATGATCTTGGTTAGTAGGCGTACTTGTCGATTTTACAATCGCTTTGATTATGGATGGCAGAATCTTTCTCTTCCCTTAGAATCAATATGTTTGCTGAGGGGAAACAAAGTGGCACAGTAGGTTTTTTTCTTTTCTTTCTTTTCTCTTTTATTTTCAGGTTTTCTTGTAATGTATCACTTGTGGAATCCATCCTTTATTATTATCGGAAATGTTGATTCATATATTTGCTACCATGTATGTTTGCGTTGGGTGCCCTATGGGACACCTGTATTATATTGGATGTCAACAATAAAAATATGTTTTGAAAAAAAATATATATATGCATATCATATCGATCATGCTGCAGTAAAAGTATAAGGTGCACATTATTTTCATTTTTGCATTTCGTTAAATAACTATATTATTGAAAAGATATTGGGCCTGATTACAATGTCGGTCAGAAAGCCCCTGTGTTATGATGACGGTGGTCGGAGATTAAACCTGCCGGGGAACCCGACACAGTTCCGACGGGCTCAAGGAGCCCTTAGACCAGTCGGAAAGCCCTCATAATCCCTTAAGGATGGTGTTTACGCCGTCGGGATTATGATGTGGTTTCCGACAGCAAATCCATGTCTGCCCTTGACTGGCTGTCGGAAACTGACTTTGGGGGCCCCTAGCAGGGCCCCCTTTACCGCAGGCCCTCCGCATTTGGTCTTGGGGGCACCTATGGCGCCCCTTTAACATCCCAGGAGGTGCCTGCCACATGGTGTAGGGATGTTTTAAAAAGTCAATTTTTCAATGGGAGCTTGTGCTGTGGGTGGTTTTGGCCCGCCGCACAAGCTCCCATTGAAAAATGGAAGTTTGTGACCACACCTTGTGCGGTCACATCCTAATTGCGCGATCGGAACCGCCGACCTATGATAATGAGGGCCTTAGATGGGAGAGGATACTAAAGCAATAGGAAGAACTTCCAACCCACTGGTAGTAATTTCTTCAGTTTCAATCTCATCCGCCTTTCCCTCTATTTCGCTTCTCATCTTTGTCCAAATTAACCTTATTGTATTATATTAAATTGTATTGTAGAATTTATGTAGGACTTACAACCTTTATGTGGTTACTAAAGTGCTTACCCACACATATAATACGCTACACTGTGCAGGATGTGTGGTTGGAAGTGTCTTGTCTTTGTTTTGAGCCTTTGTGGTAAGTGTTTTCATGTGATGCGTTGGTGACTAGAGAGGTGTTTTTATCTTGTCTGTAGATGCTGTGTTTAGCGGTGTGATGAGTGTTAGGTTGTGAAAGAGAGAGACACCCAATTTATGTTTAGTAGTGTGCTGGCATCTGTTATTTACCCTGCAGGGCCCATTATGTTCATGATTTAATTATATTTTCTGGGTCCAAATTTATATGCCATATGTATGCCAAATGTAGCAGAAACTTGGGCATTCTGAGATTGTATACCTCTGAGGGGGAAGTTATGGTATGCAGATGGAGGTGAGCGGCAGAGATCTGCCAGGATGGTCTGTGTTGCAACCATCCTTTAAATGATTGATACTATAAGTCCTTAGCTATTAGGTACCATGTAATGATCAGAATATATTACTGCTCAGGAGAGGATGTGGCCTAATGGCTAGCGTGGTCGACCTCAAAGCTTGGGAACCGGGTTCGAGCCTCGGCAGGGACGCTCAACATCCTGTGATTCTTGGCAAATCACTTAATCTCCCCGTGCCTAACAAAATGAATGTGGCCGTCTGTTACGCAACTGGTGCTCATGTAAAGTGCTCTGATATCTTCGAGTCGAGTCTGCACTATATAAAACTCCCCAAAAAAAAGAATAGTGCACTATGTTAGATGTCCGGAGGCCAGTAGTGTAGCGGATCTCTTTAGATATTACGTGCTTCTCCATTAGTATTTAGTGGCTAGTTATAGTGGACTGGCCGAATATGCCCGACTCATATGGGTGAACATGAGTGCTTCACTAGTAGTGAATTGTTATAGTTACGAAATAGTTGGGGAAGGACAAGATGTTTCTAGCCGTGGTGGTTTTCCTGTTTCTGCCATTGCTTTGTCTGCAGTTGGTTGAGGGCATTGATTTCTGTGGGCTGTGCGTATTCTTGTGGCAGTCTGTATTTGCTGGCTATTTGCCACGACTGGTAGTCTGATCTTTATGGTGGAAACAGCTACATTTTTATGTCTTGCCTGAATTTACTTTGTTTCTGTATCCTCCCTATTTAGCTTGGCAAGAAGTTCCAGAGCTATGCCACTTGTACTGAGAATGCTGCACCTTCTATGCTTTTGCTGAAGTGGTGTGATGAACTCTGGTGCTAGACCCTTAGAAAGCATCCTGTTTACAAGGATTCTTTAAGCTTCAACTGTAAGTATAATGGAACTTTTCCATGGGAAGCTCTGTGAACGATGAAGAGAGCCTTGAACATTGATTGTCTAGCTACAGTTAGCCCGTGAAGGGCTTGTGAGACTGGCATCCTGTGTTACCTGAGGTGTGGGTGACGAAGATGTCTAGAAACGGCATTCTGAATTGATTGTAGTTTGCTTATAAGGAATCACAGGGTCCTAGGAATAAGATGTTGGCATAGACCACCTTCAGGATCATAAGGGTGAGAATACCTTGTAGCATTTGTTGCTATCCGGGGTAGGGTAAAATGCATCTCCATGCTTTCATGCATGTATGTATGTATGCAGTGTTATTTATATAGCGTGAAACAGCCAAAATACGGCGGAGTGCAGTCAGTGTCAAAGACAAGGATACAATTGAGTGATTGGAGAGGTAGCTGGTTACTGAGAGCAGAAGCATTGTGATGTAGTGTTCTTTAAAGAAGTGTGTCTTCAACTCTTTTCCATTGTCCATTTGTCCATTAACATGTCGGACAGTAGCAGGCCTGAATCCATGCTTATGCTGAGGTTCCTCACTTCTCTTGATGTAGCTGGCTGCACATGGAGTTCTTTGGCATATATGACCATACGTTGGTGTTTATGCACCTGCTTGCAGATCCCAATCTCCTTTTTTTGAAGTGCTTATTTTTAGGTGGTTATTCATCATCTACGCATCTGTGGCACGGAGGCAGTCATCAAGTCTTAATACGTTGAAATCTTCTGGACTTGGCATTTTTTGGATGATTTGTATGTCGCCGTATAATCGTAGCACATCAATCAATCAATGAATCAGGGAATTGTGAAGCACGCTACTCGCCCGTGAGGGCCTCAAGGGGGGGGGGCAATGTGGGGTTGTAGCTCTGGATCAGCCAAAGAGCCAGGTCTTGAGGCTCTTCCTGAAGGTGTGCAGAGAGGGGGAGCGTCTGTTGTCGATCGAGAGCTCATTCCAGGTCTTTGCCGCGATGTAGGAGAAGGCTCTTCCACCGGCTCTGACTCTGCAGATGCATGGGGTTTCGGCGAGGGCGAGGTCTGCGGAGCGGAGGTTTCTCTTGGGTACCTGGAAGGAGACTCTTTTGTTGAGGTATTGGGGTCCGGTGTTGTGGAGGGATTTGTAGGCGTGAGTGAGTAGTTTGAAGGTTACTCTCTTCTTGACGGGGAGCCAGTGGAGGTTTTGCAGGTGTTGGGTGATGTGTTCATGTCGTGGGATGCCGAGGACGAGTCTGGCTGCGGTGTTCTGGATGGTCTGGAGTTTGCGGAGCAGGGATTTGTTGATTCTAGCGTAGAGGGCATTCCCGTAGTCAAGTCTGCTTGTTATGAGTGCGTGGGTGATGGTCTTTCTGGATTCGGAGGGGATCCATTTGGAGGTCTTGAGAAGGATGCGAAGGGTGTTGAAGCAGGTGGAGGTGACTGCGTTGATCTGTCGGGTCATGGTGAGGGAGGAGTCGAGTATGATGCCGAAGGTTTTGGGCGTGGTCCGTGGGAGTGGGGGGGTTTCTGAGGGTGGTGGGCCACCAGGTGATGTCCCATGCTGAGGGGGTGTGTCTGAGGACGAGGACTTCTGTCTTTTCCGAGTTGAGCTTCAGGCAGCTGCTGCTCAACCAGGATGCATCGTCTTTCATTCCTTCCTGGAAGCTGTCTGGTGGTGTGGGGATCCTTTGTGAGGGAGAGGATGAGCTGGGTGTCGTCTTCTCCGAGTAGAGGTTCAGGCAGCTGCTGCTCATCCAGGATGCAACGTCTTTCATTCCTTCCTGGAAGCTGAGTCTGGTGGTGTGGGGATCCTTTGTGAGGGAGAGGATGAACTGGGTGTCGTTGGCCTAGGATACTATGCTGAGTCCATACTGTCTGACGATGGCGGTGAGGGGCGCCATGTAGATGTTGAAGAGCGTGGGGCTGAACGATGATCCGTGGAGTACTCCGCAGTTGATCTCTGTAGGTTCAGAGAGGAAGGGTGGGAGTCTGATTCTTTGGGTTCTGCCGGTGAGGAAGGAGCGGAGCCAGTCGAGGGCAGTTCCCTGTATGCCAGCGTCGTGGAGTCTGGTGGTGGGAGTGCGGTGGGAGACGGTGTTGAAGGCTGCAGAGAGGTCTAATAGGATGAGGGCTGCGGTGTGGCTTTGATCGAGGAGAGTTCGGATGTCGTCAGTGGCAGCCAGGAGGGCGGTCTCGGTGCTGTGGTTGCTGCGGAATCCGGATTGGGAAGGGTCGAGGATGGAGTTCTCTTCGATGAAGTTTGTTAGCTGGACGTTGACGACCTTCTCGGTGACTTTGGCCGCGAAGGGGAGGAGAGAGAAGGGTTGGTAGTATTTTGAGGTCCGTCGGGTCTGCAGAGGGCTTCTTGAGGAAGGGCTTGACTGCTGCACGTTTCCAGTCGTTGGGGAAAGTGCCGGCTTAGAAAGTGGTGTTGATGGTGCGTCGTAGCTCGGGTGCTATGGTGGCGGCGGCTCTGTGAAAGATGTGCGGCGGGCAGGGGTCCGTGGGAGCTCCTGAGTGAATGCTTTCGTGGCGGTGTCTTCGGTGGTGACCGGGGTCCAGGTGGATATGGTAGGCTGGCTGTCGTTGTTGGGGGAAGGGGTGATTTCGGTGTCTGGTGTCTGTTCGTTGAAGTTGTCGTAGAGGGACTTGATTTGCAGATGGAAGTAGGGGACGAGTTTGTTGCAGAGGTTCTGGGAGGGTGTGACGTCCGTGGCATCGCTGGGGGGAACATCAAGTTGAAGGAATTAATCTGATCTGGCAAGGGTGTAGGCTACATATTGAATAGCAGAGGCAATATGATGGGCCCCATTGGGACTCTGCAGTGCATGATGTCTCCACACCTTCTCCCAGTGGCGCACATCCATCTTGCATTTAGGAAGAGCAAAAGACAGCCCAATTCACTGATTCAAGACTGTCTATTAGTGACTCCGTGTACAATGGTGGTTAAGTACCTATAAATTAACAGTTCGGCTGTTATAGGGAATTCTATGCAAGAAGCCAGTGTGTACATGTGAAACGGCCTATACCACGCGGGCTGAGCCGTGCGTGTCATTTCCCCAAAAGCGTAACCATGTTAGCCTTAACCACGTATATGCCTTAACCATGCATGTGCGTGGTTAAGGCAGTAGACGGCCTAGATTTGCGGATGGGCAGGGAGCGGAACAGGAAGGATAGGGAGCGGAAGCTCCGGTCTGGTAAGTGGGGCCAGGTTTTGGGGGGGTCAGGGAAGTTTTTAGGGATGAAGGATGGGTTTTAGGGCTCAGGGTGGGGGAGGGATGGGGTAGTTTTAAGGGGTGGGGGTCAGTTTTTAAGACTCAGGGCGGCGGACTGAGGTCAGTGTAGTTTATAGAGCTGGAGGCCAAGATGTAGGGCTTTGGGTGGAGCCTGGGGTCAGGGTAGTATTTAGAACGTGGGGGTCGAGATTTAGGGTTCAGGGTGGGGAGAAAGGGACAGTTTACAGGGCTGGGGCAGTTTTGGGGCTCAAGGCGGGGCGGGGTTGGTGTAGTTTTAAACATGTGGGGGCAAGTATGAGGGCTCAAAGTTTTCAGGGCTGGGGGCAGTTTTAGGGAGAATGCATCTTAACCACGCATTCCTTTACCAATCATGCCTTTCAACGAAATTGCGTGGTAAATGCATGCGTAGTAAAGGAATGCGTGCGTAAGACGGATTCGTTGTTGAGACCGTGTTGTTGAGGCATGTGTGGTTTAGCCATGCGTGCTTCTGTCATACAACCAGTTTACAAATCAGACTTAAAATAATTCCCATTTTCTGAGCTCATATGTTGTCATAAACATCAGGCTAATTTTAATTGTTCAACAGGATTTTGTAGTACCATGAGAAGGAACACATATTGTCCGACATACGATACAGTTAAATAATGGGTAGGTATTACACAGGGGTATATTAAGATAAAAGCCAAGTGAAAATAGTATTTCTTATAGAGACTGCCTCATCCTGGCATAGGCAGGAAGGTGCTCTGGTCTTGTTGCTTCTCCAGAAAAGGTGTCCATCTGCTGTGTTGAATGTAGCACTCTTCGGCCAATTTGCAACCTGGAGAACCATGAATCCTACCTCACTAGAAAAGCCTAGCTCTAAATCCTTATGTTCAGTTTCCCAAAGACTGAAAGGGATTTTCCTCCAAAGAACAGAGGATTTAAAACAGCACGTGAAGAAGGGCACGAAGAAGAAGATAGTGTCAAAAACAATGGAAACTATTGACTTGAATCATGCAAATTTGAAATAATTCCTAGAATGAATTGTGTGGTGTTGAAACATTCCTCAAACAGTACTACATATTTCAAAGATTGCTGTTTTACTCCTTCATACCAAGCTATAGAAAATCGGGCAGATGTCCTCTGGAGGATCTGACATTTTGGTCCTCCACAGTGAGCTGGGGACATTACATTCGTCTATAACACAGGCCACATTTAAGAAAAGCAGACCGCCAGGAGGCAAATGTATTAGACATCAAAAATGGTACCTAGTCTCCAGCAGCTAGCATGGATGCATCACATTTACACTGTACAAGAATAGTGCGGAAACACTGCAGTAGCTTCTGTCAGGCTTTGGCAATTCCCTGCAGAGCTACACCTGTTGTAAGTATCACAAGCAGAGTGTGAGAACCATTCAACCCAAGGCAGACATTTGCATTTGATTCATCACGCCCCATAGCCCATCGAATCAGTCACCCCAGATCTGGTGTGCAGGCCTCAAAATGAAACCATACCACATTAATCAAAAGGATGTTTTACGGAAGTTCATCTCTGCATTACCAATCGTGTGCTAACTTTCCATTCCTTTGTTCAAAAGGATAACTGTTACCACATAATTCTGACCAAATGTTTTGCAATATTTGTTCAAAAAACCCATTTTAGAATACTTTTGCCTAAGGGCTAGAGTAGGAGTAATGCTGTTAAATTAGTGGTTGCATAATCTCTTGCTTCCCCTACAAACTGTAAATGTTTAGGAAATGTATCATGAGACCTCAAGGAACCTCAATGAAATGTGGAAGTGATGCAACATCGCAAGCACTCTTTACTTGTGTACTCTTCCATGGCTCTCTGATATGGCCCCAAAACATCCAAAATGAGAATAAAATTGGAATATTTATATACAATTAGAACAAGTAAAAACATTGTGCTCTCTTTGCACTTTTACTAATAGGGAGTTGGATACTTTGGGCTGGTGTACATAAACATGTACACCTTTAGTACTACTTTCCATACTCATATAGGCTTTTTGAATCTTCCCCTATGTTTCAGGGCCCTTCTGTAATCAGTTCTCTACCCTTAGATCTGATTGGCCCTGAAGAGCTGTGATCTTGCTTTGATAGATAAAAGGTCAAGGTAGGAGTCCATTGTCTGTTTCAGGTGTATGGTGCTTGGTGGCTTAAAGCACTGCACTTTGCCAGATCACCATTGAGACAGATATGATGACTCTATGACACCAGAAGGAGAAAGCGTGTCCAGCGTAAAATAGGCGTTCACTAATCAGCCACAGGTTTGTCATGGCTACACCTCTGGGAGATACCTGGGATGGTTGGAGGTCTTGCAGGTGCTTCACAAATGTTTACTCTCTGTCCAGAGGACACACCGAGGGATAGAGGTGGGGATATGAAAGAGCGAATGATAAAGACACAAAGCGATAGAGGGTTCCTGAAGAGAGAGAGAGAGGAGGGGAGAGGAGAAAGAGAAAGAGAAGGAGAAAGAAAGCGAAGGATAAAGAGAAAGAGAATGAAAGGGAGAGAGGGGAGAAGGTAAATAGGCAGAGGAAAGAAGGAGAATATAATACAGAAAGCAAGAAAAGAGGCACAGGAAAATAGAGAGGAGAGAGAAAAAAGACAGACAGAGCCAGAGAGGTAGAGACAAAGGCAAAAAGATAGCAGGAGAAAGAGTGAGAAAGTGCTAGAGTGTGTGAGAGAGAGAGATATGGCTAGGTTGAGAGAGAAGAGGGGGAGAGGAAAGGAGGCAGAGGGAGAGAGGGAGTGACTAAGATAGAGACAGAGTGTGAGAGACAGACAAATGAATAGGCAGGCAAAGATAAGTGGACACAATCAGGGTACATAAAGAGACAGTGATAGATAGATAGATAGATAGATAGATAGATAAATAGATAGATAGATAGATAGATAGATAGATAGATAGATAGATAGAGGCTGCATATTACATATGAGGCTACATATAGTCACATATGTAATATGTTTTAGATAACGAATATTTTCACAGTTTATAATTCATTATAATCACATCAATGACGAAATTTGGATTGCGCTAGGCATTGCCTCGCCACCCGTCACATTGCTTATGATCATTCCATTGGACAACCCAAAGATCTGTTGATCATGTTGAACACGACCATGTTGTACATTGCCCTGTCACATTGATCTGCCAATTATTGGGCCATATTCTTCATTGTCCGTTCCCATTGCGGCATGGTGTACATTGCCCCATCACTTTTTTTAAAATAATCTTTTTATTTGCATTTCAAAAATAATAAGCACCAATACTGCGTTACAAAGCATCGTTTGTGTTAGAACAGCCAGATGTAACATGTGATCAATCAACACCACAGTAACAAAAAGAAGAGGACAACTCAGATTGCGAAATCCAGTGTTCCACAAGGTGGATGAGACTCCTGCATGTACGGGGTTCAATCCGCCGCACTTTGCGTGCCTGCGTTGGTTTGTCTTTGCATGTATATACGTAATGGCACCCAAATGTCTCTGGGCTTAGAGGAAATGGGCAGCTCCTCCGCATAAAGTTCCAGCGTCTCTTTACAATAAACCATATCTCTGATCCAGTTCGCAACACTTGGCGCTTGTCTGCAATCCCACGTTATGGCTACCGCCCACTTAGCCATGAGCAAGGCAATACGTACAAACTTCCCCAGAACTCCCTTTACATGAGGGACGTAGCTCAAAAGGCAAACTGAAGGTGTACACTGGACATCTGAGCCTGACATTTCTTTTATATGTTGCACCACCTGTTCCCAGTAACAACCCACACTCCCACATTCCCAAGCGAGATGCATAAAGTCAGCCTCCATCCGCCCACAGCCTTTACATCTGCTATTGTCCCTCAAACCAGCTTTGCATAGACGAAGGGGCGTGTGATATGTCTGGTGTAAATATTTAAAATGTATGATGCGGAGGTTCCCGTTGGGAGAGAGTCTGCGGGTGAGATCACACACATGCTCCCAGTCTTTCAGCGTCAAAGGTATGGGCAATACCGCATTCCACCCTGCTAAACTCTTGTCTGGCTTACCTGCTTTCTCATCCCAAATTGCCCTGTACAGCCTTGTGATTAACTTCTTGCGTGTGGGGGTGGTCAATAATATTTGAAGAGATTGGAGTGTCTGCGGTTCAGCTGGGTACGTGGGGTAATGCGATCTGATAGCATGCCTCAGGCGGTGTATAGCAAAACGAAAGAGTGGCGTGGGATTAATAATGTACTGTAGATCTGCAGGGAACAGGAAGGTGCCGCCCGGGTAAAGGTCTTGCATGGTGGTCAGTCCCGCCTCCCTGAGCAAACGCATGGGGCCGACCTCCTGTGTCACCGAAAGCGCTGCACGGTATTCTATTGTCATCGCGGGGGCATAGAGTGGGAGCTTGTTCGCAAGTTGCCCGATGGCACGCCAGGCTGCTATTGTAGTGTCAATCGTGTTTATTTCTGTTTTTGGAATGTCGCGCCGCGTCTGAGTGAGGATACTGCGGAGAGGCACCGGCGAGGCGTCCCCATCCTCAACCGCCACATGGGGTATGAAGTCATGTGTGTTTACCCAGTAGTACGCGTATTGCGCTTGCGCACTTAGGTAGTACATATAGAGATCCGGCACACTAAAACCCCCTTTAGTATAGTCTAGAGTGAGAGTGTCCAAGGCCACACGGGCCTGTTTGCCTCCCCATATCAACCTGAGAATAGAAGTCCGTAACGTATTGAAGAACCCCTGCGTCAATTTAATTGGAATGTTAGAGAAAAGATACAGGAAGCGGGGTAGCACCACCATTTTGATGATAGCAATACGATCCGCTAAGGATAACGGCAGTGCCATCCATGTATCTATGTGGCGATCCAGCGTGGCGCAGGCCCGCCCATAGTTCTCCCTCACCACTATCTCAGGGTCCCGGTGGACCCAGATTCCCAGATACTTAAATGGGTCCACAGTCCACAATATAGGGTATTCCAGTGGGGGTGCTGAGGTAACTGCTGTCAGGGGGATAATAAGCGATTTGTCCCAGTTGATGGTGAGGCCTGAGAATAATCCGAATCTGGTGTATTCCCGCAACACCTGCGCTAGATAGCGCTCAGGTTCCCTCAAAAATAAAACCATATCATCGGCATAAAGTGAAATGCCGACCGGCCGGTGATTAAAATTTAGGGCGGTCTCTCTGTGCCTCTGTCGTATTGCACTCGCCAGTGGCTCAATAGCGATGGCAAAGAGCAGTGGCGACAGGGGACATCCCTGACGTGTGCCCCTCTCAATAGAAAAAGCCTCAGATGTTAGCCCCCCAACTCGGATTCTAGCCGACGGATCCGCATATAAAATCCTGATCCACCCCAAAAACAATGGTGGAAAACCCATGCGCTGTAATATGCGAAACATATAGTCCCATTCTATGGAGTCGAACGCTTTGGCTGCGTCAAGCATGACAGCAGCAGCGCGCAGGTTGGGGTCAAGGACATGTAACATAGCGAAAATGGTTCGCACGTTGTGAGAAGTGGAACGTTCCGGTATAAACCCCGATTGGTCCGGCAGGACCAGACACAGCATTAAGGGCTGGAGTCGTGTGGCTAGAATCTTGGCTAAAATGTTTGCGTCAATGTTGATCAAAGATAGAGGCCGATAAGATGCACAGGCATCAGGGGGCTTATCTTTTTTTAGAAGGGTTATGATAAGAGCCTGCTGGAGGGATGGAGGCAGCACACCAGCATCGTGCGCCTCAGCGAACATCTCCAGTAAGTATGGGGCCAGGAGGTCCGCGTAGGCCTTATAGAATTCCACGGTCAGGCCGTCCGGGCCCGGAGCCTTGGCATTCGGCAGAGCATAGATCGCGGCCTTGATATCCGCCAAATCCATCGGTTGACTCAGATATTCTCTGTGACCGTCAGCCAGCCACGCGCACGCAATGTTTTCCAGATATTCCTCAAATGCGGAGTCTGGTCCCGTCCCGCGTGACGCGTACATACTAGCGTAATATTCCCTAAACTGTTCTAATATGTTCAGTGGAGTGTAGTGCTCCCTACCTTGAGAATCAACTATTTTGTCAACATAGTAGTGGTCTTCGATCGTTTTGATTTTCCTAGCTAATGTACGGCCCGGTCTCCCGCCCTCACCATAGCGCCTGGCCACGTGTCTACGGTTGATGTATCGTATTTCCGTGTCCGCAGCCGCATCATAGTCATGAATCAGAGTTTGGATGCGCTATAGCGTGTCCAGGGAGGGGCTAACTGTGTAAGCTCTCTCAAGGCTTTTTTGGGTGGCCTCCAGCTTGTGGAGTTGTGTTCGTAGATCCTTCAATATACCGGCGGTAGTACTCATACAGACTCCTCGAATCGATACTTTGAACGCTTCCCATAGCGAGGAGGCGCTCTCAACGGTGCCCTTGTTTTCCAGACAGTAATTTTCTATTGCCTTACGAACAGTATCGTTATACAGTGGATCGAGGCGCACCTCCGATCGGAAGCGCCATGTGAACGGACGGCGGGTGGGAGTAGGGACACATAGGGCAAGCTGTACAGGATTGTGGTCAGAAAGCGTTCGTGGATGGTTAGTGACCTCTGTCACCCACTCCGCTGCACTCTCATCAAGCAACCAATAGTCCAGTCTGGACCAACTGTTGTGCGCAGGCGTAGCGTGTGTGCCCTCCCTGGTTGTAGCATTGCGCAGCCGCCATACATCTACCATTCCGAATTCCAACATAGCCTGGTTAATGCTCCGAGCTACTCTAGGGGTGCGGTTGCTCTGTGGGTTGGACTTATCAAGTGCGGGATCTAAATATGTGTTGAGGTCCCCACCCCACACTATAGCTGTCTCGGGCCACCATCGGAGTTCACTATACATGCGATAGAACACCTCCGGTTCATCAGCTATGGGGCCATACATAGCTATGAGAGTAAGTAGTGTATCTCCCAATTTGCCCTGGACCATCGCGCATCTGCCTTCCTCGTCTGTGTGGGTACGATGAGGCATAAACGGGACACCTTTTTTAACCAGTATGCTGACCCCCCTGGCATAGGATGAGTAGGAGGAGGCCAACCTGATCCCGCCCAGCTGCGCGCAAAGTTCGCCGCAGATGCCCTGGTCAGGTGCGTCTCCTGTAAGAATGCGATTTGGGCGTCATGACGATTTAAGTATGCAAGCACCTGTCGGGATTTCTTCGGGGAGTTTAACCCTCTAATGTTCCACGTTATTAGTTTGTAATTCTCACCCATGGAGCCTTGTGGCATCATAACATATAGGTACAGAAATCATCTGAGTGTCATAATGTATTAAGTGAACAGTACAATAGATAAACGTGGTGTCGCTACAGTCATGAAAAACATCCTTCAGCAAGGCTGTATAATTACATTGGCTACTTACAAACGCACGGTGCCCCCCTACCCACCCTCCTCCCACTACAACCTCCCAATTAGGTCGAGAAAACGAACTCCTCCCCATCCCAATGATTACCCCAAATATATTAAGAATTACAACCAAGTAGGGGATCACCCTCTAGGGGGGAGGAACAGCGGCGAACACCCACCGATAGGCAGGGTGGCCAGACCGCATGATCAGTGTAATTAACTCTCTCTGAGACCCCAAGAAGAATAAGAAACAATGAGGTAGCCCTTTCATGCTGGTTAGAGACACATCAACTATAGGGAGGATTCCACAGGAGCATGTCGCGAGCATGTTTCAAGAGCACACTTTACAGTCCGGATTAACAACAATGGGAAGTAAATCGGAAAAAAGACAGCCCAAGTGGGCCTACAGCCCAGCTCCCCCAGTGGGCACCGGTGTGACTTGACCATCAGTCAGCATCACTGTGGGACGGTGATGAGGCTGCATTCTGGGAAACAGTTTTGTGAGGCTTGCGAGGGCAGATGTGTTTAGCAAATTTCAAGGCCGATTTAGAATCTGTAAAGAAGTGTGTCTTATCTTCATGAGTGATTTTCAGTTTAGCCGGGTAGAGCATGGCATAAGGAACGGAGGCGGACTGCAAGATTCGTTTCTACGGCTGAAACTCCCTGCAAGCTGCCTGCACAGTTGGTGTGTAGTCTGGAAAAAAGGACAGGGTGTTGCCTTGATGAACGACAGGACTTTTAGCTCTCGCTTCACGGAGTATAGCATCTCTGTCCGCATAGTTCAGAAGGCGTGCTATTATCGGGCGCGGTGGAGTTCAAGGAGCTGACCGGGGACCAAGCGATCTATGCGCTCTCTCCACGATCATAACCGGAGACAGCACTGGACCAAACAGCTCACGAAGGAGGTTATCAATGTAGGTCTCCATCTTTGAGATGGTCGTCGATTCCGGAAGGCCAAGAATGCGGACATTGTTCCGGCGCGACCGCGCCTCTAAATCTTCATTCTTCAGCTTTATGACCTCAAGTACTCGCTCCATGTTCAGAACCTGTGTTCTCGTTTCAACAGTGACGTTATGCGTGTCCGACAGCCTGTTTTCCAGGACATCCAGTCTGGTCTCATGCACGTCTACCTTTTTTTAACGGCGTCCAGGCTGGTCGCAAGAGCATCGATCTTGCTGTCTATTGTTTTCAGGCTAGTGCGCACCTTGAGCAGTATAGTTCTCAAGTCTTCCTCCGGGTCATCGACATGGTCCGGTGCACTCTGAACGGCGCTCGTCTCCATCGGCGTTTCCGCCGTGCGGGTGCGTCTTGCACTCTCGAAGGGGAGTTTAGGCTGCTTGGGGTCTGTTTTGCCTATATTCGCAGATCGCCGGTGCTGCAGCGGGCCGCGGCTGTAATATATGTAGTGGGCAGTATGGCAGTCAATCATAGGGGAGAAGAAGTCAAGCCAGGCAGCCTACAGCAAAGATGAAGAAGGCCGGTACAGAGGCGTTCCCTCGCTGGTTAGAAACAGGTGACCAGTCTTTGCCGCCCCAGTTAGTCGTACTTGTGGCCGGACCTGGCCTACTCCCAAAGGATCAAGCAGGGGAGGTCAGTAATGGTGCCAAGGCCGGAGTCAGCCGTGGCCAGACGACGGCCCCCCCTATGAAGGGGCGGACATGTAGCAGTAGCGTGATCTCGGAGGGCCACTCGCGGTCACAACCGCCGTCCAACCATGAGCGCCACGCAAGAGGGCCCCCGAACCGGCCACCATGCGGGGATAGGGCAGGAACGGACGGCGCGCGCACCGCACTAAAAACAACCCCCCCGCGGTCCCTGCAGGGGGGGAGTTAGACGGCGCCCGCAGTCCTCCGCGTGCCGCCCCAAACCCACAACAGCAAGCAGGGGGGGAGCACCTCAAATGTAGGGGGCAGACTAGACCCCAAATGCCCGCACAGGCCCAAGCATACACGGCGCTGACCGCAGGACCCCCAACGCAGTAGCCGCAGTGCAGGTCTGGGCCGCCCCCCGATGCCCAGCACGGCGCCAGCCGAATAGGGCCCCGCCGCTCCTACCTTATTGGCGTTGGACTTCTTAGGAGGGAGTTCCACAGCTCAGGCAGATCTCCACAATCGCGTCCCACAGCCTCTCGTTCGGCACCAGCCTCCCGCTCCTCCGGCCTTCCGACGACGGCGATCACCACTCCTGTCGCGCTGCACGTGCGGATTAGCAGCTGTCCTCAAGCCGCCTCATGATGCCTTCCCTACCACACAGGGCACCTCGCTCGCAGCCGGCGACGTCACAGCAGCTTCTCGGCCTCCAGGTACGATCCACAGCCGCGGCTTCGGTTTAGACGGCGGCGGCCATTTTCTCGGCAGCTCGGTCGATCTGCGTCACCTCGCAGCTTGGGGGTTCTGAGTCGATTCCAAGCTCGCAAACTGCAACCTCTGGAGCAGGAAAGGTTTGGCGATCAGGGCATATGTTTTCCTCGGTCTCAGTCTGAGTTTAAAAAGTGGTATTTGCCGGATGTTGCAGCCCGGCCTGCGGAGCTCCCTCAACAGGCAGCCATTTCGCAACGCGCTGTAGCCATGCCCCCTTGCCTTATCACTTTGCCTTGACTGTTATTTGACCATGTTCAAAGTTCATCCCTCATTTTCCATTATTGCTCCCAGTTTTACTTATTGCTTTGTTTTATGCATTTTTAAGTTCTGTTTTGCACTGCCTATCAAGTTTGTTTTGTCGTTTATTTGGCAATTCTCCTCACTGCACCACTATATTGATTATTATCTGGCCAGGTGCCGCGTTGTCCCATTATATTATTCTGCCCATTTTTGGTTAGGAGAATTCCTCAGTGCTCAAGACGTTGTTCTGCCTATTCTTGGGCTACGCTCTGAAACTACGGCCTTGACTCCCACATTCTCAACCACAGCATGTAACCATGGTCACACTGACAACAACGGTGACATCAAATCAGTAATAAGAAAACATGCACTGTACTAAGCTTTATTCCAAGATTGTAAGGCAGTATTATAGGCTTACATATAGAATTATGCAGGGGCGGCTCCTTCGCTTTGGCGGAGGCGCATCGCCCCACTGCTTTTAAGCAGTGAGAAACATAAAATGACAATAACTCACAGTTATTGTCATTTTATGTTTCTTGTCCTGCTGCTTTGCGGCAGGCGGATGGGCGGAGCTGCTCTGCTCTCCGAGCAGGGCAGGGGAGGAGTGGTTTGCCCACTCCTGAGTGCGCGATGACCGTTTGGTCGGCCCTCTTCTCCGTGCACGCTGCTGCATGGAGAACATGCCCACCCCTCTAGCCCCTGGCTGAGCGCCGTGTCACGGCGCTCAGACCAATCACAATGCTGCACTGCAGCGTTGTGATTGGTCAGGGGAGGGAGCGCGGCTGCCTTCTTCCTGTTCCTGTCTGAGGCAGGAGAGCAGGAGCAGAGAAGACGCAGGACCAGGCTGAAGGTACGATTTGTTTTAAAATTCACAACCTGAAAATCCCCCCCGCGCGCGCCTCCCCTGCGCCTCCCTCCACCGACCCCCCCTCACCCGCGAGGCATGCCCTCCGCGACTGGAATTATGCTCGAGTTTAACTTACCTTGACCAACTTGACCAACTTTCAGAGAATATAGAGATGGGGATTTAAATGGGTTTTGCGCTCAGTTGGACCACAAGGGCTTGGTAGCTTGGTCAAACGAACACAAAACTAGGCACATACACTTGAAAGAAATATGATAGTCCCAGTTTTGGCTCCAGATTTTCTAACCTCGGATACTTTCATTTACTCAACGTTGTGGTAGCGTGGACAAAGGAATAAGACACTTACCTAAGGCATGACCAGGCTTAAAAACATGTGCGATTCAAACTAAATGCCAGGAAATAAAAATACAATCCATATAGTTTAGGGGAAACTAAATCATGAGATTATAAATTAACGACGATATGATGGCCAGATGTTAGAACCTGGAAGATCAGAAGAAAAGGAATGAGAAAATAGAACAAATGTAATTTTCCCCAACAATATAGCTCTTGCGGGGACTAAGTCTTGTTTAGAACAGCCTTAAAGGTTTAGTCCGGCGCGGGCACGAGGGGTTAAAGTCTATAAAAATTATGCAAATTTTACATAGTTTAAGGTCAGTACTGTACAATCTAAAGGTCAGTGAAAATCAATTGAAATGTCAAGTTTTAGAATCGAAGTGTCCTTCCACAATCCGTTTGTTGAGGTGAGAATTAAAAAGATTCAATTGTTCATTCTGCTCTTTGATTGGCGGAGAGCATCTTGGTGCCAGTCCAATTAGTAGTGTAATGGGTGGTGGGTCACACGCCACTCCTGTCATAGAAGCATGGTTTGACCAATCCCTGTCAATGGTTTCCTCTGATTGGCTCGTTCAGCTCAGCAGGGCAGATCGAATGCCACCAACAAAAAAATAACACATAATGTTTCTTTCCATCTTTGGGGTCTTGCCAATAAGTGCACCGTAGTTTGTCCAGCTGACTCTCAGCAGATACCAACAACCTCATCACAGAGTTGAAAAACGTGGCTGTCAATGATCCTTACCTAGGAGTCGTTGCTCTGCTGGCGGTGACTGATTTCCTCTTTTTGGTGACCAATCACACATCTCCAATAGTCAAAACTAGGGTGATGGAAGTTTTTCTTCTTTCTCTCACTGTTGTTTCTTCAGACACCTCTGAGCCAGTTAGATATTCCTGACTCTGAGAAGTCTGTCATTCTTCTGTCCAGTCTCTGGCCCATTTATTACACAGATGCTTTGTGGCAAAGCAGCCACGTGGGAGCAGGAAACTCTTTGGTTGCACTCTTTGGGGTGATGGAGCTGAAAGAATTATGCTTTCCTAGCTGGAACAATAAGGGGTTTGGGCATTGATAGAGATTGCCCCTGAAGGAGCAAGGAATGCCCACTACGTCGTACTACGTCTCATGTCACTCACAAGTTGTGTCATCATAAACCCTGTCACAATGCTGGAGAAGAGAACAACTCCTAAAGCACATCTAGCAATCTGTGTGCAAATTAGCTGTGAGTCCCAAAAGCTGCTTTCAAGCGTAATATTGTCCCCAACACATATGTGCCACTGAGTGTGGACCCACACCTGTCCCACCTCACATTTATGGCACAATCATGTTCAAGGGAGCTGTTCTGAAACGTGTTAGAGAAAATGTGTACAATTACATTACAACAACAAGCATTGGCATAGCCAATAGGTCTCGCTTTTGGGACCTTATAAGTAATTAGTTATGCAGCAGAATATCCTTGGTGCAACAACACCAACTGTTGCATGGTTAAACACTTATAAGTGTACACTTATAACACTGGAAGGGGAATAATGCTGGGGAAGGCGGAGGTGGTTTGTGGGGGTGGGGCGGATGGTCAGTGCGGAGCGGCATAATGGTGCTCCACCCCCGGATGCCACCTTGCATTTGATTACGACAAATGCATTCGTAAACGGTGATTGGAACAGACGCGGTGTCTTGCTGAACAATGGTGCGGCTGAGCACAATACACAAATAGCATCCTCATTCCATTAGCGGTTGGTAGCAGCTTTTGCAAGATTTGGTATTACCAATGAATAATGAACGAATACACGGCTCCTAGCGACAATGTGGTTTACTCTCTGATGGGTTGCATCCGCGGTCGCCTCTGCCGGTCGGAGGAGTCGGGTGTGGAGTGTGCGCATCTGGTTGCAGGGGGCCGTGGGTGTGGGTGGTCGTGGTGCTTGGATGTGGCGTATGAATGCAATCGTTCAGGGATGAAGTGCGACAGAGGGATGAGGAGGACCACAGTGAGGTTGGGGGCGAAGTTTTGGATGCGTGGGCTCCGGGGTGCACACGGGAATGCTTGGGTGCAGGAAAGGGCACTTGAGAAAGGGGGTGGGTCTCGGGCTGTGGGATGCTCTGTTGAGGGCTGCGGAGGCGTAGATGGTGGGGCTTGGAAGCACAGGGTGGCGTAACAAGACAGTGGGGATGGCGGGGTTTCCGGGGCGGGTGGGGGCTTATGCTCGGAGCTGCCGATCTTGGTGGGGGCGTGGGGGCTGGGTTTGGGTCTCGGCGTGGTTCAACGTCCTGGGTAGGGTGATTGGTCTCGTCGGCGGGCTCAGCTGGAAGGGGGCAAGGAGGGGACACCGTGATTGGGCAGCCTGGGGAAGGGGCAGCGAGGGGTTTCATTGCGAAGTTAAGGAGAGCGCTAGGAATGCCGGGTGGGAAAGCGGCGGAGCGCAGGAGCAACAAGGGGGGGCTTGCAGGAGGGGACGTTTGCATGAGTTGGGTAGTATTCATGCCATAGCCTTTCATACTTCTGAGCCAGGTGTGGTTGGTTACAGTTTCTGCGGGCGCTCGGGAGACATGGCGGGGGCCCGGGCACGGTCATGGGAGGGGTGTATTGCAAGGGAGGATGCGGGGAGGGTGATGGGTGCAGGGGTGCCGGGCAGACTGTCACCCTCAAAGGTGGGAGGTAATAGAGCCTGACTGGGGGGAACTTGGGGGCAGTGGGGCAGAGGGTGTGCCGTTTCCAAGGGGAGGTTGGGTGCGGCTGCACCCGAGGCTGGGCCCAGGGCCACCTGACAGACCTTGCAGCGGCGCGCATGAAGGATGGTGGTACGGTTTGGTTGCCATTCAGGAGGATGGAGGTGTTGCCGGGCTCGATCTGCTAGCGGGGGGCTAGTTGTGGAGAGTTGGGAAGGAAGCGGAGGTTTCAGTGAGCGGGGGGCAAATTAGGGATGGGTGACTCGCATGGCTCGGGAGGTGGCGGAAGGGGGGATGGGTACAGGGGGGTGCCCAATAGGGGGATTGTGTCCCGGACTGCGGGAGGTTTCAATGGAGGGAAGGAATGCTGGGAGGAGGGGGGGTCGGGAGCAAGAGGTGGTGGAAGCAGGTAACAGTAGGCGGGGTCGCTGTCTCAGGGGAGGAGACGAGCTTGTGGGCAAGGCTGGGTAATCCAAAAAATCAAAAACACATACACGCTGACTAGGGTTATAAAGCAACAAAAGCGCGCCGGGGCACCTATTTAAGTGGCTAGGGAAGAGGCGGCAACGGGTCGGAATACAGGGTAAAGGAGGGAGGGACCGGATTGGGGGGATGAGGCCGTCCAAGAGGAGGAATTTCTCGATTAAGGAGATCAGGGCGGGCGGGGGATGACCAGTTGGGCGGTCCGTTAAAGCTGGGCAGTAACGAACGCTATGCTTTCCTTTCATGGGGGAGGCGGACGGTCTTGCATTTTAACAATTGTGGCGGAGCATGGCGGCTTTTATAACAACTTCAAGCTCGATTTGTGTTTAATGCTAGACTCGCATTTGTATACTACGGTACGGCTGCATTAAAAATACATGCAGTTACGGTTGGAAGGCAAAGTTGTGGGCCTCGAGCACGGCATGGGGGAAGGCTATGTAGGGGAGTTAGGAAGCCACACCAGTCCACGTCTGGAATGGTTGGATCCAGCGCGTGAATGGTTGCAATGAATGAGCTTGTCCTCTTAGGCGGGGCCAGGCTTTGTCAGGACAGTGCTGCCGAGTGTTAATGCTGCCGTGTTTGGAAGCCCCTCTAGCAATCCCTCTTATGAGAAAAATTAAGGATGTTGCGCATGTGTAGCGAGGGGGTCATGTCCGGTCAGCGGCTGTGTTGAAGCGCGTGCTTGGGAGAGCAAGCCTGCGAGCGATGCGAGGAACGTGCGTGTGGCCGTAAAAGTAAAAGACAAGAGAAGCACGGCCTCAAAAGTGGTGCACGCGCGAGCGCCCGCCGCGGCGAAAGTAGAAGCGCGCGCTTGGGAGAGCAAGCCCGCGAGCGATGCAAGGAATGCGCGTGCGGCCGTGAAAGTAAAAGACAAGACAAGCCCGGCCTCAAAAGTGGTGCACGTGCGAGCGCCCGCTGCGGCGAAAGTGAGAGCACCGCGTTTTAATGACCCGTGACGGAGTTAAGACAGATGGCGCTGCGCGCGTGCACGCGCGCGCGCGTAACCGCAAGCTTGAGGCCACCAAAAGCCTGTGGTAGCACTTTCAAAACCCGCTTACTAAATGTCTCGCAGAGCAGCACATGCGCTGGCTCAGGTGAGACCTAAAAACAAAAAAGTGGTACTGCAAAGGTTGGATGGGATTCGATCAGAGTGGCACCAATGTAGTCTAAGACCCGCTAGGTGCAACATAGGGAAAACGTAAACATAGTGTATGAAACTCTAGATCTTAAAGTTTTAATGTTCCTTTTAAGCTTTGCATTTAGTTCACTATGCAATCAGTCATTGATCCATATTAAAAAAGACTTAAATTGCTTATTATGCTGAGTCTTCTTAAAATGGGTGTTACATTTTAGTAAAATGAAATAGTTTTAAAGACTTTTCAGGTACCTGTGAAGAAATGTTTAGGACGATGTTAATCCAGTGTTAGACACTACCTGTGTGTCACTCCATTCGCATGTCTTCTATCTTCTTGCAAGGACTGCATTTGTCTGCTTTTAGCAAGTTTTTAATTGGGCTCTGGTCTTGCTCCGGATCCAGTACAAACGCGTGTTGCAGTTGATCATCAGGCTGCACATCTTTTGCATGTTGCCCTTCCAAGATACGGATTAGTTGGCGATGGCCGTGTCCTGTTGTGCGTACTCTCACATTCTGTTGCACGAATACTATGTGACCGGCCCCAACACAGGTGACTCTTCTAATATTTTCACAGACACTGATTTAGGTAGCCCGTGTATTAGGTGGGCAGTATTGGAGCTACTGAAGTTAGCTTTGGAAGCCAATTGTTAAAATGTGGTGGAAAGTTCAAGAACCTTTGTTGCTGTGTCGGTCATGCTTTTACCAGTTACTCTGTTAGGCATTAGTGTCCCAGGGGCTTGGAGTACAGTACCCTTCCCAGTTACCTGCCCAAGCTCACAATTTGCAAAAAGAACAAATGATATACGGATGCTGAACAAATCAAACATTCACCCCCAGTCATAGATCTGGATAAAATTCATTGTTTTTTTGCTCACCACGGCATTCCAGTTTAGACCCAGCCATATGTAAATCAATCTTGACCCTGCTCCCCATGGGAACAGTCCAGCCCAAACTGCTGGGCCAGTACCATCAAGGCTGTGCTGCTCACTCTCTCTAACCCTACAATTGCAGGTGATCCTTTACGGGGTGTTAATGATACCCCTCATTGGTGGATCCCGCATTGCAACCTCTGGGTACTGACTGTCTCTGATAATCCAGGGTTGGGAGGGGATGACTCCACTTCAATACTGATTTATCTATCCAAATTGATGTTTCAATGTCACACCCAAAGGTATTACGAAGCATCAACAAGTTGGTGGCCCTCTCCCTTGCAAACTTTCCCCGGTAATACCATTGCAAGATCAAGGATGAATTTGAGGAGTTATGGGCACATGGTGGTGGAGGTGGGTCCCAAACACAAACTCAGTCTTCTTGCAGTGCCAGGGCCAGTCCTCATGTCACCCACTCTCCTTACCAGATCAGTGTTCGGCACTGGGGAGACAGCTATTTTAATCCTGGGTTTGTCGATTCAGAGCCGGTTCTCCTCACCTAGATTCTCAGAAGTTCGATCTGGTGCCATCACTCTGTCCTCTGGACCATGTAGAGACGTGTCCCTAAGCAAACTCCAGAATCCACAGTGCTGTGTGTGTATTTCACACTTCCGGGTCGAAGGTGGTAACCCCACTAAAAGAAATGGAGGAATCCTGATGCCCTCCACTTTCTGACTCCATTCCTTCCCAACGAGACTGTCTTCAGGAAGTGGTGTTTCTGGGAAGTTAGAGCGTGAAGTAGGTGCTACAACATTAATTCTTCATGGTTTGCCTTTATGCCTACATTTTCAAAGCGAATGGTCTCAAAATAACCACAGTAAGTAAGTTGCTGGCGTCCTTGCTGAGTTGTTGTGCCCCCTAAGCTCAGGCACTAGTTTACGGCGGCTGCCGCGTTCCACACACAGTATTGTTATTTCCGGGAGCAGCATTACCACTTGGCTCTGCCGCAAAACACAGAAAAAACCCTAAGCTTTTTTGTGATGCAAAATCACCTCCGTTTTGTGTGCTTGGTAAGGTATTTATTTATTCTTGTCTCTTTCACAACTAATAATAATAAAATGCAAGGCACGACTAAATGCCTTGTTATTTAAAAAAAAAAACATTGTAAAACGGCCACATCAGTCAATGTTTTTTTTTCAAAATCAAATTTTTATTGGAAGCACAATGCGGCTATGTTTAGGTGCCAGCATGTTTTTTTTTTCTTTTAATACTTTTGAAGATATCGTTGTAATAAAAAATAAAACAATTAACCGTTGCACCGGCTTGCAAAGGCCAGAACTTTAGTTTTCTTTCTAAGTGATAGCCCTTCTTCTCTATAAGCACCCTTGACATTTGTACATTTTTTACTATTGTATATAAGCTTCTAAATTGTAATGTGGTTTTGCCTGTGCATTGCTGGTCATGACAGTGTTTTTCTAAAGTCCAGCTCCTCACCCCACCCTCCTTGGGAATCGTATACCTGGTACCACACTTACAGCCCCTGTGGGCTTGAACTCTCTCTTATGGTTTAAAAAACTGTTGCGGTTTCCATAGTTGTTTGATAGTATTTCTTCTTTGACTTCGTGATTTTACATAATTCTTGAAAGCAAAGATAGATAAGTATTTATAGTTTTATAAAAATTCTAATATTTTAAATACCACATGCATTTAGAGCAGAACCTCTTCTTCCTGATCTTTTATGTTTAAAACGACATCTGTAGAAAAAAAACATCAAACTTAATTTGCTTTCACTAAAACCAACATGAGCTATCACTAAATAAAATATTTAGCAAATACCTTCCAGCCATACTTAACCATGCAACCAAACAACCATCCAAAAGCATTCGATGGAAATGACAAAACTTTACAAAAAAAGGCGCCTACAATTAGAAATCGCTATGGTGCAATGGTATTGGAAGAAGGTGGAATGCAGATACTGATAAAACAACCTAATAGATAAGCAAAACGTTTGAAGTTAATATATTGTCCTATTGTTCCATTCCATTTTCAGGTAGACCAACAAAGGTGGTGAAAGGTTTTAAGACTGAAAAGAGAGTAATGTGGTAGTGTAGGATTCCTGTTCCTTGCAACAAAACTCTGCATCTTGTGATTTTTCCCCTCTCAAATTGTGCTAGATAGTAGTGAAAAGCATCAGTTCAGTGTGCAATTTGCTAATATCTTACAATACAAATTCGAGGATATAGCCCCACATCACAGAATTAGGCTTTCAGTGTTTTTTAGAGTCACCTTTATATCAGATATGCTGTGAGCAGTGTGCTGGTGTCTTAGGGGCTACCTAATACCTAGAAAGAAAATGAGTATTGACATCCATGCCTGACATGCAATGTATTTAAGTCTTCATTAGCAACGGATCAGTCCAATACTTGGCAATTAATAGGGACAGCAAGGCACCACGCGAGGCGCGGATGCCTGTCAACATGGCCGGCCCTCTCGCTCGGATGCACGGGTGCACAATGTGCAGATCCGCACTGTGTTTGGGTAACTGGAGCCTTGTCTGAAACACTTGCAGCAGATCAAAGTGGACTTTTCGTGTTTGCGTCTTCCTATCAATATGTGTCTGAGGATGAGAGCGGGGCGGGAGGGAGATGCTGCCATATGCTCTGCCTCCATTAGTTTTCTTTGGTCATTAAAGTCTTACTAACCAGCCACAATTACTGCAATTTCCCTTTCTTCCAGTAATATGGAGAACAGAGAGTAGGTCTGGCAGATTGCTGTCAGGATAATGCCAACTCTCGATGAGTTGTCCTGTTTGTTCGGCTACAGACAATAGATACATTTGGCTCCAAGCGGTTGCCAACCAGTGGTGGCGCTCTCAGCCCCCTCCCTTCCTCTCCCTACCCTCTGTCCCCGTGTTCCACCACAGAAGTCATCAACAGATGTGGATACTTTCCCTTCAGACCCCCCCTTGACCTGACTCGTGGAGCGGTGGCGTCAAATGGAGTAGAAATCATTGAGGTGAAAGTAGGGAATGTCAACGAAGGCCTTGTGCCTGGCGCATGGCGCCGCTGTTGGGGGCCTGGTGGTTGGTCACTCTTCTAGGGAGGGTGGCGGTGGTCTGGCAGGTGCGGGTATTGTTGAAGACCGCTGCTTGAAGATTCTGGTTGCAGATGACTTCACGTCACTTCCTTCAGGCCTGCGCTAGGCACCCTTCAATGATGTAAAACCCGACAAGCAGCCCGGTCTGGCCTTTCCACCTTATGGCAAAGATAGGACCACATGCTTGCAATACATATGGTGGTCCGCTGAAGTCAATGGGCTGCTTTTGTGTGCATAAAAATCACTCAGGGTTTAGCTGATTGGAGTTGCCATCCCAGACCATTAATGTCTGAAACAAGGTCATAACATAGCTCATAACTCAGCTTATCTGTATAAACCCGTACCGGATGGGGGTTTCGTTGTTTCTTTTTTGTTTATAATTACAATAATCCTAAAAAAAATTATTAAACATACCTCTATACGATTTCTTTTTAAACTACCTTTTGAAGAAAGACAAGAGTTTTTTTTAAGTAAGGTTCTGTAATTCCAAACATGTACTCACCATATGCAGACATAAGTAAAAATGAATGTGAAATTTATAATATCAGAATTGCCTATCACTTTATTGTCAGCCATAAGACTTTTAGGTACATTTAAAGTACATTATTTATATTTTGTAGAACTGCAAATGACAGAGTTTACAAACACTCATCTTCAAGGTGCTCATTTTACCAACCATCAAATTCTGTGATTTGCAGTTTACATCATGAGTTTAATATTAAACTTTTTACTCGCTTAGTCATTTTACCAGCTTATTATAGCAAATAAATGTGCAAATACAAAACGTCTGTTGGGATTTCTGCAGTGATATGATTCTCATTTTCCAGGTCTTTCTCCTTGATTTTCTCATTATAAAAACACTATCACTTTTTCCATTTCTACTTTTTGATAGTTGAAGATATCTCTCCTTCTCTGTTTACTTTGTTACAATCTGAACCAAATTCATGCCATACAGTGGATTTCAATTACCCATTTAATATCATATCATTATATAGTCTTCCTTCGTCGAGAGTTAAAACGAGCTCAAGAACAAACATCAAAATAATGATTTGAGAATGGTCAATTCATGGTTGCTTCTCCTCCATAAATCAGAAATGGAAGGGCATGAGAAATCTCAGTACCTTTATTTATTTAATTTGTAAAGCACCAATACACCGTCAACCAATTCGCGGTTCTGTATGAGTTCCTCCATCAGCTTATGGTTGTGAGAAGTCGGATAAATTTACCAGGTCTTTAAACATTTTCCTAAGCGGTATAGTACCAAGGTTGAGGATCAGTGATGGAGAAGTTACACCCATCTTTGCAAAGCAGTTGGGATCTTGGTAATACCTGAAGCACAAGAGAGACAGAAAATAGATTTTGTTCTATTTGGTTAAATTTTAGTGTGTGTTGCAGATAGGCAGGAGCTTAACTATGCACACGCTTGTGTCGGAGGCTCTCAATTTTGAACCCAATGCACACCACATCTTAGGTGCAGTGGCAGTATCTTAAAATCAGAGATATATGCTGCCAAGTGTTGTATTTAGAAACTTGTCGGGCGACTCCATTTTGGATCCATAACATATTGCCGAGGCCTTTGAGTTGAAGTAAACATTGTTATACTACTCATAATGACTTCATAGAATGAATCCTAGTATATTTCGTTTAGGATTTTTACCTAGAAGAGAACACAGACTGATCTTTTGCTGTTTCATAATCAAAATTTTATTGATTTTATTCACAGAACAATGTTAAACAATGCACAGCACTGAACTCATTAGTTTAAAAGTAATACATGTTTGACATAGACTGAGTGTCCAATCAATCAGCACTTAATGTATAGTATGACCGCCACTTCCCCCAGATCTGCCCGTGTTTGCCAGGGCAGCCCCTAGCTGCATAGGTGGGTTTCTCCATCTGTTCGCATTGGTCCATCGCAGATCACCATTTCGTCAGTGTTGGTGGTGACTGGGATTCCCAATGTCTGGCTATGTCCCGCTTTGCCATCACTGTGCCAATACCCACCAGGGTGCGTTTTCTTCGGGCACCCCCACTCTCTCCAGGATGTCCAGTAGTGCATTGGGGACAGAACAATGTACTGGTCTTTCTAGGATTGCGGAGAGTTAGTGAAGATCAGGGACCAGTCCTTGGCCACCTCAGGACAGGACCATCCCATGTGGAAGAAGTGACTGTTCTCGCTTGCACACTTGAGACATGCGAGGGCTGGAATCACGCCCAATCTCCACAGACATTGCGGGGTGAAATAGGAAGCATGAAGGTCTGACAGTTGTATTAGTCATAGGTGGAAGGGGATGACCAACTCATGGGGGAGCAATTTTGCATCCCTCCAGTCGTTGTCATCTAAGAACTCTATCCATTCCTGCCACTTGGCCCACAGGTCTGCGAAGTGATCCAAGGCATTGACCACCAGTGACGTTTAGATACTCAATAAACCTCCCCAACCTATGGGAGCCATGAGGACTCGGGGCTCAAGCATGTTGTGTACCCGCAGGTCTAGTAATTGTGGCTGGTATCACGCCAGTGCATGGCAGAGTTGCAGGTATCTTTAAAACAGAGTATTATGGAGATCAAACCCCTCCCGCAAGTCCTGAAAGCTATTTATGCATCATATGGCATATGCCAGAGAAGTATAAGCTTTATTTCGACAGCTCGTGTCATAAAAGCTATAAAAACACCATTTTGAATAAAAAGAGATATAAAAATGATCATACAACAGCGTAATGCAGATAAATATATACAAACAATCCATCCTAGTACTCAACTGCAACCAGAGTACAACGTGCTGTTCCACAGATCAGCGATAAAGCAATCAATACAACATAGTACAATAAAAACATACACTGAACACATTATGAATAAGGAGGAAGATGCTTCCTATTGTGGTGCCTCTTCTATTAAACCCAATTTACAATCCATCCTCGGGGCAACATTATGGCGAGACTAAAAGCAATAAAGTGCATCTGCATAGTATATAGATAAAACGTAAATTGCCAGCTTATGAGCCCTGCGGCAGCTGCATGTAATCCTCATACTACTGAGCGCTGTAACATTCTTGTCTGGATCTTTCGTCTTATGAGCCATGCATGGCTTAAGAACTTAGCCACGCTGCAGGCAAAGAGTAGTCTAGGATCTGATCTGAGGATGCACAGGGCAACCCAATGGTCCTGTGTGCCCAGTTACCGGCAGATCGGTTTTAGCCATTTCGCCCTCGGCATGGCGTATGCCTGGCAAACAAACATGCCGTGGGCAACACTTTCTACCGGGGCCCTGCAACATGGACAGTCCTTTGGTGTTGGGTTGCATGGGTGCCATTTGGCTGTTGTCTCACAGACAGGGAGTGTGCCAAACCTAAAATGGATGTATAACATCCTGTCCCGAGGGACCTGGATTATATATAAAAAGGGCTCTAAGTGTCTGGTCTGTTTATGGAGATAAAATTCTGCAGTTACTCTCCCCAAGTTTGGTTTGCTAGATTCTTGTTGGTCCAGCCATTCCCAGTAGAGACGTTTAAGCTCTTCTTTCCTAGGTGGGTCCTGCTTATCCCAGTACGCTTGAAGCCATAGTGCTGACATAATTTTCCTAACGTTGGAGATCCAACCTACTTTGCTACTTGTGTCTATCCTGATAACCTCAGATAGGGCTCCCGCGTAGGGGAGGAGCTATGGGGTCCGCCTAATGCGAGCCCAAAAATGCAGCGGGCATATACGTCTCTGAGGTTCCACCTCTCAAAGCTATCCAGTACAGAAACCTGGTGGAGTCAGCTGCCCTGCCTAGGGGTGTTGCTTGCTTGGGCCTTCGATCCAAGCAGAGCCAATGAATGGCCTGTGACAGCTAAGGAGAGCGGTTTTAGTTAACATCAGGACGGTACCAGGGGTTGGGAAAACTGAATAGGCAACCCAGGAGTCGGATGTGGCCCAGAAGTGACCTCTCCAGACAACTGAGGGTTGTTAGTATCCTCAGCAGCGGCCTGTGCAGGTAAGAGCGATGGGGCAGGGTGGGGGGGGATTTCGACAGATGATGAGGGAAAATTAATTATTTATTTAATCTTCCTTCTTGGTCGTTTGTCGAATCCCCCCCCCCCCCAACCCGGCTCCACCGCTTTTACTTGCAGGGGCCACACCTGAGTATCCCCAAAAAACAGCGATTTATTGTGAGGATTTGGGAGGCCCAGTAACACCGGCGTGTGTCCGCCATACAGATTCCTCCATCATAGGGTGATTATACACATTTGGAGAAAATTATCCGTGGGGTTTTGTTCGACCATAGAAAGGCAATCACCGCTGCCGCTAGAGTATTGCATCAAGTTTGTGGGATAGGGGAGGCAAAGATCTGCTTGGTATATAACAATTTTGGCAGAAAAATCATTTTAAAAAGTGCGATTCGGCCGAGGACATTGATCAGTAATGTACAACTAAGGTGTAAGGTGTAAGTTTAAAGCTGTATGTAAGGTACGGCTCCAGGGCAATGTATTCTTTAAGTACTGAAAGCTCAGCCAGTGCAGAGGAAGAGAGGTCTGCTAATTGAGTACTACACAGTCTCCCTGCATTGGCACGGAAGCGATTTGGACCAATTCATCCTTAGCTCAGATGTGTCCCCATAAAGTCGAAGCATCTTAAGGATGCGTGGTCCAGAGATGTGAGGCCGGCATACAAATAACAGCACGTCATCCGCGTGTACTGCCATGTTCTCCTCCATACTGTCCCCCCATTAAAAGCCCCATATCACTGCATTACAATGCACTTAGACAGCCAAAGGCTCAATCGCCAGGGCACAGAGGAATGGTGGGAGAGGACATAATGCTTCATAAATTACAGTACAGGTCATGTTTGGTTGGAAAACATCGAACTTCCACTGCTTCTAAGTAGACATTCAGCACATGGGGAGAGAGGCAAATTTCTTGTAGCATTCAATCGGGAAGCTGTCTGGCCAGAGCATTTTACCCGATTGCAGGTCCATATTGCATCCAACACCTTTGCTAACATCAAGTGCTGCTCAAGAGTTGCCCAATTCATCATGGTCAGAGTTGCCAATGGGAGGTCTGCAATCAGGGGGTTTGTGTCTTCATGTATGAGGTGATGTTGACATGCATACAGGCTGCTATAGAAGGAGGAGAAAGCCCTCATGATCTTTGAGGAGGCATGTAGCCGCCTTCCAGAGGAATCCTGGATCATGGCCGAGCCATGGGTGGCCAGCCAGTAGAGGAGTTTTCTCATACATTAATGTGTCCGGTGGAGGGCATTCAGCATTGCTTGGCTTCCTCCAGACTTAATTGCCAGAGGGATGACTTTCTCTTCTCTAGTAGTCTCAGGGTGTGTTCATCACCTTGTCGCTGATGTCTGCGCTCAAGAGTCAGGATTTCTGTTTCAGCGTCTTAAATGCACTGAAGGCGTGCCCTTTTCTCCCCCACTAGGAAGGACCTGGCCCTACCCTGCAGGACTGCCTTACACGCCAGCCACAAAGTACCGTCTTAGTCTACCTATCTCCCATAAATCTCAAAATTATACTGCAGTTCCTGAAACAAGTTGTCGAGGCACTGATCATCAACCAGCCACCATGCGTTCATGTGTCACATTGGCTTGTCGCCCTTAGTTGGTCTTTCCATATGTATTACTACCTGTGCATGATCGGATATGCCCTTAGGGAGAATGCATGCAGCTCGCATGTCCAAGATATCTCTAGCCGGGAGAAAGAAGTAATCAAGTCGCGACAGACTACCATGAGCTGCGGAGAGTTCTGTGTATTCGAATGTCTGTTGGTGCTCCAGGCATCGCAAAGATCCCAGGATGCGGCCCAGTCTGCGAGCTCAGTGGGCATCCAGGTTCTGATCGCCCGTTGTCTGGTTGTGTATAGTTAAGGGTCCATCACAGTGTTAAAGTTGCTGTCTATGATGGTAGGGTCTGGCAGCAGCGATACAACTACATTCCATTCTTTCTAGGGAGGGTTTGTCTAAGGGCAGAGGTAAATAGATGGTTGAATTGTTTGCCCTCTAGTAGACCCTCCCTTCAGACCTACATCCCCTCTCTATCTGAGGTTGTGTGGGTGACAGACAGGGGAAAGGTGTTTGAAGAAGTATTGTGGTGCCACAGGAACCCTTGGTGTACCCTGCATGAAACACCCTGTTATAGCAGAAGGGAGCCAGTATTGGGCAATGGGTTCTAGGGAGGTGCGTTTCCTGGAGTAATAATATGGCTGGTGAGAGTTGTTTAGTGTAGCAGAAGACTGTCCCCCGCTTGACACAAAAGTTCAGGCCATTGGCATTCCACATCATGGCTTTAAATGCCACCATCATATGGTAGAAGACAATTGGTGCAGACCAGTTAGAAAGGCAGATTTGGCACCCCCAGCTGTCATCTGGGTAAAGGGGCCATTACACCAAGCACCTCGGACAGATGGTTGAGAGAGGGTTTGTGCTGAACTAGTAAATGAACTTACCAAATAACCTCAACCCAATTCCATCCCACCCCACCCCACACTTCCACCCCAGACTCATCCGTCACTTGAAACTTCCGATTAAACCTATTAATAAGTTGGCGCGTTGAGGCAGCTCCCTGATGAACAGGCATCAAGTAATAGGAAAAGGATATAAGTCTGCCTGCACTAGAGAGTACAATACAGTAGTTGTGGCATGGATTAGGCCGTGGAGGCTGCCACTGGTACTCATAAAGACATGTAGTTACGTTTGCTAGAGGGTGGGAGAGAGGCTATCAGCCCTCCTCGTGGCTGGAGATGTGGCAGGGCTGGGGTTTTGAGACTTGGTAGGTTCTCATTCCAGTTGGTAGTCTGTCATCTCCAAACTGTCTTGGTGGCTTACTTCAGTATCAGATGAACCTAGCGTTTTGGCGGTAGGTTTACTGCACCGTTTGGACCAACACCTTCCATGTACGGCACTCCCCTTCACTTTGATGCAAATGCCAGTGAGCTGAAGGCCCTCTGGGTTGTAAAAAGGGGACAATGTGTGGCATCTGAGCGCTCTTCATTCTGCAGCCCAGTCCCATGCCGCCTCATGGGGAGTCGAAGAAGAATGAACGGGAGTCATAGAGAACCTTCAGTCTAGCCGGGAACATGAGCACGTATGAGAGAATCAGTGCTCAAAGTTTCTGCCTGACAGATTTAGAGACTTTCTGTTGTTTCTGGATGAAGCAAGTATTGTCTGGGAAGATGAGGATCCAGGTTGACTGGAAGAGGAGAGGTCCCCTGGTCTTCATCCCCATAAAATGCCATCCCTGCCCTTGTAATTGAGGACCTTGACTATGAACGATCTGAGGGGGAGGCCCAGGGCAGAGATCATTGTGTCAGGGAACTATGGGCGCCTTCTAGCAGAAAGCAGGTCAAAAGTTAGTCCGCTTGAAGCCAAGACGTTATCCATTTTTTGAGAAATTTCTCAGGAGAAGAGCCTCCTGCTCCTTCAGGGAAGCCAATAGGGTGGAGGTTATTTCTCCAAGTGTGGTTTTCAGCATCTTCGGCACGATTCTCAAACACTTTCAAAGCTGTGGACAAACATGTGATGGCAGATTTAAAAGCAATGACATTTTCCTCAGGTTTGGAGATATGGCCCTCAGCTCTGGAAACTCTGTCAACAACATTGCGCAAGTCCTGGCACAAAAAGCGACATCGACTCCAGCCTCCCAGATCTTGGTCTCCATGGTGGAGCAGGAGGCCTGTATAGCTTGCAGTTTAGCGTCAGTCCCAGTCGCCTCTAGGGGTGCACAGGCTGGCTGGCAGCCACCACCAGTTTTAGGGCTCTCACTTGTCAGCGCAGTAAATCTGTTGATCTTTCTTTGTGATTGGATGGGGTGATCCCAGGCCAGGGTGGCATAGCTAAGAGTCTGATCTCAATGTTGTCAGGGAGTAGGGCAGCTTGCAAGCCCTGCCATGCCATAGGTGTATAGCATGAGCAGCCAACCCCTCAGCCTCGGGAGGTGTAAGGAGGGATTCTCAGGGAGTGCCCTCTATGCAGAGAATAGTCTGTTAGTCTCAGTCTTGGTGGATTGCAGGGGGCGCTCTCTTGATGAGGTTTATGCCTGTCCCCTCCTTTTGGGGGCACAGGTCTCTGATGGCCTCTCAAGGCCAGCCAGCACCCCCTATGTGCAGGAAAGACACTCCAACAGCGCCACTCCGGTGACGCAGGCCCCCACTACCATGGCTAAGGAAAATTACACAAGCTGCCCTGCTGTATTAAGTAACCTGGCCAGCTAGCGCTGGCAGCTGCACCACTTAGAGTCCAGACGGTATGCCAATTCCAGCAGGGTTCATGGAGATATGGCCATGGGGAGTTCAGGCGAAATACGGAGGAGACTGGGAACTTACTCAGGTCCCAGTGCAGCCAGCCACGGTCGGAGTCGCACAGTGGTGTTGCAGATCGTCGGAGGCAAAAGTCGCACCCGAAGGCCAGGAATCTAGGCTGTGTGCCAAGTTGAGGCCCACGTGCTCATGGGAGGACCCCGAAAGAGACCATCTGCCACTGCCACCAAGCGCCTGCAGTGCCAAAGTCAGAGGGCACCTGCCACATTGAAGAGCCCACCCGACTAGGCCGCACCTAAGTCTACTCCCCTTAGAGAGGCCGCGAAGGCATGCTGCCCCGGGGAACAGTCCACATCTTGAAAGAGGGCTGCCCAGACATGGCAGTTCTGTGAATAATGGGTGCCAGCAGTAGGATTTAGCAGGATGCAGAGATAAGGTACGGAAGCTCACTAGAGAGCACCCGCCATCTTGGGTGGGTAAGCCAGCCCCCGACAGATTGAGCTTAAAGCATCTCATCTGTTGGGTCAGTTCTCTGGGGCTTAGGGAAGTCAGGGGCAACTGGGCATTTCTTGCAAAAATTGTTGCTTGTTATCTATTGCGCCTAGAACCAAACTGTGAAATCCATCTTTCAGGATTTGAAACTCACGTTGTAGCAAAGGCAAGCAGTGAAGGCCTATTCCTGAAGTGTGGTAGAACGCTGACTTAATATAATACTACAAAAACAGACAATAACTATAACGTTCAGGCAGTGTTATACTTTTCCAAAAAGTATAGAATTTTAGTTCATAATAATAGGCTTGATAGTGTAGTAAAAATGTCTTTCATTATGATACATTCAAAACAGGTTATCTGTACAATCTGGCTTTCCAAGGTATTCAGGGTCACCCTGCTCACATTAAAGTAAGTTCTGTGCAAAAGGTTAGGAAAGCCTTACCTGTTTGAGTGACAGCTTTAGGTGAAGCTGCAAGGCCTCACCTACATTTTTAGCTGTTGCTTCGAAATGTGTGGTAGTTATCAATCCACCATCTTTGGGAAAGATGTAGAGGTCCAGAAATACAAGTTCCTTGTTTCAGATGGTATTAGTGAATTTAAGGAACTGATTCTGATGATTTTACCAAGTCATGAATCTGTTGGAAGTTTCTTCATAGCCATTCCAGATGACGAGAACGTCATCTATGTAACGTTTCCATACCCTGATGTGGTGTTGGAAAGGTTTCCATACCCTGATGTGTTGTTGGAAAGGGTTAATGGGGTTGAGAATTGTGTGTGACTCAAGGTGATGGACATATAGACCGGCTATACTAGGGGCGAATGTACTGCCCATGCTGGTCCTGTGCTTCTGGAGGTAGAGTTTGTTTCTGTATCGAAAGAAGTTTTCGGTAAGCGCCATTTTACAACAGTCCATTACTATGTTGCGTGGGGTCTGGTACTCCCAACCAATCTCAAAGAGAACCTCTGCTATGATGCGCAAGGTCTCATCATGAGGTAGGCTAGTGTAGAGGCTCTTTACATCCAAGCCCATCAGTAATTCCTTTGTAGGATCAAAGCTCATGCCGTGTAAGAGCCTCAGGACATCTTTAGTGTCCTTAAGATAGGTATCTGTTTGTTGTACAAGCGGGCGCAGGAACGCATCGGCAAAATTAGACAATGGTTCTAAAATAGACCCAGTGCCTGATACAATGGGTCGTCCTGGAGGTTGGGATAAGTTTTTGTGGATTTTGGGTATTGTGTAAAAATATGGAATAGTTGGTGACTTAGCAATGAGAAATTCCCCTTCCTTTGTCGATACCCAATTGTGGGAGATGGCTTCCTCCACCATGCTCACGATCTGGATCCGAATTGACTCTGTTGGGTCCTCTATCAGGATCTCGTAATTCCTTTGGCCTTGTAGGAGGTGTAGACATGCCTGGTCATATGCCTGTGAGGATTGGATCATTATTGCTCCTCCTTTATCTGCTGGCTTAATGACTATGTCGTTGTTATTGGCCAATTCCCTAATGGCTCGTTTTTGTTCTTTTGTGGTGTTATGAAAAGTACGATGGTCGTCTTCAATCTCCTTCATGACCGCCTTCTCAGATGCCAGTAACTCTACTGGTAGCAGACTGTCAGGTGGGGTGAAGGTGGATTTAACCCTCAAACCCGTGTCATCATTTCCTCTGGTTTGTGATTCCTTGTCTTTAAAGTAGATCCTAAGTTTCAACTTCCTTACGAACTCATTGATCTCCTTGAAAAGTTTGAACTTGTCTAGTTTTTCCATGGGTACGAAACCCAATCCTTTCTCCAGGATTTCCTTTTGTGCTTGAGTTAAGTCTTGGTCGGTAAGATTCACCACTAAGTGGTCTTTCTGCTGGTTCCTGGTTGGTTGCTCAGTGCCCCGGTCATACTCCTGGTCGATACCCCGGATACTTCCTCTTCTGTGGCCCAGTGGACCTGGCTCCTCTTCCAATTCCGTTCCCTCCTGGGGCCAGGGCGCATCCCTAAAAAAGGGGGTTTGGTGGGTAGTACTGGTAGTCTTGTAGGACATTCCAGTGGTTGAATGGTGTCATGGGACCTTGCGGTATCTGTGGACCGTAAGGATACGGAAGGTATGGTGGGGGACCTTGATAGTTACCCCATCCGCGTTGTCCTCTGTAGTTTGTTCTTCTTCCCCGGTTCCTTCTTCCCTGTATCTACTTGAACCCAAGCTATTGTAGCTTGAGTCTGAAGTATCCCTGTCGGTATTGAAATCTTGATGATGGGACATGGTCATCCCGTATGTAGGGGTATACCCTTTCGTGACTAAATCGTCCTGTATCCTTCTTCAATTTGGTGTATTTACTTTGTTTCAGGGTGACTTCGAACTCATTCATGGTTTGATTGAGTTCCTCAAGACGTTTCTTTAGGACACTGATCGGTTGGTAACTTTTAAGACGTACCTCAATAGTTTGTATTTTTGTCTTTAATTCCTGTGCAATGCGGGTGGCAGTTTTTATTATTAGTATAAGCCAATCCCGGGTGCAGTGCCAGGATATGAGGGCCCAGTCTTTCTTAAAAACCTTGTCATTTTGAAAGATAAAAGGTTCGTTTTTCACTATCAAACCTTGCGGGGCAGCGTTGGCCCTTAGATATTTGGTCATCAGGAGACCGTGTAGTGCGTTTTTTATCTGCGTCCATCTAAGTGTTGTCAATTCATCCCAATCGTTATTGTCTGGGCTCGGTTCTGAGTTATTTAATCCTTCAGAAGGGGTGATGGTGGATAAAATCCTTTCTACCTCCTCTTCGGAGAAAGTAAGGCCCGTGATCTCGGCCATGGTAGAGTGTGTGTGTGTAGACCCTTGGATTGTGTGGTCCGGTCTATTAAAGATGCTTAACCGGATACATAAACCGGCGTTCGGCAAACACTCCTCGTCCATCGGAGCTACGGGCAGGCAGTGTTTGGGTGAGAGAGCAGCTTTGACGAAGTGAGTACGGCAAAGCCGATACCCTGGGGTGCATATCCTGACATACTACCATTTTCTATATATTTTTTTACCTTGACTGAATCCTTCTTTTACCCACAGTGTTTGACTACAAGCGCTCATCCCCTCCCGTGTACAAGCTCATGGGGCCCTAATTAGGCAACCTAAGTGTACATTACTGATCAGTCTTTTATAATATGTTGAGAAATTGTTACATCGTTTTTTCTCCTATATAGATCACTATTGGTACACACCACTTATGCATTATAAAGCGGCACCGATCTCTGGCTAATGAAAAACGCATTTAGAGTGTGTGTTTCTTGTTATATGTATTGTATTGTCTTGTACGTCTTGAACAGAACAAAAAAAAGGGCAGCACGACACGCACAAGAGAATTACAATGAACTGTCGTGCATGGAGTGAAAAATATATCACTATTTGACCTTTCACCAGTGTGGTGAAGGGATGTTTCTAGTATATTAGAGTATATATACTACGATGAATAACTATGTTCCTCTATCCTTCCAGATCGTTTTTTAAGGAGAATACCAAGTACGTATTGGTTGAATGTATGTTGACCTAGATGCATATTAGCCTTTGAGATTAATCAGGCTGACCAGACTAGGGAACATTTAGAGTGGTATAAGGGATCAATATCCTTGGTCCTGAAGAGAAGCTTAGGGGTAGGCTTCGAAACATGTGGACCTGTGAGGAAACTGCCCATTACAGCACTTCTTCCTCCATTTCCCCGTTTTTATTAATACCAGCTATAGGGAGTATTAAAGTTTAGTTTTCCACGCAGCCAGGTATTTTTTAACTCACCTATTTCCTGACCCTTCCACTTTCACATCAAACACATAAAATCACTTCACTAATAAGTGCTCCCACGTCTCCGTAGGTCGTAGCACGCCCCGTCCCGCAGCGGGCGGGAAGAACCCGATGATGAAGCATGTCACCAAGGGACCTTTTGGTGGGTGAGGGTTATTTTAGAACACATGTCGTATCTCCCATGTTAGAAACCGAGTATTTCTCCTAGGTTTAGTCACTTTTCGTAAGGATAGCACGGTTTTTTGGAATCAAGAGTGGACTCTCGTTGTTTTTTCATAACTTGTAGACGAGGCTGAGTCCACGACTTATTGCACCTCTTCACTCCCTCCTTTGTTTTTTTACTTTTATTCTACTGGCCAGACAGGCCTTTCATTCGACTGGGCATTTCCCCAGTGGGCTGGAGCCCTTGGAGACTGTTGTTTAGGGCAAGGGGACGCTCCTAGTGCCTCCTTCAATTTTCCCAGCTTCCCATGGTTAACTGCAGCAGTCCTGGGGAGAATTCAAGAGAGAGAGAAAACGGGGGAGGGAAATGTAGAGAGAAAACAATCAGAAAGGGAGAAGCGAGATGGAGGGAAAGAGAATGGATGGATGGCAAGAGAGAGCTTGCATGAGGAGATGAAGAGAGCGGGGCTGGTTTGAGCATTTTTGGGCAGACGCACTAACGTGCCGCCAACCAACATGGGGACAGTAGTCACCCTTTTTAAAATGAGTTCCACTTTGGGTGGACTGCATTTCAGGCAGATCAGTCCCAGCTTTGGCTTGGGACATGGTTGGAGGATGCTTGATCCAAAGATGAGGCTGATGAGATGCACTCTGAGGAGATAGATGGCCCTCAAGGTGTCCTCAGCAGCTGTTTATATCTGTGCTAATTGCGATTCTGCATTGAGAATTCCATTTATAAGGGCGAGGACGGAGTGTCACTATGTATCCGTTTATGATAAATATGTTTATGCAATGATTGAGATTAGAGACGGTCACCATGGGAACCCATCAACGAGAAGACAAGCCAGCTGTAACTTGGAGATGAACCTTGGGGGTCCCGCGTTAGGGGACAAAAACATGATCAGATAATTGCTTTTCTGAATTCTTTTTTTGATGGAGGTTACTGAAGAAAAAAAGGCCGCGTTACATGCTTAGCAGGACTATTTATACATGTGGCCAGATACAGTATGTAGAGGAGCGACTGACCTTGTCGAACGCTTCTGATAGGGTACTTTAAATGAAACATTTATGGGGGTTTGCGTCTTTCACTTAGAGCATCCCCTCAAACATGATGAAGAGCATCCTATGTATACTGTGCCAAGAGTGACATCCAGAGTGAATAAGGCATAGGGAACTCCAGTAGCACAAGCTATATTGCAGGTATTTTGCTGGCATTTATTCAAGAATTTTATCCACAAAGTGAAGATTTGCAATTGTGTACTAATTTTGTTCAAGGGAGCAGTTGAGGTTGCACTTCTTGAGGAGTGAAAAGGTGGAATGATATTTTCATGTGTCTAAAACATGTTTTTGAGCGAAGAAAGCTTCGGAGAAGACACAATAAGGATTAACAGAGGGAGAGTTTCCACATTGCATTGCACTTTGGTCAGGAATGTTTCCCTGTGGGTATGGGGGATGTACAGTGGGAAGGTGGTGGAGGTGGATGTGTTCTGGGTGGGGTTGGGAATGAGGGCTGTGTACAGGATAGGGTGGAATTGGGGTCAGGTGACTTTGGTGAGCCAATGTGACTCAGGATATCTGGAGTTTTTCTTTAAGAGGCCCAGTAGGAATATTTAGACAGAGTGTCTGTGTGTGTGTGTGTGTGTGCGCGTGCGTGTTTGTGTGTATGTGTGTCTGCCTCACGCACAACCGCATGCACATTTGGTACGACTAAAATTAAATGTTCCGGTCCCTTGCTGCTCATGAGGTAGGCTGCCCCACTGCCTCTCTCCGTCACTGCCATTGGGTAAACACAAAAGAAAAGTCATCCCAACGCATCAATTAATCCAAGTCTGGGGGGTAGGGGTGGTGTTTAAGTCCAGCAAAGCCCAAATTCTCTCCTAAACTGGAGCATGGATGTCAAAGACTTCCATAGATGTTTTTGGGTTTAAAAAATAACTTTTCACTTTTTAACCTCAATCACATGCTTAATCGAATTGGCTCCTCTGCCCTCCATGTTGCTCTCAGGCTCTATAAACAGAAACCAGGAGGGTTATTACAGGTTTATCGATTGCCATTTGTTTTGATATGGGAGTGATTGGTGTATATATGACCTACATACCTCTGTAGTAGCTGGAATACTGAAGTTTCCTTGGATAGAAGCAAAACTACAGGGCCTCAGTTATGAAAAGTGGCGTAAGGCTGGGCAAAAACAGCGACACCATGAATGCACCGTATTTACACTACGGTGCTCCAAGTCGCAAGGATTGACCAGATACTGTAGTGTAGCTCCTATTTCCCTAATAGGCTCTGCGCATTGGAATAATATATCCTATAGGTTTGACATAGGACTAAGGTCAGTATGTCCCTATCGAGTATATTAAACTTAATTACTTGTGCCAGCTAGCTCAGAGGCCACTAGAAACTCCTTGACAACAAGAAGGGAGTAGTTTCTGGCAGCCGAAAAACATGACCACTGTGTTTCCCTTTTAGAATCAGAACCTGTCCCAGAGTCGTGGAAACAATAGATAACTATTTCACTCAGCTCAATCGTGCATGCTTAGTTTTCCTCAGAGTTACACAGAAAGAATAGACGGGCGTTTTCAATAAAAGATTTATTGAACAGTCTTGTTTCTGGTGTAAGTATAATGTGCTGTTACGATCACAAGACAGTATGCGAGATAAATAATGTACAGGGTGAGCAGTAGAAATAAATAATACTGCGATAGCATTATCTTTTAGTACAGATGCATGTTACATAAATAACACAGACTAAAAATGCGAGTACTCATACGATGCGTTGCTAAGCTAGTTCTACCCCAATGTACCTAACCTAACCTAGGTGTAGGACGAGGTATGAAGTAGGTGAAGTATTCCTTACTATGGTATACTAAGAGTATGTTAAGCCTAGTATGCCTAGTATGCCAAGAGTCCCTCTAGGTTCTAGTCTGCTCCATACCTGAAGAATGAGAGAGGTTGGAATCTCTTTGCCAGACTCGAACTCCAACACCCCGCAAGGGAAGTCAGATCACTGGAAGCTGGATTCTCTGCGTGCAGGGATGACAGCGTCTTCTCAGTGCGTCAGGCCGGGATACGGGCTCCTCTGAAGTCGAGGTCTCCTCTGGTTTACAGGGGCTAGGGAAGGTATATTTATACCTGAGAGTACCTTAGGAATGTTAGCATTGACGTGAATTGGACAGCGAAAGACGTCATGAATGAACCCCCTAAGGAATAATGGTTCATGCATAATATATGAGTCCTTGAAGAAATCAATAGTCCTGGACTAGGGAAACTCCCGCAGCCTAAGGGTCTGTTCTTCATGAACTCGTGTGACGTTAGGGTGGACGGATGTCAGAGACCATGCCTGTATTTGGAGTGCATGGTTTAATGCCTAAATAAGGGCTGGGATTTTATGCCTATATAAGGGCAGGGCGAATTGTGCCTATATAAGGACATGATACTGGAAAGCCCGTTTATGGATACCCTAAGAGGAATACAACACCCACTCCTCTTTCGTGTGTACGATAATACTAAAATGCTAAACATTTAAAATGCTAAACATTAAAATGGAGTACCGCATATTTCTAAAAATTTTCATAAAACCATTTAAAAAAGGCATTTAAAAAACCTATTAGAATGCAAAAGGTACTGTACATTTGAAGCATTGCTTTTCATTACAGGCATAAAGTTCGAAAATAAATGCAATTGGAATGAAATAAGCAGTAATATTTACATGTGACAAAAAATGATCGATAAGTTTCTCAAAAATCAAAGTCATTTCATGTCATGAAAATTAATGAACTGTTTTAGACACACAAGATGACTAAGTGTCCGTGGAAGTACCTTGAAGTCTGTATTATATGGCTAGTTCTACTGTAAGCAGATTGATGTGCAATTTTCGTTCAAAAAAAAAAAAAAAATGGGAAAAAGTTCAATTTTGGTAGAGTTCCAAGTTGTTTAAAAATGAAGGCCAAATTTGTCACTGCAGCTCTGGAACACTGTATGCCGAATCAGAGTTAGTTCACAGGTCTGGTGTAAACATGAGATCATCTATTTCAATAGACAAAACATCATCCACTGTAGTTGGTGTGAGTTGGAACACCTCGTGAAGCAGGTTAATTGCACAGAGATGGGAAGCATTGCTTCCAGCAGAGGTTGCCTCAGCAATGTTCGCGTCCGTTGTTACCTGTGTGCCTGGAGTTCTTTCTCGTACCTCAGCAGCAGCCGGAAGCGTCTGTGAGATCTCAATGAATGCTGTCATCAGGATAGGAAGCCTCTGGGGACAACACATAGCATGGGCCGTTATCTGGTCCAGCAGAGTATCGACGTCCGTTGGCGCATCCAATGGAAATGTTAGACAGGTGTCCAACACGCATTCTACACCGCATAGCAGGCATCGTAGAACTGGTAAGATGCAATCTTGCCAGATTGGTCTAAATGACAGGAACCACGTGGTATTAAGGTCCCGTAGACGATTTATGCCCAAAAGCTGTACTATTTGCTCACGGCACTTTCGTTCAAGGAGAGCTTTCTCCATGTCGCTCGGAGTGATGTCGGCGAATTGGCTGGCCATAGCGCAATAGCAGGAAGACAAATAGAATTCCGGCAACAAGTGCTAGAATTAATGGTATGCCACCAAACACCGAATGTGCAAAGTTCGGGATGATTCCGAGTATTGCCTGGAAAGGTGCTAACAGACCGGAGCAGATGCCCTTAAATACATGTACAAGTCCTGTTGTATCAGACATGTTGAAAATTCGCCCTATCATTTCTACGAAATGTATAGGGCAGTTTGTACGTATTAAAGTCTGTATCTCAGCCGAAGTCCTTGCAATTTGCAGATCATAGGTTTCTTTGGCCGAGGTCAAAGGCACTGTTTGTTGTAAAAGCATGGCTTTCATTCTGCTTAAAGTATCAAATCTTATAAAAGAGACGTTCAGTGAAGGCTATAGAGGCGACTCCCTGACTGTGTCTATTGGGGCAAATAATACTTGCATACAGCAAGTGACCCTGGAGTTGACCGTTACCAGATATGGGATGCCTGGCAGCATGCCACAGCAACTCTGATCATTCAACATGAGGTAACTCCCATTAGAAAGTTGTCCAAACGTTGGATTAATCACAGCAGCTGGTGTACCCTGCTGATGGCAAGACAAATTTGCCACAGAACCATTACAAGCCCCGTGCAAGGAAATGTCCTGACATATAAGTGAACCGCTTAGTGCACGTTTACAGTTTTTACCGCTCAAAAACACTTCACGATCCCCGCTCCAACATCTATATGTATACGGTAAAGCCCAAGATGTCTTAATGTATTCCTTACCCAACCTTTCATATTTGCCTGCTTGCATTTGTCTGAGGCAATACTGAAACTGAAAAGTAGTCACAGGTAGCGTGATTTTGCCATGAATAAGCCATTCTGTAGCTGGTTTTTCTGCCACTGTGAATGGTAACTTTTCCAGTTTTTCAATGCTCAGCACTGTATACTTTGCTCCTCTTTGTGCCATTTCGATCTGTTTATCAGTTAGATTGTATTCTGAAAACAGAGCCGTTGTGTTGATGAAACGCCAAGGCACATAGCCCGCTTGCAATGATTGCAGCGTCCAGCTTAATAACATAATAGAACGTAATTGAGACTGGCCTTGTTGTAACATCGCCAAATCTTGTTCTAGTATGTCGATAGCAGAGGATACAATGCCGTCCATTGAATATATTCTGGAGGACAAAGTTGTTAACCCATTGTCGACCACAGAGAGTGATTTCTCTAAATTAATACGATCAAGTTCACGTATTCGTTCTGCGGCCTCTATCTGTGATACTTTCCATGCTTCGTTGTAGGCAGCATAAATGCCGGCATATATGAAACGTTTTTGACTCGGTTTTCTTGGTCCAAGCAAGAAATCCCTAAGATCTGCGTCTTTTGCAAGTAAGGATAAGTGTTGTTTCACATCCTGTAGTGTAGATGTATGCAGCCAATCGAGGCATAATTTCCCTACACTGTATGTTGTTACTACTCCCGGATGTTGTCTTTGGACGTATCTTGGGTCTGGCCTGTGAATGGTAAAACCCTGAGTTTTATTCAGGAATCTTTCCTGACAGTTATTCGTGTCTGTGGACCAGATCAACCATTTTTTCCAATCAGGATTAGATCTGTTGAGTTGTAGTATATTGTCAACTGTCACCACTGCCTTTGTATCATTATCACTGGCAGGTGTTGGTACAGAAGGTTTGTTCATCTCTTTGATCTTGGCTAATCCAAGACAAGATGTTTGTTGGATTGTTGCATTCAAAAACATGATTTGTACAGGGATGATGCAGGCTCTAAATAAAGCTTCTATTCCCTGCACTTGCCATTCTTTAGTACCCCACAAAGTTTTTGTGTCTATTGTGTCTTTCCATAAGTCGAAACCCTGTCTAGACAGTCGGGCATTAAATAATGCAGAGTAAATCTGTTTTGTATTTGTTAACATAATTTTCAGTCCTGTCTTGTTTACATTTTTATAGTAAAACATTTCTGGATCAGATGTATTGTAACCTGAAAAATATGGAAATTTACTAGCAAATGTTTTTGAACTACCTTTAGGTGGTGTAGGACAATGTTCCCATTGATTAAATATAAACACATTTCTTGGATATGCAGATTTATGCAAATAATGATGACCATAGTGGTTATAACAATACAGTTGTTCATAGTCTGATGAACCCTCTAAATATTCATTTTTAGAAAATGCAGCAGATTTTTCTAGGTCAAACATAATGTCAGTCACAGTCTCAAAGTCCCAATCATCAGAATAGGTACTGGACGTGATTAGATCACTTAGTGAAATTTTAAATAAATGTGGAATGTTCAATTCTTCCGTCGGGCCAAATATATCAAAATCTGTTTTGTCCCACACTATACCATCATGTATAGGAACAGCTGTGATGTTCACTGATGACAAGTCTCTTGCTTCACGATGGGAAGATTTATGAGGTTTCAAAAGTACGTTTACGCCTTTTCCTTCAGTGTTCACATGGATGTATCTGCCACTTATAAGCACGCTCACAGTTGTTACCAAAGCTAGCCAGAGCAGGAAAACAAAAAGTCCAGATATAATCCAGAGTTCAATCCATGGAGAAACCAAATAAGTCTTTTTCAGAGAGTGAAGAAAGTCTTGTATTTTCTGCTTGAATTTGAATGATGCTGGCGTCGTTTCAGGTTCACTCGGATCTTCTGAGAACGTATCAAAGTTAATGAAATAGCCAGAAGCAGTTCTATCAATTGTTGGAATTGCATCAGGATTTGTAGAAATCACTGGAACCAGTTCATCACGTGCCACATTGGTGTAGACATGTGTATTTGGACGAACTGTTACTTGTTCTTCAAGAGGGATGATTTCCATAGCGTTGTTGCTTAGTCCTTCATCTGTTTCTGCTGAATTCTCGATGGTTATCAGTCTTTCAGTATGAACCTCTTGGATAGTAGCGAGAGGAGTGCGTTTGCTACTAGGTCGGAGTCCACGAGGCCTACTATTTAGTATTGGCCACATACTGTGGTTTGATGAGGTCGATGGACACAAATCTTTTCTCCTTTCTTCCAGTAAGGGGCGGCAGTAGTACTGTTCTTGTTCCTTGAACTGCTAGGACAGGTACTGGTTGTCTGTAAGAAGGTCCAAATTCCTTCTTGTCCGCAATTTTTTCTCTGACTAGATCCCCAACTTTTGGAATCCAGACAGGCCTTGCTGGGACAGCCGGTTGATCCCCAGTGGTGGTGGGCTGTAGGAATACGTTGCTTTGTTTCGTTCTTAATTTGTTTAAGTCCTGTAAAACAGCCAAACGATCTTTGATATCAAAGGGTTTATTTTCCACCACTGTGCCTACGTGTTCTAGGTCTGGTACCCACATTCTGGTCCCAAATAGGACCTCATATGGAGTGACCCCCCCTAGAGAACTTCTTGGCAGGTTGTTCAAAGCACGTTGAACTCCACTAAGGTGTTTGACCCACCCGTCACCCGAGCCTAATACTCTAGCTGTTATAGACTGCTTTATGTCCCGGTTTTTCCTTTCCACAACCGAATTTCCCTCAGGATGGAATGGAGAGGAGTACCGCAATGCAACGCCCAGACTGGCCATGGCGTCTTTGTAAGCCCGAGAGCTAAACGCAGGACCCTGGTCAGAATGTAGCGTGCCTATTGCGTATATGCCGATAAAGACTCGCAAATCTTTTATAACAGTTCGAGCGTCAGCTGAGCGCTGAGGCCATAACCATAGGAACCTAGATTCAGTATTTGTGAGAATGCCTTTGTCCAGTAGGACGCAGGTGCATAGATAGTCTAATGCTGTCTAACAATGGTGTCTGCACTCGGTTGCCGCATTCGCAGCATGGTGTCCGTTGGCTCTCCCGCTGTAATTTACAGTCTAAGCAGTTGTTGATGAATATGTGAATTTCTGTATTCATTCCAGGCCACCAGTACATCTCTTTTAATGTCAAAATTGTTTTAGAGATCCCTTGATGTGACAGACCTCCCCAAATGTGTTTCATAAATCAAGGCTGTTCTGCGTTCCAAGTTTGGAATTACCCTATCCCCCACTCCAGGGATTCGAGCAAAAGGAACGTTGTTCGCATCAATTACATAGGAGTACTTGAGTGGATTTTTTTTTGGTAACGCTGCACTGCTGCCTTTGCTTGAAGCCTTGACAGCCAACATTATCTCACCGTCTATTTTTGTTTTTGAACGAGTGATCGCAGCTACGGAAGCCGTTTGCACAGCCCCTTTTGCGGCTTCGTCAGCCAATGAATTCCCTGCAACGTGAACGCCATCACGTTGATGACTCAGTGTGTGGATCACGTGAGCCTTTGGTAGTTTCGTTTTTCAACTGAACTACTTGTTCCCAAAGCATTTTATGCTTTATTGTGCCACCTTTCGCATCTCTGAAACCATTTTCAAGCCAGTTTTGTATATATTCATTATACGACTGCACACAGTAAAAGGAATCGCACACGATTAGTGTGGGGAATTCTCGATCTGTACTTTCAAGTGCCAGTTTGAATGCTTGTAGTTCAGCTCGCTGAGCTGTACAATCCCCTAGAGATTGTGTTTTTGTGACCATAGGTCTGAAGATGCCATCTCGCATGCGACCTTTAACGATTGCACACGCTGCACTGTAAGCTTGCTTACTCCCGATTGCGGGTTGTGCGGATCCGTCAGTGTAAATTATGAATTCGTACTGATCGAGAGGCAGAATTTCAGTAGGCAGGGGACATTCATGTTCATACTGCAGGAATGCTTGTGTTTTTAAATCTGGATCAAAAACATATTCAACATCTGTTGCAGCAAGAGAATTAACCCATTGTATCCATCTCGGATGTAATGCTTTAGCATTTGGAATGCTTGCTTTTGTAACCGCTTCTAAAGCAGGTACTGGGGTTACGACAATAATGCGTTTCCCTTGGGCTAAGGCTCTTTCTTTTGCTACAGTGGTTTGAACTGCTGTTAGAATTTTTTCAGTAGAACTGAAGCGCATTTCCGCTTGTGTGTACAAATGAGATTTGTATGCGATTGGTATTTTCTCACCCTCATTGAAAGTTAAGTAGGTGAATCCGCATTGACCCGAAATTATTCGGATCACCAACTTGCGTTGACTTATGCGTGTTTGTAAGTGATTTGTTGCTAACATGTTAGCTTGTAGTGAACGCAAGATTTCTGTGTGTTCTTGTGTCCAGTTTCTGATAGAAAAATCAGGTTTGATTAATGCGTAGAGAGGTTTAACCCTTTCTGCATAATTTAGTATATATGTTCTTCCAAAATTTAGAAAACCCAGGATGGATTGTAAGTTTTTTAGCGTTTTTGGAGGTTGGAGCAGCGCACACTTTTCTAAAAAGTTAGCTGCCAAGCTCTTGCCTTCACTTGAAAGCTCATATCCTAGAAATAGGACATTGAGATGGGCAATTCTGGACTTTTTAAAGTTGAATTTGTAGCCCTCAGAGGCGAAACCCAATATAATGGTGCTCACCCTGTTCAAGTGTTTGTCCAGGTCATCGTCTGTCAGATAGATGTCATCGACATAGGACAATGCCTCATTGTCATAAATTTGTAGTAACTCCATTACCCTCGCTGAGAATAAATCTGGGCTATTCTTGAACCCTTGTGGGAGTCGACAAAAGTGACGCTGGGTCCCCATTATGGAGAATGCTGTTAAGTACCTGCTTTCAGGTGCTATGTTTTGACAAAAGAAACCATTTGAGATGTCTAATGTTGTTTTATATTTTTTACGCACAATGTTATTCATTAATGCTGTGCTATGTGCATTTTGCACTGCAAAAGTTTTAGAACAAGTGTTTAGGTGTCTGTAGTCCAAAACTAGACGATATGTATTGTCTGGTTTGGAGACAGGAAACAAAGGATTGTTCATTGAGGAGGTGCATGTTTTAATCACCCCTTGATATTCAAGTTGATCTAAGATCTCCCTGACCTGTTTTTTAGCTTCTTGCTTTATAGGGTACTGCCGTTGTGCAGTTGGTTCATGTTTCAGATGTATTTTATGGTGAGGTGAATCCTCATCCCATCCTACATGATTTTTATATAATGCTGGGGCCTGGGCTACTGCCCATTTCCTGGCATAAGTATATTTTAAGTGAATTGGAATATGGTTGGAGAAGGCAGGCATAATAATGTCCTCGCCATGTGGGCACTCCCTGACAAATTGTGGTGGCCAGTCCTTTTCTGCTAGAAGTATGTCATAGCCTTTTGATAGTCTTTCCCAAAAAAGTGCTTTCACCTGTCTAGGTTTGTCTCCCTCCATCCGGAGTGTTATTTTAAATAACCTTTGCGGAGTACTAACCCTGGTGTCTACAGTCTCTACTTTAATGTACTCATTCAAGTCCACTATCTCCAGAAGTTCCCTCAGGTTCTGGTGAACTATTGTGACTTCTGCTGCACTGTCCAGCATGGTCTGAGCCCATTCTCCGTTCTTGAGTTGTGTTCTCAGTATTCTCGGCATGTCTAATCTTTAGACCTGCTACTTTCTTTTTGGAGAATTGAGGTTTAGCCTTAGTTTTTGGAGCGTGTTTGTCGTCTTTCGATTTCACGCGTTCTTCTCTGTGTTCCGTCCGTCCTCTTCTTTCCGAAGTCTGTGATGAGATCTGAAAGGGACGAGAGGAACGTGTATCAGTATCTTGATACCTATCAGGTTTTTTCAAATTATCCCTATTCCTGAGGTTATACCTCCTTTCAGAGGGCTCCTTTTGAGGAGACCTACCTCGGGATTGAGAACGCTTCTCATTTGAATTTTGTTTATTAGATTCCCACTTCTTTTTAGAAGATGTAGGAGTTTGTTTAATTGAGTCCTTCTCAGGACTTTCAGATAGCTTCGGCTTCACTGGTCTTCCACCCAAACTATCTCTGCCTAATTCTGCATAAGATTGTTCTAATATTCTGGGTAGCTCAGTTTGATGTTCTGTAACATCGAATTCCCTCAATTTCTGGCGGATCACAACTGCTGCTGCCTCTCCTTTAATATTAGATAATATTATTGTTGAGACCTGCTCGAAATTTTTCAGTAATTTCATACCTAAATTTAGAGCAGGCTCTGCCCCGTATTCATTTTGAATTTGTTTTAGGACATCAGGTATTACCGCAATTGACGGAATGCCATGTGTTTTGTATAGATGGCAGCAAAGACTGAGCCCCAAGTGGTGCAGTCTTCCAGTTGTGTTGTGATCCCCATTGGTAAACTGATTGTTAGGATTCTGTGTTTCTCATGCGGGCTAGTATTTGGAAATACTGCTTCGATTTGAGTAATTTTTTGAGCTATCCAAAACGGAATTTGCTCACGTTTTGTGGGCATTTTACCCATGACTGAGTTGAGAGTCTGTGGTGTAATTTTTAGTGTATTCCCCTGTTGGGGAGTTGGATTTGGATATGTCAATGGTGGTCGGACTGTAAAAGTCTGCATGACATATTGGACCAATTGTCTGTAAATTTTTATTAACTCTTTTATTTGAGTATGTAATGCCTCATCTGTCATTATATCCAGTTCAGGATGAGGTGTGTAGCCGGCTAAAATCGGCCATGTTGCTCCTGGTCTACCTAGTGGACCGAGCCTAGTAATGTTTTTGTGATGTTTTAGGGCGCCTTTAAACCAGAGCTGATGCTCCTGGTATGTTAATGGAATTTCTATATCCTCGAAAGGAATGTATTCCTCTGGTAGATCATCTTCTTTGTAGAAGTGAAATGTGTGTGATATTGGATTGCATTCAGGAAGTATTACCCATGAATTGAATACCTCTGTCTGAAAGGATTCATGTGCCTCTATCACAAAAACTGCTCTACCTCCTCTTGGCGGTAGGCCATGTTTTATAAGTTTTAGAGAGATGGCTCTTCTTAAGTTTTGAGGGATGTCTATAACACCCTCCTCGGTTTCATTTAAACCTGTATTGTTAAAAGCTGTTACGACTTGGTCAGCCGCAGCTACACCGTTTCCGGCGTCTTCATTCATTTTGTTTTTTGAAAAATGTAAAACAAGTTTCAAGGAAACAAAGATAAGGTGCACAATATTTTGGAACACTGTATCCTTCAACGTTGAGCAAACCAAACAGCTAATATATAGGGTACTTCCCTATGTAGCCTTGGTGGATACTAAACCCTGCCCACTCCAGACGTCTTTTGGAGTATATGGGTAGGGGTCTTGAGAGAAAATAGCACGGCTGAGTTACTCAGTATCTAACGTTGAATTACCGCCTTACCAAACCGTTGGGCGCCATGTAGTGTAGCTCCTATTTCCCTAATAGGCTCTGCGCATTGGAATAATATATCCTATAGGTTTGACATAGGACTAAGGTCAGTATGTCCCTATCGAGTATATTAAACTTAATTACTTGTGCCAGCTAGCTCAGAGGACACTAGAAACTCCTTGACAACAAGAAGGGAGTAGTTTCTGGCAGCCGCAAAACATGACCACTGTGTTTCCCTTTTAGAATCAGAACGTGTCCCAGAGTCGTGGAAACAATAGATAACTAGTTCACTCAGCTCAATCGTGCATGCTTAGTTTTCCTCAGAGTAACACAGAAAGAATAGACGGGCGTTTTCAATAAAAGATTTATTGAACAGTCTTGTTTCTGGTGTAAGTATAATGTGCTGTTACGATCACAAGACAGTATGCGAGATAAATAATGTACAGGGTGAGCAGTAGAAATAAATAATACTGCGATAGCATTATCTTTTAGTACAGATGCTGTTACATAAATAACACAGACTAAAAATGCGAGTACTCATACGATGCATTGCTAAGCTAGTTCTACCCCAATGTACCTAACCTAACCTAGGTGTAGGACGAGGTATGAAGTAGGTGAAGTATTCCTTACTATGGTATACTAAGAGTATGTTAAGCCTAGTATGCCTAGTATGCCAAGAGTCCCTCTAGGTTCTAGTCTGCTCTATACCTGAAGAATGAGAGAGGTTGGAATCTCTTTGCCAGACTCGAACTCCAACACCCCGCAAGGGAAGTCAGATCACTGGAAGCTGGATTCTCTGCGTGCAGGGATGACAGCGTTTTCTCAGTGCGTCAGGCCGGGATACAGGCTCCTCTGAAGTCGAGGTCTCTCTGGTTTACAGGGGCTAGGAAAGGTATATTTATACCTGAGAGTACCTTAGGAATGTTAGCATTGACGTGAATTGGACAGCGAAAGACGTCATGAGTGAACCCCCTAAGGAATAATGGTTCATGCATAATATATGAGTCCTTGAAGAAATCAATAGTCCTGGACTAGGGAAACTCCCGCAGCCTAAGGGTCTGTTCTTCATGAACTCGTTGTGACGTTAGGGTGGACGGATGTCAGAGACCATGCCTGTATTTGGAGTGCATGGTTTAATGCCTAAATAAGGGCTGGGATTTTATGCCTATATAAGGGCAGGGCGAATTGTGCCTATATAAGGACATGATACTGGAAAGCCCGTTTATGGATACCCTAAGAGGAATACAACAATACGTCAGGAATCCTGACGTAACTGGTGGGGCAGTAATGACGCATTTCTGGAGTGTGCCAGTAAACTGATGCAACTCCAGCAATGTGCCATTACCCATGGGCGAGTTCCATGTGAAAAGCCCAACTTCAATCTTTACGCCTGCTTGAAGCAGGCGTAAGGATTTGACGCAGTCATGTCGTAGAAGTGGCGCAGTGAAATCTCAGAGATTTCACTGCTCCACTTCTATGAGGCTTTTTTACGTGGGAACCCCCACCCTGCATACATTAGACCTGATGCAGGTATAATGTAGTGCAGGCATTTACAAAATAGCACATCTGCCTAGTTGCGCCACTTTGTAAATAGGGCACAGTGTGGTCCATTGATTACGCCGCCGCAGCGTCACAAAAAAGTGACACTACGCCTGCGTAAGCCCTTCATGAATAAGGGCCACAATTTTAGGAATTTGCAACTACAAAGTGTGTTTGGTCCAGCGTCAATTCAGCCACAAGGGACCACTCCCCTTGGGGTTCCCCCCCAGATCATGTGTTTGAGGAGAGTAGTGGTGAGTAAAAGGTTTTGGTGAAATGCAAAATGCGTGGTATCCAGAAGAAATTCACCTGTAGATCGGCTTCACTAGGTCTTTGCAAAGAAGTTCCACTCTTTGGCATATTTAAGGACATTCCCACGAAATGACCAGTGCTTAATTTGAGCCAGTGGTTTCCGGTGCTCAGCACCGGCACTTGATCATCAACATCTGCACTATTTATGAGCACCAGTTAAGGACGCATTAATTTACAGGGAGATTAATTGCTTTGCCCAGAATAACAGAATGTTGAGCCCACGTTGAGACTCAAACTTGTTTCCCCAGCTCCGAAGTCTGCAGCTCTGGCCATTACACCACATCCTATCCCTGCTTTCATAGTTAGTGGTTGGTTCTGTTTTAGGCGGCACTAATTGGAGAAATGGGCTGGTGCAAGCTGCCTCCTGGTGATAGCCCCGGCACTTATTTTTTTTTTTTTACAAATTAACAACTGGAAATGACATTGTAAGCTACGGATGGTTCACTTCATTTCGCTTTCTACAAACCAGTGAAACAGCTTAAATGACCAATCCGTGGCGAAATTTAAAGGAACAGAAAGAGCGAAATATTGTGAATCAATATTTGTTTCGCTTCCGCATTCTGCAAAGAAAAAAAAATCTGCCCAGCCCTGGTGAGGAGCATGACTCTAATCCAACTGCCATTTCAGCTTTCAGGCATGGCTTTGAAGGCGTCAAGGTATATTAATCAGTTTTCACCTGACGTGCACTTGCATTAAGAGCAGTTCTGACACTAACTGGTACCACTGCCCCGTCAGGCTTGCATCCATTACACTCAACAGACTAAGGCAGCCATGGGAGTTCATACGGTGCACAGGGGACACTCGCCTCCTTTGTTCACCCAGTTGGAGACTGGAATAAGACAAATTGACTTTTGGCATTTCCCAGCCTGAGATGTTTATTTTAGGAAGGGAGAGCCCATTTAAACAACTCACTTTCAAGTTTTGCAGAGTTACCATCCCAAAGTGCATTGAAAATCACTGCGTTGACACAGTGACTTTGTCTAATGACCGACTCGCATAAACAAGGGTGCAAGGAGAGGCATGTTTGGGTGGCCCGATTATAGCAGCGCCAGGGTATGTGCTGTTCGACTCGAACTGTAAACCAACCACAACCATCTGCTTTTCTTTCTTTACGTTTGTGCTCGTGCAACATTGCCCTGTCTGTGATTGCTCGCTGGAACAATAGGAGGCTGAAGGCACACTGGAACCTTATACGGTTTTTACAGCCATGAGCATTGGTGGGAGTAAAGCTTTTGTTCATGTTAATCTATGCATTTGTTTTAGGTGTAGTGATCTCCCAGGGATCTTGGTGGTTTTGGTGAGTGAAGGCCCAGGGGAGGGAGTTCCTAACACACGGACCCAGATAGCCCTAGGATGGAGCTCCACGCGATTGCGCTATCTTGTTTTTGAGGAGCAGGCGCAGCGTGTGGGAGTGCAAGTGAAGGAAGCCATCACTAATCACATGACTTCCTGAAATGAGCTACAATGGCTAAGATGCTGGTCATTTTAATGTATTATATCCATATATTTTGTTCTCCATCATAGTACAATGCATCATCATTGGCTCCAAGATGGAAGTCTGTCTGTCAAAGGCGTGACACAGGAAGACTGCCTAGAGTTTAACACCAGTAAAGCCAATATCATGTGCCGAAGTCGTGAACGTCTATTTTTTTTGCCTTCAACGATGGACTCTTGTCCGACCTCAGTTACTATTCTTAAGAACCTAGGCTCTCAGAATGACAACAAACTGTCCTAGATGCCTCTGTTGTGTAGCATCAGCAGGAGCAAAGCCACACATGCAGCACGCTGTTTCTATTTGGTTCATTATTAGTAGTTGCAAATGAGGAAGGGGCGTATTCTCTCCATCTTCTCTCAAAATAAGCTGCCTCTCTTGCATCCTTGACTTTAACACGATTACACTGTGCTATTTCCTTGAGGCAGAACAGTGTGGGGTGGGCATCCTTTAGGTTCACAACTTGGCTTCAGGTGAAAATCCTCGCTTGATGTTAGCCCTGATTGTTCATGGTTCCTTTGGAGGACAAAGAAGAGAGTTTTTGATTGGAGGAATGCAGAAATTTAAAATATACAAAATATTTAATAAAATCATATATGAGTACATAAAAGTAGGTCAAAATATAAACCTGTCCTGATGTTTATAACTACTAGACAAGTAATCACTTAGCATTGCATTTTAGTGGAAAATACCCCACATTTTATCTTACAAATATTCCTTATGATTGTGGCAAACCACAGCATATTCCAGTTTACTAATGTTAGCCATGTTATCGTGCCATTGGTAGAAATTAGCGAGGATAGGGAGTTTGCCACAGAGTGGTTATTAGCGATCAGGTGATCAAAATAGCTATAAAAACAGAGTTGACCATCTTATGTTACCACATTTTCATCAAGACCATAGAACAGCGTTTTGGGAGAAGGTGTAAATTGAACCCCTAATTCTTCACTTAAGAACCTAAAAATGGTATTCTAATATTTAGCAAGGTGGGGCCATTACAAACATATGCTTCTAAACCCCTAGGCAGCTTTGAGACAACTCTGGGGAAAAAAAAGAGGAGAATTGACAGGAAGGAATGAGGGGCATTCTTCTCCACCCTGTGGTCTTTGTTCTTTGGCCCTATGGCTGACTTGGGCGCCCAGCGACTTAGCCTAGTTCTTGGAAAGGCTGTGGAAAGGCTGTGTGGTTGGGCTTTCCCACTCTGCATATTACCACCACACTAGAGTTTAAGGGCCCATTTTCATTGCTTACATTAAAGCCTATGGCACATATGCAATACCACTGTCCAGTGGAATTTCTACTTGAAGAAAATAAGAGACGAGCCAGATAGCAGAGGGTGTGGACGCACACTACAAATCCAAGGACGGATGGCACCTGGGGTACAAATGAGTTGAGTCTCCCATAGGAACAAACCTAATATGCCTTTTGGAAACCCAGGACTGGTTCTAGTGAGAAAATCTCATGTATTGTAAAGCTGCGAGACATCCTGTGTCAGTGTAGCCGTATGTATCAACAGATGTAGGTTTGGGCAGGGTGCAGTGCAACAGTCGTCAATGTATCCCCAAATCTAGTTGGAAAAAGTGAAAAATGGAGAGCAATGTAACGACCAACACAAATCAAAAATGGAATTTTCACTATGGTAATGCAGGTAGTGAATATGTGCTACAGGTGGCTGGTATAAACTATACTATTTTCAAAACACATCTACGTTTTTTCTCAACAAATTTTATAAATTGTTCATTTTTTTTCCAGGATACTTGTGTCTTTTTAAGGCTAACTCTTTTCTTGGACCCCTTTTCATTCGTGTGTGACTGTGCTTTGTCCTGTCCAGTGATGCTCGCAGCTGGTACAGTCCTCGCTGAGAGAACGCGCGAGAGTTTCCTAAAGATCCGAGATTATAAACACAATTTGATGCTCCCGTGTTTTTTTCAAATAGATGAGCTCATTCTGCAATACAGAATTATTTATGCTCGTGAAAACTGGCAGGCGGAATAGTTTCAGGTCAGACATCTGCTCATATGCCTCGTCCCTTGATCAAGAATACATTTCGAAAGACGATAAGGTAAGAATTGGACGCCATAACCGCATTAATCCCCGATGAGTGGCCGCCATGTCGCGTGCTGTTCCCATACAGTCATGGAGCCGCAGCGCTTCGGGGCCTTTCCATGAAAGGAAAAAAAACGCAGATTGGATAAGGTTGAAAGGTTGAGCCTAAGCAGACTTTTTTTGTGCTCGGCGGATGGGCGAGGACATTACCGAATAACAGACAGAAGTGAATACATTATGGAGCCGCTATCTGGTCTGGGAGGGCGACTTGCTTTCCCTCTGCCCCCCCATATATTTGACAAGTTTGCTTTCAGCGGATATGACAGGCCCCGGTGGGGGGTCACTGGCCCCTGCTCCGCATTTCCACACTCAGCTTGCCCCTGGCTCACTGGCCTGAAGTAATGCCTCGGTGGTGGTTACGCGGCCCACACATTACGGGGGTTTTGTGCGCTCGGCCCTTCATTAGTGCGCGCGCCCTGCCCGTCCGACAGCTGGACTGAAAGAAAGGAAGTTCAGTTTGAACTTGGGGAGGGAGAGAGAGTTTGTTTTATGTTCAACACTTTTGTCTCTCTGCCTTCCAGAGTTCTTTTGCAAATGCTAATAAAAACGGAGGGAAAAAAAATATTCGGCTTAGGAGCCGTTGTTTTGGGATTCCTCGTGTTCTCATGGTCAAGTTAAATGTGAGCGCCATCTGCGGCTGGGATCATGGACAGGCCAGGGATTCATCTGCAATATGTTGCAAACATATTGGAGTGCACACCAGAACCCCTGCGGTTTAGATTTAAACTTCATCGCCATAAAATCGGCTATTTCCTACAGTCTGTAACTTTCCTGACTTCGGGACAATCTAAACAAAACTTGGGCATACATGTTGGACATTTTTGAGTGTTTTTTGGACAAATTTCAAGAAGATGGTTCAAGAAAAGGAAGGAAACGATCTGGGGGTGGATGTAGGAGAGGGAGAGTTATCCTAAAATACGGATTTCTGGCACTCACATGCGCCAAAACTTTCTGAAATCAAGTCCACTAAATTTTGAAGGCATACTATGTTTTATTCGGTTCTTTTTGCATCATTAGTTCCTTTCAATAAGTTGTAGACCCTACAATGAAACAAACAGATTTTGAGCACCGATTCCATATGGTTGTTCTTTGGCCAGGTGGTGAATCCGGAATTTTTAAAGGACCTGTAGAACTCATGGACCGTAGTAGTTTTAAAGGACATAAAACATACGAAGAAGTGAGAATTCTTCTAGTGGGTAGGCCCTCACCTTCCCAGGTTCTATATTCAGGGATACATGGATACACTAATGATGCGAGCAGATGCGTGTCCTTGACGAATGTTCGACTACAGGGACCGTCCTCCCCTGACAAACCCTATGATGTCAGAGGAAAAGGTCCTACAAGTATGGTCTGTATTGTTGAATATATGTTTATTAAAATTGATTGCACACTAAAATAGTAGATACGAAACCTACTAAAGCAGGGTTATATTCAGGTCCTGAGGAAAGCCGATTGATCCTACACGGGCAGTACCACGGCTGAAACATGTCGACCTTCTAGATGCTCGGAAACATTGTATCCTAAGAGCATCACATTGTTTTTTTATCTTGTCCTAGACCCTACTGAATTAAAATCAGCAAATTAGAATTTAGAGGCAATTTTAATTCACCTACACTCCCTGCCTAACTCACTCCTAAAAGAGCTCTGCTTACAAATGCGTTGAGCCAACCCATTCACGCTCAGTGTCTGGGTGAGGGTCCAATGATGAAGCACGCCACGGTTGGTACCTGTGGGTGAAGACCCTATATATATAGATATATCTATATATCTATATATATATATATATATATATATATATATATTGCCCACTCGTTGCTTGCTGCAGTCCGTCGCTCGCCTGAACAGAGGGCGCGTCGTCGCTACGGACCCACCAAGCCCAGTCCGATTAAATTCCAACTATCCTTACTGCATAAGGAAATGACGACGCCGTGTTCTGGCCAAAATATATCCTTTATTGTCGGCTAAATTGGACGCGTTTCGCCTGTCCCGCAGGCTTGCTCACCAACAAAATACATAAAGTTTCAACCATTTTTAAATACGGTGATTGTGCGACATGTCACGTGACAAACTACAAACAAAGTGCATTAGAAAACAGACTCGTAGTTTGTTTAAATTATTAACAATAAACACCAAATTTCCGTTATTGTCAAACTTCAGTTTTTAGAGCTTTTAAATTTGCGTTCTTAGCAAAACTATAAAATTACATTCAATGGAGCAAATGTTTTATAAAGATTTTTTTATAAAAAAATTAATTAAAACCACAATATTGTACCCAAAGACTCGAGGCAAATCACATTTGCCCTCCATCACTATTTGAGTAATAATTTATTGCTCTTTCAATCTCAAAACCAACAGCTGGCAATACGTTGCTTCACGCAACAAGTTTTCACCCCAATAATTTAATCAAGAGCATCCCCTATGGGGAGTGCCTAAGAACGTTGAGGAATTGCAGCGAACCAGAAACCCTAGACGCAGAATTGGATTGTCTGAAGAGACGTTTCAGTTCTAGGGGTTATACAGACCAGTGTATCCAGTCAGCTGTTCAGAAAGTGAAAGGTAAAACAAGAGAAGAGGTTCTTTTTAATACAAGTACCACTAAGCTCAAGAAAGAGAAGTCCAACATGAATCAATGTAGAATGATTACCTCTTATAACAGACAACACACCAGCGTAAGAAATATTTTATTGAAGCATTGGCACCTCATTTGTAACGACCCTATTTTAGGCAAACTAGTTCCTAAACGTCCAAGTATTACGTTTAGACAAGCCAAATCATTAAAACAAACACTAGTTAGCAATATGGTGCTTTTTAAAAAGCCAATAGCCACCAACTCGTCCTGGTTAAAAAGAAGAGAAGGCTTTACAAAGTGTATAAAGTGTAAAGCCTGTATGCATGGTAAGGATATCTCCACATACCAACCGGGGTTATCTAAGAGAGAAAAGCAAATAAAGGGCCACTACAACTGCAAAACGGACTTTGCCGTTTACGTACTTCAATGCCCTTATGGCCTGAAGTACGTGGGCAGCACTATTCTTCCTGTCCACAAAAGGGTGTTACAACATCTCAGAGCCATAAAAAATGGCGATAAAACATACCCAGTGGTCCGTCACTTCGAATTGTATCACAATAAGAATACACAGGGATTAACGTATTTTGTGATAGACTCTATACCAGCAAATAGTAGAGGAGGCGACCGAGAGAAAAAACTGAGAAGACTTGAATCATGTTATATACTTGAATTAGATACAAGAACTCCATCAGGTCTAAATATGGAAGAAGATTTGCACACCCATTTGTAAATATGTAATTTTGATCAGTAGCGCTTCCCCATTATACTCTCCTGAAATTTCTGTTTTTAGCCATGGTTTTTTAACATTTTGTAATAGTACACTTTGCACTTTGGAGGTCAGACTCGTATAGAGTTTAGGTGGTTCTAAGACATTGCAGGGTTATCCTGGCATGAAGGACCATTTAGCCCACTAGGGATGAATTGTACAGTAAATTCGAGCTGAATGTATTTTACGTGGATATGAATCTGCCCACTTGGGCTTTATGAGATTGAAAGAGCAATAAATTATTACTCAAATAGTGATGGAGGGCAAATGTGATTTGCCTCGAGTCTTTGGGTACAATATTGTGGTTTTAATTAATTTTTTTATAAAAAAGTCTTTATAAAACATTTGCTCCATTGAATGTAATTTTATAGTTTTGCTAAGAACGCAAATTTAAAAGCTCTAAAAACTGAAGTTTGATAATAACGGAAATTTGGTGTTTATTGTTAATAATTTAAACAAACTACGAGTCTGTTTTCTAATGCACTTTGTTTGTAGTTTGTCACGTGACATGTCGCACAATCACCGTATTTAAAAATGGTTGAAACTTTATGTATTTTGTTGGTGAGCAAGCCTGCGGGACAGGCGAAACGCGTCCAATTTAGCCGACAATAAAGGATATATTTTGGCCAGAACACGGCGTCGTCATTTCCTTATGCAGTAAGGATAGTTGGAATATATATATATATATATATATATATATATATATATATATATATATTCACTGATAAAAACAAAGGTTTGAGGGACATTATAGTTAGGAATTAACATTTAAAAAACCTTAGAAATTCACTGAAAAAACCACAGGTTTTAGGGACGTTATAGTTAGGCTGACATTTTACTCGTACAAAACCAGAGAAATTTGGCCGTTATAGTTAGCTGAGCTGACTATAACTCGCGCCCCCGCAATGCAATGCTGATGACGTCACATATTACATCACTGATGACATGGTCAGTGACATCACTGATGACATCTCAAATGACATCACTGATGACATCATCCCCTTAATATCTGATGCACCTCTTCGCACCCTAATATAACCTTTGATACACCCACTCTAAAATACAGACTACCATTCTCGAAAGCATAGACACACCAATACCAGTTTGTACATACCCACTCACTGATTCATAGGTGTACACACATCCACTCACTCACCCATACAGTCACTCATTCACGCAGTCACTCATCTATACAGCCATTGATATATGCAATCATATACCCATACAGACACTCACACACTGCCATTCACCCATAGAGTTATTCATACACCTAGTCAGTCACGCAAAGAATCAATCACATTGCCATTTACTCACCTATACAGTTATAAACACACCACCTGATTAATTCATACAGATACTAACACATACTTACTATCTTATACGATCACTGACACAAGCACACACTCATCCATACAGTCACTCTAACAATCCTCACTCTAACATATAGTCACTTATATACTCCAACACTTACATATACTGCCTTTCACATATGTAGTTACTGCTTTTCACACATATACCACTGAGATATCCACTCACTCACGAGCACAGCCATACGCACACTCACTCACCCATACAGCCCCTTGCACACGCACTCATGAACCCATACACCCAGTGAATCACCCACTCACACATCTATGCAGGGAGTCACACCCCCCACCCACCCACACAGACACTCAGGCACCCATACAGGTCATCGTACAGCCAATCATTAACCCATATAGACACTCATGTAGCTACTCACCAACCCATGCTGCCACTTACACACCAACTGACAGACTGATAGAGACTGATACAGACATTCACACAGATTAGTCATTCACCCATGCATTCACTAAGACACGTTCAATCACTCACTTATACAGTCAGTCACACACCCACTAAATCATCCATTCAGACACTCATACACCCACTCATTCTTCAATACACCTTGGCGTATATATATATATATATATATATATATATATATATATATATATATATATATATATAACATTCTTAAACTTTTTAGAAACACCTAGTTACTGGATGATGTAATCAGTGATGTCATCAGTGATGTCATCAGTGATGTCACTGACCATGTCATGAGTGATGTAATATACGACGTCATCAGCAATGCATTGCGGGGGCAAGAGTTATAGTTAAATCAGCTAACTATAACAGCCAAATTTCTCTGGTTTTGTATGAGTGAAATGTCGGCCTAACTATAACGTCCCTGAAACCTGTGGTTTTTTCAGTGAATTTCTAAGGTTTTTTAAATGCTAATTCCTAACTATAACGTCCCTGAAACCTGTGGTTTTTTCAGTGAATTTCTAAGGTTTTTTAAATGCTAATTCCTAACTATAACGTCCCTAAAACCTCTGTTTTTTAGTGAATTTCTAAGGTTTTTTAAATGCTAATTTCTAAATATGCCTACATAGGTAGGACATGTGCAGAAAGAGGAAGAAAGGCGCAGAAAGAAGCAAGAGAAGTGCAGATAGAACCAACAGAGGTGCAGAAAGAGGCCTACTTTGACTGTACCGTACAATAGACTCATACAAAGTAGCCTAATCACTAATCCTTCTCCCAAGATGTCTTAAACCTCACTTTTCTCTTGAAGGTTCACTATTAATCGACTGCTCAGAATGGTAGGCCTACCAAATATAAAACAGCAATCCTAAGCATATCACTGTTGGAAGTCTGACCAAGTTTGTGAAGGTATGCATGCATGTCTCTGCTTTTACCTACTGACATGTTACATAAAAATAAACATAGAAATACTTGAATACCTGTGTTTCAAACAGCATATTCTGTAAATATGTGTACAGAAAGGTGTAAGTATTTCTTTCTGCTCATAATACAGGGCACATGGGTATTCAGTAGTATATTTTAGGGGCTCTATAACCCCTATATACATAAGACATGTCTGCCTGTGCAACTGAATGACAGAGCAGAACTGAGAATATTAACCAGCTATAGGAGAAGCTACCCACTTTTTAAGCTACCATCTACAGATGCATAACACATGTGAGAATACATATACAAGTAGACATACACCTCAGTCACAAGAGCACGCAGACCTTTAAACTTGACAGCTTGCACTTCCCATTTGAGTACAGAAAGAGGTGAGAGAAGTACAGAAAGAAGCAAGAGAAGTGCAGAAAAAACAAGAGAGGTGCAGAAAGAGTAACAGATGTGCAGAAAGAGGCAAGAGAAATGCAGAAAGAGGCAAGAGGGGTGCAGAAAGAGGCAAGAGGGGTGCAGAAAGAGGCAAGAGTGGTGCAGAAAGAGGGAAGACGACGTGGAAAAAGAGGCAACAGGGGTGCATAAAGAAGCAAGAAAGGTGCAGAAAGAAGCAAGAGAAGTGCAAAAAGAGGCAAGAGAGGTGCAGAAAGAGGCAAGAGAGGTGCAGAAAGAGGGAAGAGGGGTGCAGAAAGAGGCAAGAGGGGTGCAGAAAGAAGCTAGAGAAGTACAGAAAGAAGCAATAGAAGTGCAGAAAGAAGCAACAGGGGTGCGGAAAGAGGCTAGAGGGGTGCAGAAAGAGGCAAGAAAAGTGCAGAAAGAAGCAACAGAGGTGCAGAAGGAGGCAAGAGAACTGTAGAAAGAGGCAAGAGAGTTGTACAGACAGGCAAAAGAGGTGCAGAAAGAGGGAACAGGGGTGCAGACAGAGACAAGTGAGGTGCAGAAAGAGTTAAGAGAGGTGCGAAAGAGGCAAGAGGGGTGCAGAAATTTGCAAGAGAGGTGCAGAATGAAGCAAGAGCAGTGCAGTAAGAACCAACAGAGGTACAGAAAGAGGCAAGAGGGGTGCAGAAAAAGGCAAGAGAAGTGCAGAAAGAAGCAAAAGAGGTACAGAAAGAGTGAAGAGGGGTGCAGAAAGAGGCAACAGAAGTGCTGAAAGAAGCAACAGAGGTGTAGAAAGAAGCAAGATAAGGGATTAAAGAGACAAGAGAGTTGCAGAAAGAAACAAGAGAGGGGCAGAAAAAAGCAAGAGAATTGCAGAGAGGCAAGTGAGGTGTAGAAAGAGTCAAGAGAAGTGCAGAAACAGACAAGAGAGGTGCAGAAAGAGGCAAGTGAGGTGCAGAAACAGGCAAGAGGGATACAGAAAGAGGCAAGAGAAGTGCAGAAAGAAGCAACAGAGGTACAGAAGGAGGCAAGAGAACTACAGAAAGAGGCAAGAGAGTTGCAGAAAGAGGAAAGAGGGGTACAGAAAGAGGCAAGAGGGCTGCAGAAAGAAGCAAGAGAGGTGCGGAAAAAAAAATAGAAGTGCAGAAAGAACCAATGGAGGTGCAGAAAGAGGCTAGAGGGGTGCAGAAAGAGGAAAGAGAAGTGCAGAAAGACACAACAGAGCTGCAGCAAGAGGCAAGAGAACTGCAGAAAGAGGAAAGAGAATTGCAGAAACAGGCAATAGAGGTGCAGAAAGAGGGAACAGTGGTGCAGACAGAGGCAAGATCAGTGCAGAAAGAAGCAATAGAGGTGCACATAGAGGGAATAAGGGTGCAGAAAGAGGCAAGAGAGGTGCAGAAAGAGGGAAGAAGGGTGCAGAAAGAGGCAAGAGGGGTGCAGAAAGAAGCTAGAGAGGTGCAGAATGAAGCAAAAGAAGTGCAAAAATAAGCAACAGAGGTGCAGAAAGAGGGAAGAAGGGTGCAGAAAGAGGCAAGAGAGGTGCAGAAAGAAGCAAGAGAAGAGCAGAAAGAGAGGTGCAGAAACAGGCAGGCGAGGTGCAGAAAGAGGGAACAGTGGTGCAGAAAGAGGCAAGAGAGGTGCAGAAAGAGTTAAGAGAGGTGCGGAAACAGACAAGAGAGGTGCGGAAGAGGGAACAGGGGTGCAGACAGAGGCAAGAGAGGTGCAGAAAGAGTTAAGAGAGGTGCGGAAACAGACAAGAGAGGTGCAGAAAGAGGCAAGTGAGGTGCAGAAACAGGCAAGAGAGGTACAGAAAGAGGCAAGAGAAGTGCAGAAAGAAGCAACAGAGGTGCAGAAGGTGGTAAGAGAACTCTAAAAAGAGGCAAGAGAGTTGCAGAAAGAGGAAAGAGGGGTGCAGAAAAAAACAAGAGGAGTGCAGAAAGAACCAACGGAGGATCAGAAAGAGGCAAGAGAGGTACAGAAAGAGGAAAGAGAAGTGCAGAAAGAAGCAACAGAGGTGCATAAAGAGGCAAGTGAACTGCAGAAAGAGGCAAGAGAATTGCAGAAACAGGCAAAAGAGGAGCAGAAAGAGGGAACAGGGGTGCAGACAGAGGCAAGATCGGTGCTGAAAGAAGCAATAGAGGTGCACAAAGAAGCAATAGATGTTCAGAAAGAAGCAAGAGAAGTGCAGAAAGAAGCAACAGATGTGCAGAAAGAGGCAAGAGGGGTGCAGAAAGAAGCAAGAGGTGCACAAAGAGGGAAGAAGGGTGCAGAAAGAGGCAAGAGGGGTTTAGAAAGAGGCAAGAGAGGTGCAGAAAGAGGGAAGAAGGGTTTAGAAAGAGGCATGAGGCGTGCAGAAAGAAGCAAGAGAGGTGGATAAAGAAGCAGGAGAGGTGCAGAAAGAAGCAAAGGAAGTGCAGAAATAAGCAACAGAGGTGCAGAAAGAGGCAAGTGTGGTGCAGAAACAGGCAAGAGGGATACAGAAAGAGGCAAGAGAAGTGCAGAAAGAAGCAACAGAGGTACAGAAGGAGGCAAGAGAACTACAGAAAGAGGCAAGAGAGTTGCAGAAAGAGGAAAGAGGGGTACAGAAAGAGGCAAGAGGGCTGCAGAAAGAAGCAAGAGAGGTGCGGAAAAAAAATAGAAGTGCAGAAAGAACCAATGGAGGTGCAGAAAGAGGCTAGAGGGGTGCAGAAAGAGGAAAGAGAAGTGCAGAAAGACACAACAGAGCTGCAGCAAGAGGCAAGAGAACTGCAGAAAGAGGAAAGAGAATTGCAGAAACAGGCAATAGAGGTGCAGAAAGAGGGAACAGTGGTGCAGACAGAGGCAAGATCAGTGCAGAAAGAAGCAATAGATTTGCACAAAAAAGCAATAGAGGTGCAGAAAGAAGCAAGAGAAGTGCAGAAAGAAGCAACAGAGGTGCAGAAAGAGGGAAGAAGGGTGCAGAAAGAGGCAAGAGGGGTGCAGAAAGAAGCTAGAGAGGTGCAGAATGAAGCAAAAGAAGTGCAAAAATAAGCAACAGAGGTGCAGAAAGAGGGAAGAAGGGTGCAGAAAGAGGCAAGAGAGGTGCAGAAAGAAGCAAGAGAAGAGCAGAAAGAGAGGTGCAGAAACAGGCAGGCGAGGTGCAGAAAGAGGGAACAGTGGTGCAGAAAGAGGCAAGAGAGGTATAGAAAGAGGGAAGGGGGGTGCAGAAAGAGGCAAAAGGGGTGATGAAAGAGACAAGAGAGTTGCAGAAAGAAACAAGATAGGTACATAAAAAAGCAAGAGAAGTGCAGAAAGTGGCAAGTGACGTGCAGAGTGAGTCAAGAGAAGTGCAGAAACAGACAAGAGAGGTGCAGAAAGGCAAGTGAGGTGCAGAAGGAGGCAGGAGAAGTACTGAAAGAAGCAAGAGAAGTGCAGAAAGAAGCAACAGGAGTGCAGAAAGAGGCTAGAGGGGTGCAGAAAGAAGCAATAGAGGTGCAGAAGGAGGCAAGAGAACTGCAGAAAGAGGCAAAAGAGTTGCAGAAACAGACGAAAGAGGTGCGGAAGAGGGAACAGGGGTGCAGACAGAGGCAAGAGAGGTGCAGAAAGAGTTAAGAGAGGTGCGGAAACAGACAAGAGAGGTGCAGAAAGAGGCAAGTGAGGTGCAGAAACAGGCAAGAGAGGTACAGAAAGAGGCAAGAGAAGTGCAGAAAGAAGCAACAGAGGTGCAGAAGGTGGTAAGAGAACTCTAAAAAGAGGCAAGAGAGTTGCAGAAAGAGGAAAGAGGGGTGCAGAAAAAAGCAAGAGGAGTGCAGAAAGAACCAACGGAGGATCAGAAAGAGGCAAGAGAGGTACAGAAAGAGGAAAGAGAAGTGCAGAAAGAAGCAACAGAGGTGCATAAAGAGGCAAGTGAACTGCAGAAAGAGGCAAGAGAGTTGCAGAAACAGGCAAAAGAGGTGCAGAAAGAGGGAACAGGGGTGCAGACAGAGGCAAGATCGGTGCTGAAAGAAGCAATAGAGGTGCACAAAGAAGCAATAGATGTGCAGAAAGAAGCAAGAGAAGTGCAGAAAGAAGCAACAGATGTGCAGAAAGAGGCAAGAGGGGTGCAGAAAGAAGCAAGAGAGGTGCACAAAGAGGGAAGAAGGGTGCAGAAAGAGGCAAGAGGGGTTTAGAAAGAGGCAAGAGAGGTGCAGAAAGAGGGAAGAAGGGTTTAGAAAGAGGCATGAGGCGTGCAGAAAGAAGCAAGATAGGTGGATAAAGAAGCAGGAGAGGTGCAGAAAGAAGCAAAGGAAGTGCAGAAATAAGCAACAGAGGTGCAGAAAGAGGCAAGAGAAGTGCAGAATGAGGCAAGAGATGTGCAGAAACAGGCAGGACAGGTGCAGAAAGAGGGAAGAGGGGTGCAGAAAGAGGCAAGAGAGGTACAGAAAGGGAAGAGGGGTGCAGAAAGAGGCAAGAGGGGTGCAGAAAGAAACAACAGAGGTGCAGAAAGAGGCAACAGAGTTGCAGACAGAGGCAAGAGAGGTGCAGAAACAGGCAAGAGAAGTGCAGAAAGAGGCAACAGAAGTGCTGAAAGAAGCAACAGAGGTGTAGAAAGAAGCAAGTGAAGTGTTGAAAGAGACAAGAGAGTTGCAGAAAAACTAGAGAGGTACAGAAAAAAGTAAGAGAAGTGCAGGAAGAGGCAAGTGAGGTACAGAAAGGGGCAAGAGAAGTTCAGAAACAGACAAGAGAGGTGCAGAAATAGACAAGTGTGGTGCAGAAATAGGCAAGAGGGGTGCAGAAAGAGGCAAGAAAGTGCAGAAAGAAGCAACAGAGGTGCAGAAGGAGGCAAGAGAACTGCAGAACGAGGCAAGAGACGTGCAGAGAGGCAAGAGGGGTGCAGAAACAGGCAAGAGGGTGCAGAAAGAAGCAAGAGAGGTGCGGTAAAAGCAAGAGAAGTGCAGAAAGAACCAACGGATGTGCAGAAAGAGGCAAGAGGGGTGCAGAAAGAGGCAAGAGAAGTGCAGAAAGAAGCAACAGAGCTGCAGAAAGATGCAAGAGAACTGCAGAAAGAGGCAGGAGAGTTGCAAAAACAGGCAAAAGGGGTGCAAAAAGAAGGGAACAGGGGTGCATACAGAGGCAAGAGAGGTGCAGAAAGAGGCAAGAGAGGTGCAGAAAGAGGCAAGAGAGGTGCAGAAAGAAGCAAGAGCAGTGCAGAAAGAACAAACAGAGCTGCAGAAAGAGGCAATAGAACTGCAGAAAGTGGCAAGAGAACTGCATAAACAGGCAAAAGAGGTGCAGAAAGAGGCAAGAGAAGTGCAGAAAGAAGCAAAAGAGGTGCAGAAAGAGGCAAGAGAACTGCAAAAAAAGGCAAGAGAGGTGCAGAAAGAGGCAAGAGAGGTGCAGAAAGAGGGAAGAGGGGTACAGAAAGAGGCAAGAGGTGCAGAAAGAGGCAAGAGAGGTGCAGAAAGAGGGAAGAGGGGTACAGAAAGAGGCAAGAGGGGTGCAGAAAGAAGCAAGAAAGGTGCAGAAGGAAGCAAGAGAAGTGCAGAACGAAGCAACCAACAGAGGTTCAGAAAAAGGCAAGAGAGGTGCAGAAAGAGGCAAGAGAAGTGCAGAAAGAAGCAACAGAGGTGCAGAAAGAGGCAAGAAAAGTGCAGAAAGAAGCAACAGAGGTGCATAAAGAGGCAAGTGAACTGCAGAAAGAGGCAAGAGAGTTGCAGAAACAGGCAAAAGAGGTGCAGAAAGAGGGAACAGGGGTGCAGACAGAGGCAAGATCGGTGCTGAAAGAAGCAATAGAGGTGCACAAAGAAGCAATAGATGTGCAGAAAGAAGCAAGAGAAGTGCAGAAAGAAGCAACAGATGTGCAGAAAGAGGCAAGAGGGGTGCAGAAAGAAGCAAGAGAGGTGCACAAAGAGGGAAGAAGGGTGCAGAAAGAGGCAAGAGGGGTTTAGAAAGAGGCAAGAGAGGTGCAGAAAGAGGGAAGAAGGGTTTAGAAAGAGGCATGAGGCGTGCAGAAAGAAGCAAGAGAGGTGGATAAAGAAGCAGGAGAGGTGCAGAAAGAAGCAAAGGAAGTGCAGAAATAAGCAACAGAGGTGCAGAAAGAGGCAAGAGAAGTGCAGAATGAGGCAAGAGATGTGCAGAAACAGGCAGGACAGGTGCAGAAAGAGGGAAGAGGGGTGCAGAAAGAGGCAAGAGAGGTACAGAAAGAGGGAAGAGGGGTGCAGAAAGAGGCAAGAGGGGTGCAGAAAGAAACAACAGAGGTGCAGAAAGAGGCAACAGAGTTGCAGACAGAGGCAAGAGAGGTGCAGAAACAGGCAAGAGAAGTGCAGAAAGAGGCAACAGAAGTGCTGAAAGAAGCAACAGAGGTGTAGAAAGAAGCAAGTGAAGTGTTGAAAGAGACAAGAGAGTTGCAGAAAAACTAGAGAGGTACAGAAAAAAGTAAGAGAAGTGCAGGAAGAGGCAAGTGAGGTACAGAAAGGGGCAAGAGAAGTTCAGAAACAGACAAGAGAGGTGCAGAAATAGACAAGTGTGGTGCAGAAATAGGCAAGAGGGGTGCAGAAAGAGGCAAGAAAGTGCAGAAAGAAGCAACAGAGGTGCAGAAGGAGGCAAGAGAACTGCAGAACGAGGCAAGAGACGTGCAGAGAGGCAAGAGGGGTGCAGAAACAGGCAAGAGGGTGCAGAAAGAAGCAAGAGAGGTGCGGTAAAAGCAAGAGAAGTGCAGAAAGAACCAACGGATGTGCAGAAAGAGGCAAGAGGGGTGCAGAAAGAGGCAAGAGAAGTGCAGAAAGAAGCAACAGAGCTGCAGAAAGATGCAAGAGAACTGCAGAAAGAGGCAAGAGAGTTGCAAAAACAGGCAAAAGGGGTGCAAAAAGAAGGGAACAGGGGTGCATACAGAGGCAAGAGAGGTGCAGAAAGAGGCAAGAGAGGTGCAGAAAGAGGCAAGAGAGGTGCAGAAAGAAGCAAGAGCAGTGCAGAAAGAACAAACAGAGCTGCAGAAAGAGGCAATAGAACTGCAGAAAGTGGCAAGAGAACTGCATAAACAGGCAAAAGAGGTGCAGAAAGAGGCAAGAGAAGTGCAAAAAGAGGCAAGAGAGGTGCAGAAAGAGGCAAGAGAGGTGCAGAAAGAGGGAAGAGGGGTACAGAAAGAGGCAAGAGGTGCAGAAAGAGGCAAGAGAGGTGCAGAAAGAGGGAAGAGGGGTACAGAAAGAGGCAAGAGGGGTGCAGAAAGAAGCAAGAAAGGTGCAGAAGGAAGCAAGAGAAGTGCAGAACGAAGCAACCAACAGAGGTTCAGAAAAAGGCAAGAGAGGTGCAGAAAGAGGCAAGAGAAGTGCAGAAAGAAGCAACAGAGGTGCAGAAAGAGGCAAGAAAAGTAAAGAAAGAGGCAAGAGATGGGCAGAAACAGGCAGGAGAGGTGCAGAAAGAGGGAAGAGGGGTGCAGAAAGAGGCAAGAGAGGTACACAAAGACGGAAGAGGGGTGCAGAAACAGGCAAGAGGGGTGATGAAAGAAGCAAGTGAGGTGAAGAAAGAGGCACCAGAGGTGCAGAAAGAGGCAAGAGAGGTGCAGAAACAGGCAAGAGAAGTGCAGAAAGAGGGATGAGAAGTACTGAAAGAAGCAACAGAGGTATAGAAAGAAGCAATAGAAGTGATTAAAGAGACAAGAGAGTTGCAGAAGGAAACAAGAGAGGTGCAGAAAAAAGCAAGAGAAGTGCAGAAAGAGGCAAGTGAGGTGCAGAAAGAGGCAGGAGAAGTGCAGAAAGAGGCAAGACAGGTGCAGAAACAGGCAAGAGGGTTCAGAAATAGCCAAGAGAAGTGCTGAACAAGCAACAGAGGTGCAGAAGGAGGCAAGAGAACTGCAGAAAGAGGCAAGAGAGTTGCAGAAACAGACAAGAGAGGTGCAGAAAGGGGAAAGAGGGGTGCAGAAAGAGGCAAAGGGTGCAGAAAGGAGCAAGAGAGATGCAGAAAAAATCAAGAGAAGTGCAGAAAGAACCAAGGGAGGTGCAGAAAGAGGCAAGAGGGGTGCAGAAAGAGGCAACAGAAGTGCAGAAAGAAGCAACAGAGGTGCAGAAAGAAGCAATAGAGGTGCAGAAAGAAGCAAGAAAAGTGCAGAAAGAAGCAGCAGAGGTGCAGAAAGGGGCAAGAGGGGTGCAGAAAGAGGCAAGAGAAGTGCAGAAAGAAGCAAGGGAAATGCAGAAAGAGGCAAGTGAGGTGCAGAAAGAGGCAAGAGAAGTGCAGAAAGAGGGAAGAGAGGTGTAGAAAGAGGCAAGAGAGGTGCAGAAAAAGGTAAGAGAAGTGCAGAAAGAAGCAACAGAGGTGCAGAAGAAAAAAGCGAGAGATGTGCAGAAAAAAGCAAGAGAGGTGCAGAAAGAAGGGAGGTGCAGAACGTGGTAGAGATGTGCAGAAAGAGGCAAGAGTAGTGCAGAAAAAGGAAGAAAGGTGCAAAAAGAAGCAAGAGAAATGCAGAAAGAGGCAAGAGAGGCGCATCAAGAAGCAAGAGTGGTTTGCGCACCATTAGTACCAATTTAACACCCACATTTAGCAAAAAGTAACAGGTGACCATTCCAGGATTGCAAAGGGCCTTCCACCGTGCTGTAACACTTGTCGCTGCATTTTTAGTAACGTTTGAGCCGCTTGAGCTAGAAACAAGGTTTTTTTTGTTCAAATCTGCAGATGATGGATTATGTGGCAAATGCGGAAAATGTCTAATTATATGCAAAAATCGGTGCAGCCGAACAGTCGCATAGTTCCAGTGGCCCAGCTCATACCTCCGACTAGGTCCAGAAGTGCTCCTTAGTGGTTCCTTCTTTGTTTTGTCTCATTGAGTTTATAGTTTAGCTTCTATGGAAACAAGGAAGACTAAACCTGAGGTTACCACTCCACAACACAGACTACCATACCACATAATTACTCTCCATAACACATAATCCCACTTTACATAATTCCTATACACTAAATACCACATACATTCTATCCACATAATTTCACTGCACAACATACCACATAATTCCACTACACACAATGTACATCCACCCCACCCCAAAAAATATTAGTAAAAAACTTTTACATTTACAACGCCAATAGCCCTAACTTTCGCAAATGCGAGACCTATTACATTGCAAATGCTTCTTAAACTAATAGTCGCGTTTGCAGAGAGGTGGAGAAAGGGGGATGGGTCTCCGACCAGTGCTCAGAAGTTCTGCTGCGTAGGACTTACAGGAGGGCTTCTTGGCCCCCAAAGTCTTGAGGAGCAAAGTGGACTTCATCCCCCAACCAGTAGTTTGCCAGGAGGTGCGTTTGCCGAGTGGTGGAGAAAGGGGGCATGGCCTCCGAAGACCTCTTAGCAATCCCACTGTGTGGGACTAACTGGAGGTAACAGGAGGGGTAGTTGGCCCCAAAGGACATCCTTTGGGGCCAACTACCCCTTCTATTACCTCCAGTAAGTCCCACACAGCAGGATTGGTAAGTTCTCATAGCAGGCCACACCCCCTTTGCCCACCACTCTGCAAACAGGCTCCCTGGCGCGCTCTTGGATGGGGATTAAAGTCCCCTTCGCTGCTGGGGTCCTTAGGTGACAACTGGCCTACCTGTTACCTCCAGTAAGCCCCACAGAGTGGGATTGCTGAGAGGTGGACACAGGCCACGCCCCCTTTCTCCACCACTCTGCAAATGCACCTCCTGGCACGCTCTTGGTTGGGTGATGACATCCCCTTGCCTCCTGAGGGTCCCTGGGGGCCAACTAGCCCTCCTGTTATCTCTAGTAAGCCCCACACAGCTGGATTGCTGAGAGTGGTCAGAGGCCATGCCCCCTTTTTACACCACTCTTCAAACGCGCCTCCTGGCGCTCTGCTGCTTGGGGGATGAAGTCCACTTTAGTCCTGAGGTCCTCAGGACACAAGAGGTCCTAATCGCCCCACCAGCAGTGCACCAAGAGGCGCGTTTGCAGAGTGGTGTAATAAGGGGTGTGGCCTCAGACCACCTCTCAGCAATCCCACTGTGTGGGGCTTACTAGAGGTGCCTGGTGGGCTAGTTGGCCCCTAAGGACCCTTAGGGTTCAAGGGGACTTAATCCCCCAACCCAGAACGCGCCAGGAGGTGCGTTTGCAGAGTGGTGCAGGGAGGGGGCGGGGCCTTTGGCAAGATGCCGGCTTTTCAGTTTTGGTTTTTTTGTGGAAGGGGGCTGAGTTGCCCCCCTTCACTTAATACTTTTTGGGCCCTGGGGACCCCATCCCCCAGGGCCTGACCCATTTTTTAAATAAAATAGTTTAAAAAAATGGGAAGGGGGCCGTGCAGCCCCCCTCCGGACCCCATCTCCCGGGGCATGGCCACTTCTTTTAAAAAAAAGAAATACCTACAATTAAAGGAGGGGGCCGCGCGGTCCCCTCCTGAGGCCATTTTCGGTCCCGGGGACCCCATCCCCCGGGGCTTTGCCTCCTTTTTTAATTTAAAAAAAATATATTTTATGGGATGGGATGTGCAAACTGAAATGTCCCGGGGTGGGCATGCCCGGAACATTGCTGGAGTGGCGGTCCCCAGGGCCATCTAGGGCTCCAGGAGGGGGGGCCCAACTGGTTTAAAGCCCCGGGAAGGTGTTGGGCCCCGGGGCTGGTGGTCCTCATTGGACCCCCCTATTTGCATAAAGTGTGCCCCGGGGAGGTGGTGGTCCCCAGGGCAGGGTGGGGGTGGGCAGGAGCCCCCCCACACTTAATTTAAATTATTGAAGCCCCGGGGAGGTTGCAGTTCCAGGGGCTTGAGGGGCCTGCGAGGCCCCCTCCCAAAATAAATAAAAGCCCTGCCCCCCCTGCATTTGTACACAAAATCCCCGGGGAGGTAGTGGTCCCCAGGGCTGCGGGGCAGTTGCGTGCCTACGCGCATTATTACCAAAGCCCCGGGGAGGTGGCGGTCCCCGGTGCTGCTACTGTCCCCCGGACCTGGGCCACCCGGGGTCTTAAAACAAACACGTTTTAAAAAAAGTTTTCGGCCGGATTCGAGTACCGTACACATATCCCGCTGATTTTTTTTTAAACAAAATGCTTTTTTTGGCCCTGGGGGTGCCTGTGGGACCCCCTGAGCAGGCCCAGGGGGCCTGGGTGTTTCTACCCTACACCCTTATCTTGTTTTTTCACCTTTTTTCTTGTGACTCGGTTCAACCGAGTCACAAGATGGCTGCCAGCACTTTTTGGTTTGGAGTTTTGGCAGCCAATCAGAATAAAGCTGGTGATCGGGAGGGTGCGCGGATCCACCGCGGTCACCAGATATCGATATTTTTTTATTTTTGAATTTCTCAGGAACTACTGAACGGATTTACACCATTTAAAAAAAGAACGTTTTTTGAACCAAGAGCTAAATGTTTGCCAAATTTGGTGTAATTCCGTTCAGCAGTTCGCGCTGTAGCTTTGTCTATAGTTTACTATGGACATTAACCTGGAGAAAATGTGTTTTGGGACCCCCTTTTTTCTCGGCCCCCGCTTGCCGAATCACCCCGAAACTTTCAAAACAGGAGCTGACCAGAGCCCCCCATTAGTTTTGAAAATTTCGCAAAGATTCGTCAAACGGCGCCAAAGATATTGGCAAATCAAAAAACGCTTTTCCTATGGCAACTGGGTCCTAACTCTAACTACCCACTGGCAACCGCCTGTAGGTTATATATATATATTGACCGAAGCGCAACCGAGTTATATCTGCAGAAGCTAGGGTTTATCAATATACTCAATTTTCACAGTAAGAGAATTGCTTGCCACGTTTTTGGATTCATCTTAAAAATTGGAACAATAAAGTTTTTTGAAAAAGTAAATTCACATAGCTATGAAGGGTCAGATGTAGGAAGGGATTTACGAACCATGATTTAAGTTTATGGTTTGATGCCCAAGGTATGTTGTTTGGGTGAGTAATCTTAGCATAAAAATAATGTGGAATACTTTTGGAGGGAGTTCAATTAATTTTTACGAATGCGGGTGATTTTGTTGTTATGTAAAGCTGTGATGTAACGCTTTCTACATAGTCTGTTGTCCATGTCAATGGGGGTGTGTGTATCACGTGGGTATTAACAGTTAACACTATAAAACTAAAAATGAGAATGTGGCTCCGTTGTGTGAACAAGGCAGGGGATCCTGCCGAAACGCGTCATAGCCCGATCAAAATAATGGAATAAATATTGTGGACTTAATTTTGCTGGTGTCATCGTGTCTCTATTCGGTGCGACGCAAGGAGGTGCCGATTTGTGTGGATATATATATATATATATACACACACAAGTAATTGAGTGATCAAGACAGCGTTGCTGTCGAAACGCGTAACGACTGGTGATTTAACATGCACTGAGCAAGCATCTCCCTAGTGTGTGTTTTACGCAATGTCTTGTGTGTGGTAATACGTCCGTCCAGTTCCGCCGGCTTCGCGCACCACCTGACCACTGGCCGGCATCCCAGAAGGAACGTTGTGTGGATTGGAATCTTTATATATATATATATACAAATATACAGAAATTGTGACATATGCACTAATTTACCTGGGTGCCTTTTTCGCTCACTTACCTCGGATACACAGAACAGACATGCACTCCATAGAAACATTTCACTAGTATGTTCTGGTAAAAATGAGGTTCCCTCTCTTTTTTTTCAAGTTAGTAGTTTTAAAGGAGCCAGTGATTGGGTAAACGGGGATCGGCTGTCCGCAGTTACCCCCTGCTATGTCTGCATGGTTGTTCCCATTCATCTCTGAATTTATTTTTTATTCAGTAGAATGATCTAGCTCAGCCTATAGGAACAGCTTGACTACTTAAGGATATTCCTCATTACTCCAATCCATATCTTACTCATCATGGTTGTCATAAATTAAGATGAAGCCTCAGCCTGAAGACAGGCATGGCTTACCCTACCTCTTAAGTCATTGTTCTCTGTGTGAACTAAAAAAACTAACAAAACCTCATGAACACTTCCTCCTCTCTCAGGTAGCACTGAGCAGAGGTAGTTCTCTGACTATGGAGTCGAGCAAAGTTTGGCAATGCTCCTGATCCTTCAAAGCTTCACATGCTTGGTATCCTGCACAGAGAAATCCTAAGGCGGCCGGCAGCAAACATGGTAGCAAAATGTTGAATATTTCATCCAATTTCTCTAAATAGCTGTAAGGTTAAGATTCAATTTAAATAATATGGTATGCACTCTGGCATGGGCTCCTACCAAATTCAAGCTAGGACTGCTAATATTTTTCATTTTCTTCTATTTCTATCTTCAGTGCCTTTTTATTTCCCACTTTGCCTTTTCTGCGCAGATTTTCTTTCATAACTTATCATCTTCCTGCAGGTGTCTTAGTGGAAAAATGCAAAAGTTATGCTGAATCAGCACACAGCAGGTTTAGCCCTTGTGCTCAGAAACCATAATTCCCACTAACGTGACCGAAACGTTGCAGGTTTAAACAGTAGGCATGTCGACAAGAATTCAATGATCTTACAGGATTTCCCTCAAACAGCAGTACCGATGACAATGTCATCATAATATTCTTTATCAATTCACTGTGTGAAATCCATCAACATGAATCATACAATAACAACTACAGCAGCAAGTTCCCTCATGCTAGAGGGACCTTGCTGCTGTAGATGTTATTGTAAGTTAAGGAGCATCAGGTGTACTTGTTTCCTAATAAGCATAACTTATCACGCAAGCATCAGTTCTAAATACATTATGGAAATGCAATAATTTTGTTCCGAAACATCAGCTTAACATTTTGAAAAAAGTTAACAGTTTCTTCTGAGCTGCAAGCTTATTATTATGGCTCAAAAAAGTATTCATTTCATTCATTAACAAACAAAAGCATGAAGGTTTTAAAAAATAATTTTTTGCCAACCAAACACCAGCTTCTCATTTATAATAAATTAAACCCCAAATACTTTCTTTATAATCTGGATAAAATCAATCTCACATGCCCCAATATCACAACCTCGTACCATGGACGCCCTACAGAAGATTTGTTTGCCTGTCAATATCCACTACAATGCCTGGGATGTCCGCAATAATATTCCCACATAAGGGAAGCAACAAGCAAACAATCACCACCTACACATTCCCAGCAGACCTCAATGGTAGTGCTCATTGGTATAATGGCAGTCATCTTCTCAATGTCTGTTTCTGGTTTCATGGGTGGACTGCAGAATAAAGTAGTTGCAGCCTTATCAAACCAACAATGTTGTCCCAAATAGTAGTGTAGATGTGTACTAGGCTGTAGGCAGAACACTAGCATGGTAAGTGTGGGTTGTTTAATTATTTTTACTTGTATTGAGTAGTTATCTAGTTGTTTTTTGGGACATATCTCTCAGCAGGTCACACTTTTTTGGTTCACACAAAGCATATAGACTCTATGATCAGTACAAAAACCACACAATAAATTAATGAGACTCTCCCTCTTTTTGCTCAACCAGTCTTTAGGTTTACTGTGAACTATCTTTCATGATAAAGTACGAGTATCAACTGTCACTTAATCTCTTGGGTATAATAGAACATGCTCAGTGCAGTGGACTCTGCCTTTGTGGTATATTATGTTTTGCTATACAATAAAAATTATTATATATATATCTATATAGATCATGTGATCAAGGCAGGGGACCCTGCCGAAACGCGTCATAGCCCGAATGTTGGAATAAATCATAATTATACCTTAAGCTTGGATTGCGGTGTTGTGTTCTGGTACGAGGAGTTGATGTGCCGGTTTTGTCTGTGGATATAGAGATATATATATATATATATATACCTAATAGCGGTCAACAGTAGGTAGTTATAGTTAGGACCAAAGTTTCCATAGGAAACAAGTTTTCTTTTGCCAATAACTTTGTTGCCGCTTGAAAAACTTCCCCTTTTTGGTTCAGCTGCTGTGTCAAGTAGGGGCGAGAAAAAATGGGGGTCACAAATCTCGTTTTCCCCATATTATGTCTGGGGATTTTTCTTTTTTTGAACACGACTACAGCTCGAACCGCTGAACGGAATTACACCAAATTTGGCAGAAAGCTAGATGTTGGTCCAGAAAGTGTCCTTTTTGTGATTTGGTGTAAATCCGTTGAGTAGTTTCAGAGACATTTAAGTTTAAAAAAAATAGATATCTGGGGACGCGAGTCCTTGTAGTGGACCTGTGGATCCTACTGAAATTTGACTGCCTGCCAACACTTCAACCAAGAAGTGTTGGCAGCCATCTTGGGATTGGGCTTGAAGCTGAGTCCCACAAAAAAGTAAAAAATAAAGAAAATGGGGCAGGGTAGGAATACTTTACATTTTTTTACTTTCATTTTGCCATGAATTCACAGGTGGACCCGCGGATCTGTAGCAATTTCTTTTAAAAAAGACGCGCGGACTCCCATCTGTCTTTTTTATGAAGCTCCCTGGTGGGCCAAATCCCAGGGGCAGTATCTCGTAATTATGCACCCCAGGAACTGCCACCTCCCCAGGGCAAACAATAAAATTAGTGCGGGAAGGCCTGTAAGGCCTCCCCTGCAGCCCCGGGGACCGCCACCTCCCTGGGGCTAATGTATTAACAAAGCAGGAGGGCCGTGCAGCCCCCACGCAGCCCCGGGGGCCGTCACCTCCCTGGGGCTATTAACAGAGAAATGCAGGGGGGGCCTCATGGCCCCCCCATAGCCCCGGTGACCGCTATCTCCCCAGGGCTGAAATAGTATAATGAAGGGGGGGCGTTGCAGACCCCCCGGACCACCACCTCCCTGGTGCTAAATTAAACAAAGGAGTGTGCCCCCCTCCTGGAGCCATAGATGGCCCTGTGGACCGCCACTCCCCAGGGCCAGCTCCTGTGATGTTCTGGGGTGCCCACCCCTGGGACATAGCTGTTTGCTATGGCTTAGTGGGAGCTTCACCTCTCCCGCCAAGCCATAGCAAACTGTGCTCCACTTTGAGCAAGCAAGAACATTTTGCTCTTGCTTGCTCAAAGCTGAGCACAATTGCTTTGACATAGAGGGAGCTGCATGTTAGCAGCTCCCTCTGAGTCAAAGCAATGCTGGCTCTCGCAGAATAAAATTCCCTTGGATCCAGAGGGTCCTTGGGGGCCAACTACCTCGCCTGTTACCTCCAGTAAGTTCCACATTGCGGGATTGCTGAGAGGTCTTCAGGAGTCACGCCCCCTTTCTCTACCCCTCTGCAAAGACGCCTTCTGGAGCATTGCTAGCTGGGTAATGAAGTCCCCTTAGATGCTAAGGGTTCTTGGGGCCAGGAACCCCTTCTGTTACCACCAGTAAGTCCCAGACAGCGGGATTGCTGAGAGCTGGTCGGAGGCCCGCCCCCATTCTCCACCACTCTGCGAACGTGACTACTAGTTAAAAAAACATAGAAATTCACTGAAAGAACCGAAGGTTACAGGGACGTTATAGGTAGGAAATGGAATTTAAAAAACCTTAGAACTCACTGAAAAAAGCAAAGGTTACAAGGACGCTATAGTTAGGCTCAGTTTTCATCCGTACAAAACAAGTGAAATTCAGCAGTTATAGTTAGCTAAGGTAACTATAACTCACGACCCCGCAATGCTCTGCTTATGGGCTCACATATTACATCAACAACAATAAAATAAAAACACTCACAGTCACTGGATGATGTCAACAGAGATGTCATCAGTGGCGTCATTTGAGATGTCATCAGTGATGTCACTGACCATCTCATGAGTGATGTAATATGTGAGGTCATAAGCAGTGTATTGCGGGGGCACGAGTTCTGTTGGACTGAGAAATATGTCTAGCTGACTCCTTCTAGCATTGTGCGAGTTAAGTTAGCATTTGCGGCACCATTTTGTATTCAGCCTCCATTTTGTGTCATGATCGAAATGTAGCTTCTGTCTCATACTGTCTGCCTTAGCAGAAAAAGCAGCCTCGATTGTTTCTTTTTATTATTCAAGGTGGAGCTTCGTTGCACTAATGAATAGCTTGTTCTGTGTTTGCATGCCTTTCCTCGTATGTAGCCCTGCTCCCACTCTCAGAGAGACAGGCACGGGCTGAGATAACCTTGAAGCTAAGATAGTGTGTACCAGATCTCAGGATGGTAGCTCATCCTTCTGTACCTCCTTTGTTCATCTGTACCCAGGCTGGAAAATTCCAGTTTGGGCGTGTCTTATGGGTGTTGGAAATGTATATCTGACTTTACCTTGTGAACGGGGGTCAGTCCCTCGGCAGCTGTCTATGGAGGCTGGTCAGACTGGACTCCGCTCGAGCGAATACTAATAAATAACTTGATTTGTATTCTCTACTGTCTGACCGACTCTTCATTTGTATGGAAGGCTGACAGGTGGTCGTGAGTGACCCGGGTGGCCCAAATCGGATCACTTCCTTCAGTTGGCGCCCGAACAGGGACCCCATCGGGTGAGTGACCCATCTTTGCCCGCGGACGGGTGAGGAGGACGGGGCCGAGTCGGGTCGGACGGGCGGACCGGGGATCCCTGCACGATAGAGTACCTTGGCCAGTGGTCATCCCGGCTGGGGTCCTGAACGGCGAAACCCTTGGATCTGACCGTTTGGTCCAAAGAGTCGGCAATGGAGAATAACTTCGTTTGACCTGTGTGCACCAGGTGAGTTTGATTTGGGCTATGGTGCTGCTTTGTTTGAGTTTGGTACGGTCTGAGGATCGTTTTTGGACAAGCGCTTGAATTTGTTTGAATTCTTTGTGAACATGGTGTTGCTTTGATCTGGTTTTGGTGAGGTCTGTGGACTGATTCTGGTAAGATATTTGAAATTATCTGCTCGGCATCGTTAGTGCACGTGTTTTCGTTTCAAGATGCCTTGTTTTAGTCGACTATGTTGTATGAGTTGTCGTTGTTGTTCTGCTGATGCTCGATTGGAAGAAAGTCAGCCTGCGCCTCCGGAGGGCACCCCGAACTTTGACATGTATGTTAAACATGGCCTTGGCCCTATTATGTTTAGTACATTATGGCACAAATATACGAGGGACAATGCAGAGTTACAGTGGCTGTTAACAGGTACTTTTGATGTTCAAAAGCTAAATTTCCTGCAGGATAAATTGTTTGCAAAAAGAAGTAGGCAGTCGATGTTTGATTCTCTCCAGGTATGGCAGAAGGAAGCTAAGCAGAGGCGAATGAAGGCAGAAAAAGAGGCCCGAAAAGGGAGAATGCAGACAGTGACGCAAAAAGCAGTAGCGTATGATAGAGAGAAAGTGGAAAAAGGTATAGAGTGCGCTGATAGAAAGTTTTGATTGCAATGTGACAAATCCTATGTTGCCCGAGAGGAAGGTGATACATTTGTGGAGGAATAGTTAGACTACCGACCTCCGCCTCCATATGCCCCACAGAGAATATACCCTGCTGTGCCTCAGCCCCAGTGGTCTGTCTCTTCTGCCCCCAGCTGTTTCTGACTCATCTGCCATAGACTCAGTTGCTTCAGCCGCTGCGCCTCCTGTCAATTCTGTGGCTTCACTCTCTGCACCTGTTATGACTGTTGGCCTCCCTGCTACGCCTATTGTGTCCATGTCTTCTCTTTCTCCGGCCCTTACGCCAACCACACAGCCATCAGCGACATTGGTGCCTGCCCACTCGGTTACTACCCCTTCCCTTTTCCCTCACTCTCCGGTAATACTAGGTAGTGGGACGTCTGTATGTGGACTGGGGGACGGGGGCTGGGCGACAGCTAGGGAGCGGTTGGGACGAATTTTAATACGATGTGATGTGGGGGAGGAAGAAAAAAAGGCAGTAGCAAATCAGGCCGCTCAGTGGGCCCGTCATCCAATTTATAGTACTGAAGATGTGTGAAGTATGATGAGAGATTATGTGCCGTTACTGCAACAGCATGCCTTCAAGCACATGTCGGCTACATTGATCGGATTGTGGGAACAGTGCTTCAATACTATGGCACCCCAGATTATTTATAATATCAGAGATAATGTATACGTTGCTGGTATGGCGCCTGAGGAGGTTTTCGGAAATATTGCAACATTGGTAGCTTACCATGGTAGGCTGTTTGAGAAGAGCCCGAACACAGTATCCCAGTTTCCAATGAGGGAAGTCCATCCCATATATCACCCTGAGGTGCCGGAGCTTCGAGATCAGCATGATGCTGCCATTAGATCAAAGGTAGAGGCCCGCTTCCAAGAACAGTGGGTCTACACCCCATGGAAGAGGAGTGAGGTGTTATCCCTTAAGACTCAGTTACCTGACCCTAGGAAAAATCCTACTGCATATTATAAGGAATTGACAGAAGCCGCTTCATCAACAGTGATGACACTTGCGGATATTGAAATGTTTTTTGGGTTGCTGGTGCCCGTTGACATTTGGAGGCAGGTGCACACTCAGGATCATGCTGTAGAATTGGGTGGTACATGGGATCAGATTAAAGCATGGGATAAGGAAAGGAAGCCTGGAGAGAAGCCGAAGCCCAAGATTTTAGCTTTACCTGGCCGAATTATTACCTATATGCACTCCCTTATTCCTCTGAGAAGGGTAGATTGGGACAAGTTAGTGGCATGTCGTCAGAAGAAAGATGAGAGTGTGTCCGATTTTTTCACGCGGTTCGAGGGTGTGCTTTTGGATTTCAGTGGACAGGATTTGTCAGTAGAAGGGGGTGTCCGATTGTTTGTCAATAGATTTGTCACAAATCTGCTCCCAGAGATTGTGACTCGACTGCAGGCTTCGGAGAGCACATGGACGACATCCTCCCCTTCCGTAATTCTGAGTATGGCACAGTATTATGAACCCTAGCGGGTCAAATGGCACTTCATCAGGACCGAAAACTACGTGTGAAAAGTGCACTACCATCTGGTATCGAATTTTATAATATAGATTACCAGAAACGGTAGGGGTGCCCTAGTAGACTTGTACTGGGGAGTACCGTAGACCCCTAGTTACAAAGTCCAAGGCTAACGGGGGTAGCCAGAGCACATCGTTGCTCTGGTTGAGGTGTAGGCAGTCAACTAGCGATCGTCCTACCCTTGCTCGGTTCCGGAGCAAGGGTAGGACGATCGCTAGTTGACTGCCTACACCTCAACCAGAGCAACGTTGTGCTCTGGCTACCCCCGTTAGCCTTGGACTTTGTAACTAGGGGTCTACGGTACTCCCCAGTACAAGTCTACTAGGCACCCTACCGTTTCTGGTAATCTATATTATAAAATTCGATACCAGACGATAGTGCACTTTTCACACGTAGTTTCGGTCCTGATGAAGTGCCATTTGACCCGCTAGGGGCATACTGGGCACGAAACATGTTGACCATACACCTAGCCCTTTAGGAACATTATTCCCACATAGGGGCACACGCACAGATTTTATCTAGGCTAGAGCTACCTAATACATTAAATAATTGATTCCGGTAGGACTGCTCCAGACCTATTTTACTTTTACTTATTTGACTTCACGTGCACTACCCAGCCCCCACACCCGCACACACCTAACGGCTTCTTCTAAAAGATCCCCGACAAAGAGCCCCGATTTCGGGAGCCCGTCAGGCATTGCAGCGCCGGCCTGACGAGGGGCAAACGCCCTATGATGAAGCATGACATCTCTCGGGGTGTGTGAGGGCAACATGAAGAAAGACCTGTCTTCCCCCATGTCCAGATAGGAACTGCACATTCCCTTTAGACATTACCTTCCTTCGGAGCCTGTGTGCAGGACCTCATAAACTTGGCTTCCTGTCCCTCCCTTGTTTAAATACAGTATTATGAACACAGGGAGAATGAGGAGAAGGAAAAGGTGGAAAAGAAGCACATGGAGTTGAAAACGAAGGTGTTATTACACCAGGTGTCTAGGGGAAGTGGACGGGGACGTGGTACTGATCCGGCCCAGCAGCTTCCCCGTGCTAGCAGGAGTGCTGCACCTGTAGGGCTGAATCAGTGCGCGTACTGCAAAGAGGAGGGACACTGGCGTAGCTAGTGTCCGGTGTGATTGCAAAAAGTTGCGTCCCCGAGAGGACAGGGTTCTCGAGGACGGGGTCGCGGGGTAAGTGATCGGGACTTGGCTCGGGAGGATGGGGCATCGCAGGGTCGCTCTGATCAGAACTATTTTGATGACCCTCAAGGGAGACAGTATTATCATGATGATTATGATCTGGACGAGGTGACAGGGATGTCCTACAGCTAGGACAGCCAGGGACAGGGTGAAGGACCAGTACAGATACCTGTAGATCAGCGCGGTCCTTATGTCACCGCAGATTTGCAAGGCTCAGTTAAGAAATTCCTTGTGGACACAGGTGCAATGAATAGCTCTGTTTCTCGTTCGCTGGTCCCCGGGGCAGCTCTGTCTGGCCAAAATAATGTTTCGGTAGGCTTTTCAGGTGTACCGGTTGTGAGCCCCATTTCCAAGCCCCTTGCCTTGACTATCGGTCGCTTTACTGTGGATTCGCCCTTTCTATTGACATCAAATTGTGGAGAAAATTTTATGGGATTAGATTTATTGAAAAAGTTGCATGCGACAATTTTTTGTTCCCCGGACGGTGTCTATATGACAATGGGACCAAATGTAACCAGTTACAAGCAGTGTTTATCCAAAGATGCGCCCCTTCCTGCTGAGTTTAAAATGTGCCACCTCCTTTCTGAGTGATGGGTGATACGGATGTGGGAATATTGCAAATTCCCCCAGTTTCCATCAAAGTTAAGGACAACGCCGTTTTGCCCCGTATTCCTCAGTACAAAATACCACAAGCGGGGGAGCGAGCTTTATTACGCATTATACAGGATCTGATTGAGTCGGGGGTAGTTGAGGAGACAGCATCGAATGTTTGTAACAGCCCTATTCTTCCTGTTCTCAAGAAGACATCCCCAGTTAACAAAATAGTGGTTCCTCAATTCCCAGTGGTCCCTGACATTACTGCCCTTCTAACAATTATTCCTTCCTCTGCCCAATTCTTCTCTGTCATTGATTTGAAAAATGCATTTTTCAGTATTCCAATTCATCCTGATAGCCGTCACCTATTCGGTTTTACACTAGCTGGCAGAAGTTTTAGATTCTTCCGCGCTCCTCAGGGCTATACTGAGAGCCCTAGTATATATAGCCAAGCCTTAAAAGCCCAATTGGATTCCCTGACGCTTTCTCCAGGTAATGTATTGCTTCAGTATGTGGATGACATACTGATAGCTTCTGACACCGAACAGGGATGCAAAGACAGTACGGTTAAGTTGTTGTTACATTTGGCTCACCATGGACATAAAGTGTCCCTTTCTAAATTTCAATATTGTCGACAGGAGGTCACCTATTTAGGTCACCTACTGTCGAAGGAGGGTAGGCGATTAACGCCTGAGCGCATTAGCGCCATTGTTAAAATGCCCATCCCTAAAACTCAGAGGGATGTACGCGCCTTCATTGGCATCAGTTCCTACTGTCGGCATTGGATCCCTAATTATTCATTACTAATAAAGTGTTTGCTAGCACTAACCACTAAAGATGCGCATGAACCCCTGCTGTGGACGCATGAATGTCAGCAGTCTTTTGAGCAACTAAAAATTGCGCTTTGCTCTGCTCCTGTGCTTGGCACCCCTGACTATGCGAAGCCGCTCGTGTTGTATGTACACGAGATGGCTGGCTGTGCGCTCTCTGTTTTAACACAGGCCTTAACAGGTAAGCAACGGCCGTGTGCTTATTTTTCCGCTTTGCTTGACCCGGTCGCCAGAGCCCTCCCGAGCTGTCTAAGAGCGGTCGCGGCGGTGGCCATCTCTATAAGGCAATCGGCTGGGCTCGTACTTGATACTGACCTCACAGGCATGGTACCACATGCTGTGGACACTCTTTTGAACAAGACCAGGATGCAGCACCTTACCAGTGCATGTCTGACTGGCTATGAGTTAACTCTTTTTGCCCCGCATATTACTATAAAAAAGATGTGCCACTCTGAACCCTGCCACCTTACTACCCCTCCCTTCTGAGAGTGAAGAAATAGGCATACATGATTGTCTGTTTTGGACGGAGGAGGAGACGAAGGGACGGGTAGACTTGACTGATGTTCCCTTATCTGACCCCCAAGGGGAACTATATGTTGATGGCTCTTGTTTCAAATTACTAGATGGCACCACCACCACAGCATATGCACTCACTACGTTGCACACAGTAGTTGAGACATCATGAGTTCCTTATCAGTCCACCCAGGCAGCTGAGTTGGTCGCCCTTATTAGAGCCTGTGAGTTGAGCGAGGGACTGGCTGTCAATATCTACACTGACAGCCAGTATGCCTTGGGGGTCGCTCATAATTTTGGGCAGCTCTGGGCAGAGAGAGGGTTCCTCACATCCCATGTGACGCGTATTCAGATTGGGCCCCTTATACATAGGCTTTTGTCTGCCCTGACACTCCCTAGGAAATTGGCTATAGTGAAGTGCAGTGCCCACAAGGCAATTACCGATGATGTGGGGAGGGGAAATGCATTTGCAGATCAGATAGCTAAGGAGACAGCTCGAACAAAGTTGAAAAAGTTGTTTGTAGCGGGTCCTGCCAGGTGGGTACCCGAGGCCACCATGTTTGAGGACACTCTGGACAATGCCAAAGAGATCCATAGCGAGGCAACGATTATTTTTATTTTTTCTATTGCGCCGTTCACGCTGTGTTCTTCACCCTAGTGTCACTACGCCGTCCACTGTCACTTGCACGTTCAGTGCACACTTGTATGGTACTGTCACAGTTTATTTAATTATATGGTAGTGCTGATATAACTACTTATATAAAATTACCTTGTTCCTTTCACCAATCCTGTTGTGGTCTCCCTTTGTTCCCTCCCTTGTGATATTTGCAACTATCCTGAAATTGCCTTTTTCTAATGATTTCCAGCTGAGACATTGTTGTTTTGGTACAAACTTCACCCGGTCTCACCTGGGTTAACGGGTTTACTCCTGTATTCTTTTCCTTAACTATAACTGATGACATCACTGATGACATCTAAAATGACATAAAGAAAAGTATAGTGCGTGCACAGCCTCAAGTTGAACTCCTGGTATAATCTGTATTTTGACGTGCCTCCCGGGTGTCACTCTCTGTACAAGAGTGATGAATTAATAGCACGTGGATGCGCTCCCACAACTGTGAGGAGCGTCCCGAGGCACAGTGTTTAGCCCCCTTCTGGGGTTTAATGGGTTTAATATCACGGTTTTATTTGTAGCTGGTTTGAATAATAATAAATGATAATTATTCCATCTTGCTGTTCATTTAATTCTTTTTATTTTCTTGAATGTAATTCAGTCGTCATTACGTTCAAAACATGAAGTCAGTAATATTCAATAGGTCCCAATGCATTTCGGCTTATGACATCACTGTTGACACTATCCAGTGACTGTGAGTGTTTTTAAAAGTTTCTGAGTGTTAAATATATATATCAAGGTGTATTGATGAACCAGTGGGTGAATAAGTGCCTGTATAGATGATTCAGTGGGTGCGTCACTGACTGTACAAGTAAGTGATTAGGTGTCTCAGTGAATGCATGCATGAGTGACTAGATTGTGAGAATGTCTGTATCAGTCTGTCAGGTGGTGTCTTAGTGACAGTATGGGTTGGTAAGTGGGTACGTGAGTGGCTGTATGGGTGATTGATTGGTTGTCTGAGTACCTGTATGGGTGTTGGAGTGTCTGTGGGTGGGTGAGTTGGTGTGTGACTGCCTGCATGAATGAGTAAGTGGGTGAGTCAGTGGCTGTATGGGTTAGTGAGTGCATAAGTGAGGGACTGTATAGGTGACTGAGTGTGTGTATGGCTGTGTCGGTGAATAAATGGAGGTGTCAGTGGTATATGGGTGAGTAACTCCATATGTGAAAGGCAGTATAGGTGAGTAGTGGAGTATATGAGTGACTGTATGCGTGAGTGAGGGATTGTGATAGTGGCTGTATGGGTGAGTGTGTGCCTGTGTCAGTAACTGTATACGTGAATAAGTACGTGTTAGTATCTGTATGAGTAAGTGAGTGAGTGTGTGTGTGTGTGTGAGAAGCTGGCCTGGTATATGATGTCCACTGAGTGAGTGAGTGTGAGTGAGGGAGAAGTATTTATAAAGTGCACAGCTACTCAGAAAGAGTGTCCCGGCGATGGAGAACCTCAAAACTAGTCTGCTGCTGTCCCTAGAGAGTGGGGGAAACTTAAGGTGTGTGTCGGAAGAGCCAGGTTTTAAGCATCTTCCTAAACTTAAGTAGGTCCGTCAACTGTCTGAGTGTCACCGGCAGGAGGTTCCAGGCACGTGCGACCTGTACTTGGAATGAGCGACCTCCTGTACCGGTGCGGAATATCTTGGGAACAGCAGCCAGATGCAATGAAGATGACCTCAAGGTTCTGCGGGGGGCGTAGTGTATGACTCTCCTTCTGAGATAATACTAATGTAAGTGGGCACCTTACACCGTCCAGACAACCCTTATGGTAATTTAAGAGGTCTTAGACAACCTTAGAAAGCTCTCTAAGTGGTAGCTGTGGAGAGCAGCCTTCAGGCTTCGTCCAGAAGGAGTGTAAAGCAGCTTGTTTTACCAAAATGCAATCTTATAGTATAGATTAAGTGAAAAAGAACCACACAAGGCATTTATAAAAATATGTATTTATTATATAATACTCTCTAATATGTTTAGATATCTCCTATATGGAGATAAACACAATGCATACAATACTTTGCATAGAAATACAGTAAATAGCACGAAATACACAGTGGTCCCCAGGGGGGGACCAAGCCATATACTAAGAAAGTGGTATAAGAACCATGACTCGGGTCAAGATAATGTCGAGAGGATGTAGAAGTGCTGGGAACCCAAGGAACCACCCAAGGTGAGTGACTAGGAACCCAACGGAGAGCGTGTGCAGTGTGGGAACATGACCGCGTGCTCCGTACAATTCTACGTGTAAGTCACGGTTTGATTTTTAAAAATTAAGGACCCTTCCCAGTGGACCCTGAAGAAACCCCATGGAAGACAGAAGGTTGGAGAGCCACCCTACCCTTGGATACCCTAGTACCCACGTTACCTACACCAGGGAAGCCAGGTGCATACCATGAAGTGGTATCAGAAACCGTCGTCGAACCCAATGGAGGACTTCAGGAAAGTGCAGCTGCTGGAGATGGAAAAAGTGTCCGGTGGAATCCAAAGGTGGATTCTAGATAAGAGGTACCTACAAGCAGAGGGGACAGAGTCTATGTCACGCAGGAGTGACCAAGAGACTTGGAAGACGAATGCCCTCCTATGTCTGGTGTTGCAGGATGGGTGATGATGACCTTGACTCTGCAGCTGTGAGGACTAGGCTATGCTGAGGAGGACCAGAAGCCATGCATGAGCTTTCCCATGAAGGATGACGAGTGCTGAGGGGTCGGTGTCTGGCGGGAGCACCAACAAGCCTTGGTAAATGCAACCAACGCAGGTAATGAAGACGGAGTAACATCAGAACCAGCAAGGTCCAGGGGACTCACCACAAGCAGGAGAGTCAGGTCAGGCCCCGAGCAATCAGGAGAGCCCAAAAGAAACAATGGTGACCCTCAAATGGACCCACAGGCCAGAGGCACAGGAGTCGCAAGAGGACCTCAAGCAGCCCACGAAAACATGCAGGCCACGATGCACATGATGCAGTGTGGCTGAAGATTCTGGTCACTAGAGGTGCTCGAGGTTGGGGCTACTTGGAGCCCAATGATCTTCTTGGAAGGAAGCCAACAAGCCTTTGCAACTGCAAGTTGACACAGTGTAGAGGCCTTTGGTTATTGCACTCCCCACAAGGGATACTGGCCTCAAACTTGGTGAGAGGGCAGGGCAGGCCTCGGGAGCTGTGGAAAACTACCACTTGTGTTGCAGACCCTATAGAGTCCGGAGGAGCTCAGGATCAGCAGACCGGTCGACTTAGTTGCAGTGCCTGCGAATGCAGGAAAGCGACTCCTTCACTCCAAGGGAGATTCCTTCAGGTGTCTTTGATGCCCACAGGCCTTGGAAGGTTCCTGTATGGTGCACAGGCACAGACAATGCAGCAGACTGGAAGGGAGATCAAGTCGAGCCCAAACGAAGTCCTGCGTAGTACAAAGTTCTGAGACGGTAGAAGAAGAAGTGGTGTCTGATCTGAATCTTGCCCCACGACGAATCTAGGGACCTACACCCAGGTAAGCCCTTAAGTACCCTAAGGAAAGGGTTGGAACAATTCTGGGGACCCTCCTAGGGGAGGGTCTGGACAGGGGGGAGGTTACTCCCATGTCCTTTGTCCAGATAGGATTAGTTGCAGCCAGTTTTGAGATGGTCATCGCGTAATTACGCAGTGGCCCTCTATATAGTATGTGGCTGCTTCACTGACAGCCCGGGAGAATGGACTCCGTAGGCTGTAGGGGAGTCTGCTCATGCAGGGGCACCCTCTCACTTAGAACCAAGCACCCTTGCTTCAGGATTGCAAAGGCCTGCTAGAGGGGTGACTTGTAGGTTCAGAGAGCAGTGACCCTAGATATAGGAAACCTATATTTTTAGTGAGTGGTGCAAGCACCAGCTTACACAGGCTGCAATGGCGGGCCTGTAGTTTCATTTTGAATGGTCTTCCATGGATGTCATAATGCATGCTTCAGCCCATGGGGGACCGCTGGGGTACCTATGCCCTGGGTACATGGGTACCATATACTAGGGACTTATAAGGGTACCCTATCCAATCTGGGATGTACCTAAGTACTGAACATAACAATTTAAGGGAGAAAGCAGAGAGACTGGGGTCCTGATTAGCAGGACCCCAGTCAGACTAGTCAAAAACCAGAATAGCACCAGGCAAAAAGTGGGGGGTAACCATGCAGAAGGATCCACCCTTCCTACAGTGTGTATCTGTATGGGTGAGTAAGTGGCTGTGTAATTGACTGTATGGTGTGTGAGTAGCTCTATGAGTGACTGACAGTGAGCAAGTAGCTGTGTGGGTGTATGAGTGGATATGTCAGTGGCTATATTAGTGAGTGAGTGGGTGTATGAGTGGCTGTATGGGTGAGTGAGTGGATGTGTGTGTAGATCTATGAATCATTGAGTTGGTGTAAGTACTGGTATGGATGTGTCAATGGTGTTGACAATTGTAGTGTGGAAGTTGGAGTGGGTGTATTAATGGTTATATTGGGTGTGTCAGAGCTTCTGTGGATGATGTCATGAGTGATGTCATTTGAGATGTCATCAGTGATGTCACTGACCATGTCATGAGTGATGTAATATGTAAGGTCATGTGCACTGCATTGCAGAGCCGGCAGCTATAGTTAGCTCAGCTTACTATAACTGCTGAATTTCTCTGGTTTTGTATGAGTGAAATGTTAGCCTAACTATAACATCCCTGTAACCTTTGGTTTTTTTCAGTGAATTTCTAAGGTTTTTTAATCTCATTTCCTAACTATAACATCCTTGTATTATTTTTCTATAATTACATATTGATTCTATGATTAGATATTGGATTTAACTTTCCCCTTGACTGCATGCATCACTGTATCAGTAAGTCTCTCATTCACTGTTTAAGTATTTCAGTTGATCTGTGAGATGGTGCATCAGTCTATCAATGGTTCTGTAACAAACTACGTGACTGTCTCAGTGCATCTATGACTGGGTGCATCAGTGTCTCAATGGATCTGTGATATGGTTACATGAGTCTATCAATCGATCTGTGAGTAGGTGCATGAGTGCCTTTGTGCATTTGAAAGAAAGCATATGACTGTCTGACTGGCTCTGTGAGGAGATACATAAGTGTCTAAGTGCATGTCTCAGTGGGTGAGTAAGTGGGTGCATGAGTATCTGAGTGGGTCTGTGACTGAGTGTATAAGTCTCTCAGTGGGTCTATGAATGGGAGCATGAGTATCTGAGTGGTTCTGTGAATGGGTGCGTGGGTCTCTGATTGCAACTGGAAGTGGGTGCATGGGTCTCTGATTGCAACTGTGAGTGGGTGCGTGAGTCTCTGAGTGCATGAGTGACTGGGTGCATTAGTCTCTAAATACGTCTGTGACTGGGGGATGAGTGACTGAGTGAATCTGTGAGTGGGTGTACGAGTGCCTGAATGGGTCTGTGAGCGAGAGTATAAATCTGTGAGTGGGTGAGTGAACAGGTACATGCATGAGTGTTTGAGAGGGTCTGTGACTGGGAGTGCGAGTGTCTTGGTGGGTCTGTGAGTGGATGCATAAGTCTTTGAGTGGGTGAGTGAGTGGGTGCATGTACATCTGAGTGAGTCTGAGTGGGTGTGTGATTCTCTGAGTGTATGAGTGAATTTCTGAGTGCATAACAACACTGTATGGGTGTGTGAGTGGGTGTACCACTGTCTGAGTGATCTATGAGTGGGTGTATGAGTGTCTCAGTCAATGGGTGTATGAGTGTCTCAGTGGGTCTGTACATGGGTGCGTGACTCTCTGAGTGAGTCTGTAAGTGGGTGCTTGAGTATCTAAGTGGGTCTGTGAGTGGGTACGTGACTGCCCAGGTGGGTCTATGAGTGGGTGTCAGAGTCTCTAAGTGGGTATGAGACTATGAGTGGGTCTCTAAGTAGGTGCGTGGGTCTGTTTATGGGTGTGTCACTCTCCGAGCGAGTCTGTAAGTGGGTGCATGAGTACCTGAATGGGTATGTGAGTGGGTGCATGAGTATCTGAGTGGGTATGTGACTGGATGTATAGGAGTGGGAGTAGATAGGTGAATGGGTGTATAAGTGTCTGAGTCAGTTTGTGAGTGCGTACATAAGTCTGTGACAGTGACCAGCGAGTGTGTACAAATATATATATTTTTTTATATTTTCATCAATATTCGCGATGTCGCCGAGATATTCGTGGCGCCCCTGCGACGGTACATGGGGGCCGTAATGGTGATTGCGGCGTTATCGTGAATATCGTGCCTGATTTTAAAAAACTCTTTTGGACACATAACTTGTGTCACAAACACCCCCATTTCTCAAACATAGGTCAGAGTACCTCCACCCTGACCTCTTATCTTAGCTTTCACAGAAAGTTTCAGCCCTGGGAACCGTTCCTGAACGATAAACCTTTTCAGGTTGCATCCAGCCAAACACAGCATTCCTGCTGGCACGCTTTCGCGGGTTAATACGAACAAATCGCAATTTAACCGCGATCACCGCAAAACCACTGCAACTTTCTGTTCGGGTTGCATCCAGCCAATCAGAGCATTCCCACTTGCACGCGCTTCTGTGATTTACCTCAAACACGGCGCGATTCCACGACGATCACTGCGAAACCGTTGCCAAATATCCACGGCCAGTAATATCACAACATTATTCGGTTTTAATGTCACAAAAACTACTGAACGGATTTGCACCAAATAACAACAAGCATTGGCATAGCCAATAGGTCTCGCCTTTGGGACATTATAAGTGTTTAGCCATGTAACAGTTGATGTTGCACCAAGGATATTGTGAGGCATAATTAAATACTTATAAGGTCCCAAAGGCGAGACCTATTGGCTATGCCAATGCTTGTTTCAGATGCTGGCAACACGTATGACAAGCAAATGGTGTAAGCGAAGGGCATGCACCTATCAGGCTCTATAAGACTGCAATTTATGTAAGCATATTTTTCAGTCTACTAAAAAATACATATCCTTTGGTAGCAGTACCTTTCAGAAGTTGCACGTTTTTATCTGCAAAAAGTAATAGACGATGTGTTTCGAGTATATGGCAAAATCAGCATTGTCTCAATTTCTTGTGCATCTTCCATAAATCAAATAACATTAATATTCCCTAGTGGATTTCTAATACTAGAAATTCTAATATTTTCTGTTAATATAAAATTATATTTTAGTCTAAAACTTTAAGCTGCATAGACAGAAGAAAGTAAAAACCGTCCAGGAGTCAAGTTTTGCTACAATATGAACTTACCAGAAAAATGTTACTGTAATTAGAAGAAAAGACAATGTGAGTTCTGTAAAGGAAAATAAAATCGGTACCTGTCTGGCGGCTGTGAGAGTACCGTCCACATCAAAGAGACACAAGACGCTACGATCATCTGCCATTCCGGGGACTACTGAGATCAGCTGCTGCCGAGAATTCTTTACAACTGGAAACTGATGAATGGCATAACTCAACTAGTATTGAAAAGTCAGCTGAGCAGACACACCTCCCCGGCGGTATGGTGGGGGTTATAGTTCTACAACCCACTATGTATACAATACAAAATGGCAATAGTATGAGAGTGAACTACAAATCCCGAATGCTAAAGAAAAACTTCCCCGCTGGTATCAAAAGCGTGTCAGTAGCAGGAAAAGACCTGTCCCGGAAGTTTAAACATAAAAGTAGGACATACGTTGCTGGAGCGGAAGCTGAGTTTGGTTAAAGACAGGTGAAAACTAGATGCCAACATTGCGCATTATAGCCTAAATGCCTCTTGCTGTGGAATATCGGCTTTTTGATCCCCTTTGCTCCTCTGTCCTTTCACTGCCACCCCACAGCCTGTCAAGTGCTAAGTGTGGACAAGGGGCACCGGCCAGCGAGAGCTGTGAAGAGCATATGGGGAAGTCGGGCTTTTGACTGCCGGCTTTGCTAATTTTCGAACTTATTGTTAATCAAAGCTATTGACTGTGATCACTCGACATCATCGCTTCATCTCATGGCAATTACAGACTCTGGGGACTTTTCCTCTTTGTGGGGAAGGGGAAAAAACGGTGGTGTGTCCGGGAGGGAGGAGGGGAGGAAGCTGCCATTTCTGTGGAGCAGGGAGAGAGGTGAAACGAGGCACAGGCCTCTAAAACAAGCAGGGCAGCGCGGCGAACGCGCTAATAACGTGCGCGCGCGCTACAAGGGCAAACCAACGCGACCAGCGCTGACCGCCATCTGTGTCCAATTAAGATAATTGGTTACAGATGGCACTGCTGCTCGCCCCCGCGGACCCTAGGCCAAGGCAGAAAGAAGGCGGGCCATGCACCCGCCTTTGGCCAATTGCGTGCTGTCTTTCTTAGAAAGACGCACGCAAAGGCCAATAGGTGTGATTAAAAAAAAAAGCACACGCACAAGCGTGTGTTTAAAGTTAAAAAGCCCTTACTTAAAGTCTTGCAGAGCAGCGCATGCGCGCTGGCTCAGGCGAGACCTAAAAAGCACAATCTGCGTAACATCTACCTTTCTGCCAAATTTGGTGTAATTCCGTCCAGCGGTTTGGGCTGTAGATTCAACAACGCGTTCCTATGGGAATTAACATTAAAAATGCATCCTTATTTTGTGCCCCTATTTATAGGTCCCCACTGCACGGATCACCCCCAAGCATTCCATGACACACAGAATCTACTTCAACACTTTTTTAGGAAAATGTCATGCAGATTGGTCAAACAACGCCAAGGTTATAGACAAGTCAAAAATGCTTTTCCTAGGTCCTAACTATAACTACACTACTATACTACTACTATAAACTAGGTTCTAACTATAACTACCTACTGGCGATTGCCAGTAGGTAATTTGTATATATATATATATGTATATATATATATTCACGGAAAAAAACAAAGGTTACAGGGACATTATAGTTAGGAATAAGAACTTAAAAAGACCAAAGGTTACCAGGACGTTATAGTTAGATTCATATTTTACATGCACAAAACCATCGAAATTCAGCAGTTATAGTTAGAGGTATCTCAAGTAACTATAACTCATTCTCTAAGGTAACTCTAACTCTAAGTATTTTAACTAGTGGCCCTGGGGGGATAGGGTCACTATCTCGAGGCTCGAGGAGGGGGGCACGCAGCCCCTCTCCCACTTTAATTAAACTAAACAGCCCCACTCCCTAAACTCCCTAAACTTAAGTTTAGGGAGTGGGGCCACATGGCCCCCTTCCCCTTTATTTTAACTAGTAGTCATGGGGTCCCCAGGGCCTAATAAGGCTCGGGGGCAGGTGGCTCGGTATAACATAACGTTTTAAACAAACAAAAGGCATGAAATTCACCTGTTATAGCTCTCTCAAGTAACTATAACACATGCCCTAAATCAGCTATAACACACACCCTTGCCATGGACAGTGTTGGTGTTAATGATGTAATTTCATATATCATTAGGGATGTTATCAATGCAGTCACAGAACATGTTCTGAATGATGTAATATGTGAGAGTACAAGCAGTACATGGTGAGGATGCAACTTATAGTTACTTTAGAGCATGAGTTATAGTTACTTGAGATAACTACAACTGGTAAATGTCAATGGTTTTTTTAGTTTAAAACATCATGTTTTAACTGACCTTTTCACTGAACTATAAGGGCTCTGCACCAACCAGCCTCAGGCACCCCTTGCCCCATTTAACTATACCATCACTTTAACCTTTGTGTTTTTTCAGTGAATTTCTATGGTTTGTTAACTGTAAAGTGAGATGTTCATCATCGTGTGTGGTGTAGGGTGGGGCGCCCAACCCCCAGGGGTCTGCCAACCCCCTCTGGCGTGCACAGAGAAGGGCTATGCGCAGAGCCTGGTCTGTGGCTAGGCCCTGCGCCCAACCCCCTGTGGAGAGCCAACCCCCTGCGCCCATGGACTTTGGCCATGGATGGTAAATGGTTGGGTGCCCAACCCACCACGGATGTCCCACACTCCACTGCACACAGCATTCAACCATATGCATTATGGGGTTCAGCCTGGCATTTGGCAGTGAATGACATGAGGTGGCATCTCCCCTGCAAGCACTCAACCCCCTAATGTTTTTATTCTGTTGTGCCATGGATCCTCCACCTTGATTTTCCAGGGGGCCGCGCTGGGGCTCGCGATGAATCTGCAGATCCGGGTAACCCCTCAAAAAACTATTTTTAAAATGTGGCCAAGGGTGTGCTCTTCTCGTACCCCGCACACATGGCCTAGGGTCCCTGAATCCTAAGATGGTTGCCACAACTTTTCCTTCAGGTTGTGGCTGTATCCATGGACGGATCCGTTCATCCCCCGCGGTATATCTGCTGTGGAATTGTGGCATGAAATGTACATAAATTTTGAACCTTAATTTCTCAAAACTACTGAACCGTTTTGCAGCCATGTTTTTTCAGTATTGCTGTTCAACTTTCCTATTACTCAAAGATGGAGATTGTATGGCTCGGAGCTCGGAGTGTCTCAGCCATTGCAAACTAAATCTAAACTAAAAAAAACACTGACATTCACCAGTTATTATTTACTTTGCTAACTATAATGTGTATACCCCATGCACTGATTATGACTTCACATATTACATCACTGATGACATATTCAATAACATAATTGATGACATCTGAAATTACATCACTGATGACACCATCCACTCATTTTCTGTTAAATGTACTCTATAAACCAGTGCAGCTTTTGAAATATGTAAAAAGTGACTAAATGGGACACAATCATGTAAAGTATGATTTACATGAACATATGTGCTTATATATAATAATTACACTGTATCCCACTCCCTCTAGACACATTAGCCCCATTAGGTGGCCAAGCCCCTACTATGCACATCCTTCACCATGCGTACAAGTTTTTAAGGAGATTTCCTTACCACCAAATGCTTGGGCCCCATTCGGTGCCAAAGCACCTCCTATGCATATCCTTCACCCTGCCCAGATCTTTTCATGGAGAGCCACTTCCTCCATACACCCAAACCCCATTAGGTGACCAAGCTCCTACTATGCATAGCCTTCGCCCTCTGCACAGGTCTTCATTGTGAGGCCAGTTCCTCCAGACACACAAGCCCTTACTATGCTCAACCTTCACTCTGTGCACAGCTCTTCGTGGAAAGGCTACCCCCTCCACACATCCAAGCCCCATTAGGTCACCAAGCCTCTACTATGCAAAACCATTGGCCTATGCACAACACTTCACGGAGAGCCCACTGCCTACAGCTTCTCAAAACCCTGCTGGGAAGTAAAGCCCCTGCTACGAACTGCCTTTGTCCTGTGGACACCTTCCGCACACTTCTGCCCCAAGCTAAGCATGCTGGAAAAGGATACACTTATTAGCAGTACAGCAGGTATAGCAAATTTACCCTAGATGTAGCTCACTATATACCTTTCAGTGTCATAAGCGTATAGCAAACTGTTATACTCATTGGATGATGTCATCACTAATGTCTTCAATTATGCCATTTGAGATGTCATCAGTTATGTCATCAATGTTGTAATTGAACTATCTCAGTCCACTGTGAATAACGGCATTCTCCTCTTTCACAAAGGTTATGTCGGCACACAAGTAGTTTCCTTCAGTTTCAACGACTACTATGTTAATAATGTGTGCTATTTGAAACCAAACAGCATCTTTGCTTTTAGCCAATGTTTTTGTCACATTGAGGAGGGCCCAGCAGCTCCCACAACAATAACTTTTTACAAAAACTATGTCAAAACAAAGCACATATTGACAAAACCAAAAGGCTGGCAACCATCACCAGATCAATTGTCCTTGCCAATGGTTGTTTATTTCCATTTTCCCCATAAAACCTTGCTAAAACTGGTTTTAGACTAATTTTGCATTAATAATATTTTTGGGAAATATTAGCATGTATCAAACACATTTTACTATAGGATGCCTCAAAGAAATGATACCTAAAATTCCACAGTTTAGCAATACGTTTTTCTTCAGTTGTTATTTTTTGAGTACATTTTATTTTGAAAGCAAAAAAACATCAGTTTTTGAAGCCAGTGTCTGTAGTGCAAGCTGAACTGACAGCAGTTCATTACAGGCTTACCCTATTAATAAAGACTTAGCATTAAAGAACCATAAATACAAATTCTAAAAGCATGAAAATATGGATGCAAACCCCACCTCAACTGCAGACAATGCACTTTCACAGGTCCATAATGTGGTACTGTGAATTGGCAGCCAATGGGTTGGTGCTGCAGGGTGTTGGGCCTCCTTGTCCAAAGGACAAAATAAACAAGAGCAACTTGATGTCCTTGACTCCAAACAATATATCCAAGCTGTCGGGCAATAGGAATTCTACACCCCTGAAGCTAAGTTTGTGCTATATAAATACCAATACATGCATTCATAGCGGTGCAGATTAAATTATGATAGGGAAATTTGTGGAATGTTAACTCTATGGGGAAGTCCTTGGTGGCCCCGCCAATCTATCATGACCAGCCGCGCTTCAAAAATCCGAGGATTAGGGATAATGAGTTGTGAAGCAAGGTTACAAGTAGAGACTTACTCTATTACTTCTCCATTGACAAAGTCAGGAAATAACCCAGTACTTTGGGATCGTCTGCCCATAAGAAGATGAGACAGCCCTGTCGGGCTTCAAACTGGAGACTGCAGGTTGCACCAAGCTCTTGGTACCTTCTGGATTGAAACATAGCAGAATGATACATGCTCCTTCTGACAATCCTGGAACTCAAACATATGTCGCCCTGGTCGAGGGCAGAACCTTTATCTTTTAAGTTACCATGAAATTAGAAAGGCACTAACCCAATCGCATGCTTCCCTAAATCCATGAAGGCCTGCCACATAGGGATGTAAATAGAGGCAGCACCCCGGGATGGAAACTTTAATGAAAGGAATGGAATGGTTTTTTGGAGAGTCTAATCAAAACCACCCAGAAAACCACCCTGGTAGGATGCAGGCCAGGTGCTGTCCCTAAGAACAGGCAGGTGGAAATGTTTTACACCCACTATAGATCTCCATGTGAGCATCCTATAATGTACTACTGTTTATTTGCTGTTGCAGCCTCTGGCCCACTTCCAGGTACCATAACTAGCAAATGAATAGGTGATCTGTAAGCAACTTGGAAAAAGGAGGAGTTGATGAACATGATGTTGTGGAGGCCACCTCACAATCTCCTTGACCTCTATGTAGGTCTTCTAATTCAACATATCCAGAACATTGATGAGCACTTACTTCTTGGTCAGAATCAGCATTCACCAATTTATCACCATTTTACTGCTCTGAATTAGGTACTGATCTAGAAAAGATATGTGTCTGAGGTTCATAATGTCTTATTTGGCAAGGAACCTAGCTACATGTGTGCTGAATGTGTCTCTTACCCTCCCTTAAGAAGCCTCCACTCAGGCAAGGCTAACCTTTTTAAGTTCCAAGGTTCCATAGTGTCTGAATGGCCAGATGTTCCTTTTCGGCACTACAGCAAAACCCTGGAATTATCTCACCTTAGCACTGCACTTTGAAAATTGTTTAATGAAATGTAAGAAACTAGTAGTATCTCATGTACTTCCTTCTTTACTTCTGCTTAAGTAGTTCTGTTTCATCTATCTTGCGTACTTGAAACTGTTTAATAAAATCTAGGAAACATATATATTGTCTATTTACTTCTGTTTGGTATTCCTGCTAACTTGATTTTAGCACCTAAACATGCTCTTCCTGGATAATTGTGCGCTTATAAATAGATATCATATTATCATCACTTAATTTTCTAAAAATTTCTAAAGAGCACATTCAATGCCATTATCAGCATCATGGCGCTTAACCAGGGGATGGGAAGGCGTTAATTGGAAACTGTGGCCATCATTGATGAGATTTTTGCATAGGAAAGTGCAGCAAGGCACCTTGTTGCGCTGCCCTACGCCAAAGTGAAAGAGCAGGAATGAACCGTATTTATGCAATACGGTGAATTCCTGGCCTTTTTCCCTGTGCTGGTGCCGTTTCAGTAGCCTAGCGCCAATGTAGGCACCCTTGCACCATGGTGCAAGGGTGCCTCCGTTGCATGCAGTATTGTTTTTGTGCAGGAAGGGACACCTTCCTACACAAAAACAATCTATAGAGGTTGTAGGAAGCTGGCTTTCGCTCTGGCTTTCGCTCCGGCTGCTTTTGGCGGTGGCTTCCCCGCAACGCATCTCTTCAGCAGCCGTTTGTTTGGCTCGGGCTGTGGCTGTTTCTGGCGGCTTTTCACGTGCATGCTAGGAGCCGCGGTGCACTCCAGTACTCTTGTTTGATTCCGCTTGGCCCCCTGTGGCAAACCGTTCCAGGAGGCAGCTTTCACATTGAACATGAAGAACTTGTAGGACATTGTAGCACTTTCGTCTGCACTTTCATCTGCTTTGCTTGGCTCTATCTTAGATGCCCAGTTGTGAAGCAAGGTTACAAGTTGCTTCACAACTAGATGATAGATGCCCAGGCTTGGATACTGACTTGGATACTGCTCCTGCTACCGCTTTTAGATGTCCTTGGCGGCGCCGGTGGCTTTCATTTTTGAATTAAGACCCGCAGTGCATCCCTACACTTTTGCCTGAGTCTGTTCTACACTCATTAACAGTGGCTCTCACTCCAGGCGTCTTGGTGCTAGTATGTGATTTGGTCACCTCAGGCTCCGGGTGTCTTGGCAAGGGGGGTTGCCCTCTCCTGTTAGGGAAGTGTTTGGGGACTTTGAGGAAAAATTCGCATTCTACAGGCCTTGTCTACCTGGCTTCATTTTTTTCCTGGAAGAAACGGGCCTGGGACAGTACTGCTTTTTTTTGCAAACAACTTGCGTGCCCACATGGCTCCACCCCGAGTAAACATCAGTCGGGTTGCTAAAGGAGCTCGCAACTGGGGTGGGTCTAGATCCTCATAACGACAAGGTGGAGGAGGCCTCTAAAGCACAGGAGGTTACTGATACTGCCACTGGGCGGCCCATTTTGAAATTACTTCAAACTGCGGAGGCTGCCTCGATACTGTAGGCATATTCTAAAGACTCTCCAGGAGGGGAGACCTCACTCGCCGAGATGCTGATGGTTGCTGCGCCGTCTGGAAATATGGATATTTTGTTGACCGCTTTGGAAGGAAACAGTGTTGCAGGAAACAGTGCTGCAGGAGGACAGGTGCTGGCTACATCGCTTTCAGATGGCAATCAGCCATCTAAGGATAAAGACACTACTGGAACTGTGAGTAGCAATGACATATCTGGGGGGTCTGGTTCTAACTTTGCACAAGGGGGAGGTAGCCAGGCTCTAGGTACTTGGAGTACGGAACATGGCGATCATTCTGCAAAAATTACAACCGAACCAGCACTCAGTCTTAGCTCACTTTCCATCCTGGTGTCTCTGAATGCACATAAGGAGGTTCCTACTGATGACATTGATTATTGCGGGATTAAATAACCCAGGCAAGAGTAAGACAGAGGTGGGATCAAAGGCGGATTCGCAGGCTAATAAGACTGTGGTTAATGGTGCTGGGAAAGACAAGAAAGTGCAGACTCAATTACCAAGAAACAAGCGGGGGATAGCTTTATCTCTTCTCGTGGCAAGACTCAGGTCAGACATAAGACCGTTAATGGTAGTCCATTGTAAAACTGGGTTGTGTCCAAGGGAGAGGTTAAAGCAATATTTTCACGTTTGTCGACTGCCTCAAATGACTCCCAAAATCTACACAAGGGAGGAAAGAAACGTTCTGTAGAGCTTACAACCTCAACCACTGACAGCATGGAGGTCTCGGTCTCGTCTGACATTAGCTCCCCTTCATCTAGGGGTGTTACTGCTGCCGGCTCTCCGCCTACGGCTATGCCCGACCCCTTCTTACCTGACAGTGAGCATGAGCCAACTTTGTTAACTATTTTACGAATGCTACACACTCAGCGATCTGTAGCACAACAGCACTATGCGAAAGTCAGAGCTGATAACATCGCGATACAGCGCTCATTGTCAGAGGCTACTAGCAAAATTATAAATCTTACTGCAGAGATGGGGGAACTTCAACAGCGGGTCTCAGATATAGAGGATGGAGCTGTTGTCACTCAAAAAGCTGTAGAGCAACACGATATCCATCTGCATATTGTACAGGCTAAGCTTGAAGATTTGGAAAACTGTCAAAGACGAAATACCCTGCATATATTTGGGGTACAGGAAGGGAGGAAAGGAGAGGATCCACGGCAGTTCATTGTGCAGTTGTTCAGAAAAGCGTTTCCGGAGCTACCAGACAAGGATATGGCGTCCCAAATACAGAGGGCACACAGACTTCCCATCAATTGCTTTGCTGGGTCAAATACTACGACTTCTAATGGGAGCCTAAATGCATGCCCAATTTTGGTTTACATTGGTAACTTTCTCTTGAGGCAAGCCATCTCCATTAAAGCACAACCAACTACTCCAGTATTAATAGACTCAATGTCAATAGTGGTTCGCTCGGATTTATGCAAGCCCACAATGGACAGGCGGTAGAAACTTCAACAACTTATAGATCCCTTAAAGGCTGCTGGAGCACAGGCTTTTTTACAGTAGTCAGCAATACTTAAAATTGTTAAAGAGGGTCAAAGATGGTTCTGTAATACGGAGCAGGAGGCAGCACAGATTTTGTCTAAAATAAGAGGGGGCTGTGGTACATAAGCTATATGAACTCCCCTTTTTTTTTCTTTTCTCTTTTCTTACCTGATTACTAACTTTCTAGGGAGGGCTTTTAGTTTGTCCCTTTCTTTTCTTTCCTTCTTAAAGTGTGAATTACTTTCTTTTTTCTCTCTTTCTTTGCTCTTCGCTTTTGTGGAAGGTGCAGGTCACAGTCGGGTGGCGCGGGAGGTAGGGAACACGGTGGGTTGGAACTCTTGGGCTGTCGAGCTGCCAGCCCAGGGATTGGAGTGACTCCTCTAGCTAGAGTGAGGGAGGGGGGGCGGCTGGCATCACAGTGGGGGGGCTGGGGTTTCAGGTATAGGAAGGGGGTAAATGGGGTCAAAAGTCAAACTGGTCAAGGATAAAAGCTCAAAACGTGATAGAGGTCATAAATTCGACTTTACCACCTTCTATGGTGAAGAACTCAAGGTGTGGCTTGAGGTGTATTTATCCTTTTATGTTTATGATAGGGACCAGGCTATTTGAAATGGGGTTAACACAGTGTATATGTTGGAATGTCTCTGGGCTAAACAGTTTCAGTAAACGTCAGCTAGTGCGTGAAGAACTAAAAATTTATAAACCCCATATAGTATATCTCACTGAAAACTCACTTGGCTCATAAGGACAGATTTTTATTGAAACAGCTGGGCTTTGATATTATTGTCTGTACATCTCAGACGGTTTCTATTAGGGGGGTCGCTATTCTAGTAGATAGAAGAATGGAATATAATCTTCTGAGGGCATCAGCTGATTCAAGGGGAGATGGACAATTGCGCAACTAGTAATGGATGGTATTAAATATGTTCTGTGTGTACTATATGGCCCCAACCTAGATGAGCCCGCTATTTTTGATATGCTAACTTTAGAGTTATTGGAATGGTAGGAAGAACTGCTAGTTATTGGTGATTTTAATTGTACCATGGATTATGTTAAGGTTTCAACTAATCAGCGCACCTCTTTAAGAATGAGGAAGGTTAGGACTTCCATTCTTGAATTAGCTCACTTACATTGTCTTAGGGATGTATGGAGGTCATTATACCCAATGTTGCCTGGTTATACGTACTACTCTTCTCCCCACAAGCAGTACTCTAGGATATATCTGGCTTTTGTTCATAACATGATTCTAGAGTCTGCAGAGATGGAAGTTTGTCCTGGAGTAACATCGGATCACAACCCTATTTTGTTACCTTTTTGTAGCCAGGTTGTAAAAAGTCAGAGGCGTTCTTTCTTTCCCTCGTCATTTTCTCACAGAAAAGGAATATTTAAGCAGGGTGCAAAAAGAACTAGCGAAATTCATGGAGAATAATGCAGGATCCGCATCTCCACAGATTGTATGGGACACTATGAAGGCTTTTATAAGAGGTATTACCCAGCAGTATATATACCAGCAAAACAATAAAAAGGAACTCTATATGAGGGCAACTCGACAGGCTGTACTACAGTTAGAAATCTCACATGCTGGTACAATAAAACATGGGAGACGAGATCAACAGGATTTATATTTCTCGTTGACCGAGAAGCAATTACATCTGGGAAGCATATTGAGAGAGAAGGAAGCGGTCAGCTACAATAAACATCGCTCTCTTCAGTATGAATATGGTGAGCAGGTAGGGAAAGTACTCGCACACCAACTAGCTGACAAAAGGGCAAAGAGTCAGATTAAAGCGATTAAAGGGGAGGATGATGCCCTACACACACAGACTGAGGCAATATTAGAACAATTCAGTGGATTCCACCAGGAGTTATACGGCCAAAGTAGTGGGTTTGATGCACTGGGGTTTAGCCAATATTTATCAGTGTGCACCCTACCAAGGGTCAGCACTATACAAGGGGAAACTATTCAAAATTAAATTAACAGCGAAGAAATACTAGAGGCATTGGCTGCATTGCCTAGTGGTAAAGCAGCAGGCGATGATTCAATACCCATAGAATTCTATAAAGTTTTTAAGGACTACATTGTACCTCTGCTAAAAGATGTTGTACGAGCTATAGGGAATAGTGGGGATCTCCCTAGCTCATGGAATCTGACAGATATCGTGTGTTTCTTAAAAAAGGGAAAAGCCCCAAAGGAATGTGGGTCCTATCAACCTATCTCCTTTATAAACGCGGATGCCAACATTTTTGCTAACATTTTGGCTGCCCGATTGGCTCCCCTTATGTCAGGATTTGTATCTAGCCAGCAGCATGGCTTTATACTGGGTCGGTATACTGCAGCTCACGTTAACACGGCAATTGTGGCTTTCGATGTTGCAAATAAATTAAACATTGATATGGGGATGATACTGTTGGACGCCGAAAAGGCGTATGACCGGGTAATCTGGGATTGTCTCTGGTCCACTCTCGCGGCTTATGGACTGAGTGGCCGTTACTGTAATTGGGTTAAGGCTTCATATAAAAATCCTTGGGCCCAGCTGACATAAGGGGGGCTGGTATCCTCTCCTTTTAGGATACAGCGGGGAACTTGGCAGGGGTGCCCGTTGTCCCCTCTCTAATTTGCCTTATATTTCAAGCCATTTTTACGTTCGCTATGTAAGACTAATAATATCTTACCAGTCAGAGTAGGAGGACGCGAGCTGAAAGTTACTGCATATGCTGACGATGTGGCTGTATATTAATCTGATCCAGTATCTGCACTTGAATATATTAAAGATGAGGCTAATGGATTTGGCACCTTCTCAAGATATAAATTAAATGCCAGTAAAACTCAGGTTCTTTTTAATTTTCAATCCACTAAACCAGTACCGGGTGTCTGTTCATCAGTTGTATATCTGGGGGTGCAGATACCCTCTCATCATAGCCTTGATTTATGAGGCTCTCTTACACCGAGTGGTTCAAACTTTAGAAGCTGGCATAAGCTACCCATCAGCATCATAGGTAGAGTGCAACATTATTAAAATGAATATCCTACCGAAATTTTTATATCTTTTTCGTACAATACCTCTTCGGGTGCCAAATCTTTTCTTTTTTTGAAACTTGATGGGGCTCTCTGGAGTTTTATTTGGGGGTACAAGATAGCATGACATGCAATTTAGTATATTAAGTGTCCACATACTCAGGGCATGTTACAGCTCCTGGATTTTAAGATATACTATTGGCCGGCATTTGCCTGTCGTCTTAGCAAACTATTGGTCGGAGACAACTATGATTTCTTTTACAGGTTTGCGCTTGACTTAGATAGTAGTCTTTTTCTACATCGGATTAATGATCCCAACTACTTCAAAAGATTAAGATTTAAGACTATAAAAGATATAGTTATATTTGACGGGAAATCTCAGTTAAATACTCTCTACCACTTTTCCATGAGTATCTCCCTTTGTGGGAAAACCCGATGCTTCCTGACGTGTTTCATGATTCAACTTGCAAAATCTGGTCAAACTACGGCATTGAGCGCTTGGGACAGCTATACAATGCGAATGGGTTCTGTACATTTGAAAATCTGCAAAGCTCCTATGCTCTTCTTCATTGGCTCTTTTTTAAATATTTACAAATCAGGAACTTTTTCTTGGTACGCCGGAGTATAAAAATGTTGGAGCATTCTGATCTGATAGGAGATTTTTATCAAGCACCCAGGAAGTCACTAATACGAACTTTTCACCCGAATCTTTGTCAGCAAAGAGTTAGTGACAGCCCAAGCTTGCATTGAAATGGAGCAATCTCCTATCAGAAAACATTACTTCTATAGAAATAACTGCGGCATTCGATACGATGGAGAGATCAGTTCACTCCGTAAACTTGAACCTACAAAAATTTAGAAGAGTTTTATGTTATACTACACGCCTGATAGAATAGCTAAAAGGGTAGGCAACGATGAGAGCGGTAGAGGGGAGAAAAGCAAGTGCCCCAAATGTGGATTGAGGATTGCTAACTTGCTACATATGTTTGTTACTTGCCCAGAACTGAGGAAGTATTGAGAGGATGTGAGTAATCATGTCTGGTTTGGCCTTGGCTTAGAGCTGCAATTAACAAATAAAATGATTATGCTGGGATATAATGGTGTGGGGGATTTAGGTCTAAAAAGTCTTCTGTAAATTATAACTGCTTCTGCTAGGCTGTGCATGGCTAGAGCATGGATCTCGACAATACCCCCCAAAGCAGCAGAATGGTGGGTAATCTTTCGGGGAGTATATGAGAGGGAATCCGCTCTTGCTAAAGTTAGAGGATTACGCTCTATTAAAATCTTTTACCAAACATGGGGTAGGCTTAACTGGGATTCAATTGAAGGGTCGCTATCTGAAGTAGCTTGATTGATTTATTTCACTTACCTTATAACGAAATAAGAACTATAATGATGTATTTTGAGGTATCTTGAGTTATAATTGTCATTGCCAATTATCTCATGGTTTTCGTGATGGCTTATATTTATTTTGTGATAGGATAAGTGCTTTTATGATTGTATAGCTTGGTGTTATATGTATGCACTATACTTAACTTATTTGTATTTTGGAAATCCCTTTTTCTTTTTTTCTTTTTCTGATCAGTTTGACATTTAAAAAAATAAAATAATAATAAAAAGGAAGCTGGCTCTGTATATACTATACCAAAGTAAGGTATAGTGTGTACAGAGTCCAGTGGATCTCCAAAGGCTTACAGAGGTAAAAGTAGCTAATATCTTACTCTCTATTTGTGGTGGTGCGGGCAAGCAGTAAGGCTTTATCAGAGGGTAGTGTTTACCATTTACTGTACACACTCAGTTAAGAAATGATGTCACACACTCAAAGACTGAACTCGGACCAATTGATTGTATAAAAAGTATTTCTTTTGTTGTATTTTATTTTTAGAACCAAGCAGGACTTGGTACAGGTAAGTTGAGTTATACTTTTCAAGACAGATTGATCAACTTGCAAGCTGGATGAGAATGACTTTTGTTACAGGTTGGTAAAATTTGGAGTACTTTTTGGATTACTTTTTCTACTCAGTGTGATATGCCTAGATATCACACTGGAAAATGTCCTAGATAAAAGGTTAGTAAAACAGTTTTACAATAAAACACAGTTACTTATGTTTCCATACAAACATCCTCAACACAAGTTTTTCAGATTAAAACAGGCAATGCAATCCTATGGAGAAAAATGAGGTGAACGGTTTGCAGGTAAGTAAACGGTCTTTGGGGTTGAGTTTCTGGGGTTGGAACAAGGGTTCCCCCAGGGTCAAGGGTGCACTCAAAAAGCACCCTCAGCGGCACTTGGGCGGCTGGGTGCAGAGTGCTGAGGCCCAATGTTAGTCTAACGGGACTAGGGGGCCGTCGGTTGGTGGCTGCTCCCGGGCAAGCCACGGGGCTGAGGGAGCAAAGCTCCTAGTGTTGAGCTCAGGGCAAAGGGGATCCAAGTTAGCACACAAGGTGCACCCACAGCGGCACAGGGGTGGCCGGGTGCAGAGTGCTGATTTGGGGTCAGGTGCCCTGTTGTTTTCAATGGGAGTTGCCGGTCTTGGATTTTGGCTGCTGGCTCGGTCCAGGAAGTCTTCCGGGAGGAACTAACAAATGGGCAGGTAAGTTGGAGGGCCCGGGGACATAGGTGCACCTCAGTTCCTCTTCTCCAGGGCGAAGGGCAGCTGGATGCAGGGGTGTCTTTTGAGGTCGAATTTCACCTTACTGAGCCACTCGCGGTTGGGGGGGGTCTCCATGCAGAGGCTGCAGGCTATGTTGGGGAGTCCTGGAGGGCTCAACCCATGGTGGACTCGGACTCTGCTGTGCTGGGGGACCTCACTAGGACCAGTGGGCCACTCGGACTCGGGCCGTAGGTGACGGGTGCAGTGGTGGTTCCAGGAGTCGGGTTTCTTTGTCTTCAGCAGGCTTGGAGTCTTTCTTTGGAGATTCTTTTGAACAGAGCTGCTGTTCACAGGCGATGCAGTCTTTGTTGAAGGCAGTCAGTTCTCCCAGGGGTTCTGGAGCTCGCTGGCTGCAGGACAAGGTGACTTTTGCCGCAGGATCACTGGAAACCACAGACGGGCCAGTAGGGCTGGGGCCAAGTCAGTTCTTCTCTGCAGTCTCTTCTGCTGGGCGTCTTCTTTCATCCTTCTTCTTTGTAGGTTGCGGGAATCTGCCTTCTTGGTTCAGGGCTTCCCCCTAAATACTGTATTTAGGGGGCGTTTTAGGGGTCTGGAGGTTAGTCGCCAATGGGCTACTGACCTTAGGGTGACTACACCCTAGGTGTGCTCATCCCATGTGAGGGAGTGGGCACAATCCCTAACCCTGATTGGAGAGTGCCTGCCATCTGCAAGATGGCGGGCACTGAAGAGTGGGCTTCACCTCGCCTACCCCACCTGAGGGGTGGGGTTCGCAGAGGTGGGCACACCTTCTGGGCTGTTCTAATTTTTCCCGCCTGTCTTCCCGTCGAAATGGAGAGGAGACAGGAAGGGGCCTGCTCCTGATAGCAGGAGAGGCTGGGGGTCGTGTTACAAAGGCGGCAAGGCCTTTGAAGCTCCCCTGCCACAGATGGCTCTTCCTGACCTGGGGGAGGTGTGACCATCTCCTTCCAGGAAAGGCTTTGTTTCTGGGCCCAGGGAGCGAAGGCGTTCACCGCAGGCGTCTAGAAACCTGTCTCATGGTGGCAGGCTTGTGTTTACCAGTCAGGAAACCCACCAGAGGCTGGTCATTTTTCAGGGGGCATCTCTAGTATGTCCTCTGAGTGCATGGTATAATAAATCCCACACTGGATTCAGTGTGGGTTTATCATACTGAGAAGTTTGCTACTAAACTTCCCAGAATTCAGTAAGGCCATTATGGTGCTGTGGAGTTCGTAATAACAAACTCCCAGACCATATAATCTTTATGGCTTTACTGCACTTACAATGTCTAAGAATGGACTTAGACACTGTAGGGGTACAGTGTTCATGCAACTGTACCCTCACCAGTGGTATAGTGCACCCAGCCAGAGGGGTGTCCTACCTATACCATAGGCAGTGGGTTGCAGGCATGCACACAGGTATGTGTGCCATGTTGACTCTTCACTTTTCTCTTCACCAAAAGACGCAGCCTGCAATGGCAGTGTGTGTGTGTGTTAAGGTACAGGACCTCTAAGGGTGGCACAATATGTGCTGCAGCCCCTAGAGGCCTTCCCTGGTCACAGTGCCATTGGTACCCATGGTACCTTTTACTAGGGACTTACATGTGACCAGAGAGGTGCCAATTGGGGGTACAAAGGTACAGTTTTTGGAAAGAACAGAGGCCCTGGTACCTGATTGGCAGGGACCCAGGGCACAACAACTCAAAGTGCATCAGAAATCTGGCAAAAAGTGAGGGGGTTACTGCAACAGAAACCCATTTTCCTACAGAGGTGTTTTCTTCTTTCTATGTGTGCTGCAGAATGCAGCACACATAGAAAAAGGAAAAAAGAGGAGAAATAAACATATTTATCCTCGTTACGCCTGACCTCGGGATGTGTATGGATTTGGCGCTTTCTCAGGTTTACATAATTTTGTAAATCGGGGCAACTTCAAAATCTATGGGTGTTGCGTGGAAAAACCCACCGCAATGCCCATGGTACGTCTCCTGGGTGCAGAGTAAGTTGACACGGCATTGCGTTACTCAATGTTTATGAAGCCACTCAAACTCACGCAGAGTGGATTTGCGTGGCTTTATACATCGTATTCAGGACTCTGCGTCACGCATGTACCACTTTACATGGTGCAAAAGTGACGCAGGGTTCTCATAAATAAGCCCCTGTATGTTTGTTGATGTAGCAACCAGACCTGGTAGTGGTAATTGTTTTGACCAATGACTATAATCTCCCCTGTTAAACTGTAACAACCATTACTCATCCAGACTCAGATGGTATTTTAGCAGTCTGTGGCCTGTCATAGTTCTTTTCACAAAAGTAGGCAATTTACGTGCACTGGTCCTAACCACATGCCGGGGTATGAGTCACTTCTCTCCACAGACTTTGAACGGATGGTTGTGTATATTGAAATGTCGATTGTTTAGCACTTTTGTAAAGTGAGAACAACTTAGTGACATATTTATAAAGACTTTGCATTGCCACAAAGTCATATAAAGTGATGCCAAGCAGTGTAAAACCTGTAGTATTTACTTTACAGCACAAAACTTTTTTTGTGTGCTGGAAAGTTGCTCTTAAAGTAACTCCAATAGGGCGTTCTGCTGCTTTGCACTACATTTTCGTCAAGGGTTGTTCCAACACTACAACCCATGAGGGAAGATTTCCACTTTTTCAAACAGCACAGTACAGCAGCCACAAATGCTGTGCTGCGTGAAAAGGAGAAGGCAGGAGAGCGCCAAATTTACTGAAATATGGCCCTCTGCTCTCCTTTCCCTAGCACTGGCACTGAAATAAGCTTCCTTGCGCCACAGAGACACCTTTGTGCCATGGTGCAAGGGTGTCTCTGTGAGTCTAGCATAGGTTTTGTACTGGAAGGATAACCTTCCAGTACAAAATACTATGCATAGACTGACTTAAACCATTTTCCCTCTTTGTATTGTACTGTACAGTACAGCACACATACAAAGTCGGAAAAGGATAGAGAAATTAAAGCATTTCTCCTTCCTTGCGCCTACTTCTAAAGGGCGCAGTTTTCTGACGACAAACCCTGTCTACTTTATATAGTAAATTGGGTTAAGCGTCAGAAACCTTGGGTGGTTGCATGGGAATTCCCAAGCTCCACGCATGGTACACCCTCTTGGCGCTAAGTAATCCCAAGTAACGCTATAAGCTGCTCTGCATTACTTTTACATTATTTCCAGTAAGTGAATTGGAACAGAAAGATTTTGCACCAATTTGCATCACTTTTGTGAAGCGAACACAGTGTAATAGCTTAGTAAATCTACCCCATGATTTTTGGCACAAAGCCATACCTACAAATATTGTCAGACCTGGCTTTGCAGTGCATGCTTCATTGACCACGATCATAGAATTCTCCATGTTAAATTCATGGGAGGCTACTGCCTTAAGTATTTTCAACAGACAAAAGAATCAGAGGGTACGGGTGCACTATGCCAACCTCGCCTCCTGTTGGCAAAGCATCTACTAACCATGCACTGGAAGGCCCTACACCCCAGGCCCTCTCCCAATGGCGTAAGGCATTCCTTAGATGGGGAGAGGCAGCAAGCTCTGCTCTGCATTTGGGAGGAAGAACGTCATATACGCCGGAGCCCTATGGCTGCTGCTTGGGACACTATTATTTGAATTTTAATAACTAACACAACAACATACATGGTCATGTAAGGAGAATTCCCCACTTTTGCCAATCATTAGTCATATAGGTATGGCATATTAAATGTTAGACATAAGTTGGTGTCCAGAATGTCCATAGAATTGAGACATTAAAGAGAACTAAAAAACAGTCGGGAAGATGAATAAAAAATTTGCTAGCATTCGCGCCAAGAATTTTCAATTCTATTAAGGACACGGAGGCGAAGATTATGCTTTCTCTCTCTTTACTGCAAAATTAACAGCAGCCAATAAGAACATTCAAAACATATTGAAAGTAAAACATTCCCAGAATGCTTAGCGTCACATTGTAAACACCATAGAGACTAGCCCTATAAATAACTGTCCACACCGGAACACTTCCTCTTTCTTTGCCCAACGAGCAGAGTCCAACTTGAACAGAATTATAGTCCCAAAACAGCAAAACATATCCTGATCACAGCAGACCGGAGATCCAACAGGAACTGTAGAACGTATCTATGACGGTCGAAGACCCTTCCATTCCAAACGCGCACCATGGTGCTTTAATCGCCTTTCTGATCATTGCCTGAAACAAAAAGACGTACTCGTAACAATTGTTTTAACTTACATCTCAGGGTGGGTCACATGACAGTTATGCATCATAATCAGTACCCTGGGCGGGATAATCTTCGCCTCCGTGTCCTTAATAGAATTAAAAATTCTTGGCGCGAATGCTAGCAAATTTTTTATTCTATTACAGGACCGGAGGCTTCAGATTATGCTAGTTTAACGCTTATCCAAAACAACAGAAGCAACATCCGCCACAAGTTTGTAATAAAACTGTTTGAAAGTAGAACTAGAAGACCAATCAGCTGCTTTCATGATATCTTGTATACTAGTACCTAACATAAATGATTTGGATGCCATAGCGCCTCTTACTGAATGCGCTCCAAATAAATCAGTGTCAATACCGGCCTCTGACATTACATATCTAAGCCACCTGGCAATCGTAGCAGAGGTAACCGGTTTGAAAGGTTTTGCAAAGCGATTAGCAACCTTGAACAGCCATCTGGTCTGAGTGACCGTGTAGACTCTTCATATACTTTAAGGCATTTGACCACACAGAGTTTTTCATTTAATGGAAAAGCATTGTAATCAATAGATTTAGAAAAAGTTTTAGTGCGAGCAGTTATCACAAAAGATACACCTTCAGGAGAAAATATTCTACCCTCCAAGTCTAACACTTTAATGTCAGAAACCCTGCGAGATGGAGATAAACATAGCAGCATGGCCAACTTAGCTGACAATTGTTTTCTGGACAATAATTAATTACCAGGCCATTGTTCAAATAACTGCAAAACCTTAGATACATCCCATAAAGAGGTATACTTTGCCTTAGGAGGGTTCGCTAAACGTATCCCTTTGAGGAGTTTACACACTATCGGATGCATACCGACAGGCCTGCCTTCTAGATGTGCATGGCCCGCGGAAATAGCGGACCGGAAATTGTTCACCGATCTATAGGATAAACCTTCCGCTGCTTTTTGTGATAAAAAATTTAAAATGTGAGAGATATCTGCTTCCACGGGATCCAGGTGCCTCTCCAAGCACCAACCCAACCAAGCCTTCCATGCGGAGCCGTATCTCTTCCTGGTAGATGGAGCCCAGGCTTGTTGGATAAAACTGGAAGCTTGCTCCGAAATTCCTGGCAACGACCACTGTTGCCGGAAAGCCTCCAGGCCATCAGGGACAGCTGTCCCGCGAGGACTAATGGGTGGAGCTCCCCCTGAGGGCCCTGGAGTATCCTCGGGAAGCACGGGAGAGGAATCGGAGAGTCGCACGCCATCTCCAACAGGACAGGGAACCATGGTTGCGACTTCCAAATCGGAGTGACCATCACAATCTCCGCTTCTTGTCGAACCACTTGATTCGCAACCCTGGGAATTAGGATGAACGGAGGAAATGCATACTGGGTGTTCTGAGACCAGTCCTGAGTGAAGGCATCGGTCGCTCTCGCTAGAGGATCCGGCCTCCAACTGAAGAAAGACTCTAGTTGGTGATTCAGCCGAGAGGCAAAGAGATCTATTTGGAACGGACCCCAAAGCGACTGGATCTGGCGAAACAGAGACGGCTGAAGTTTCCAGTCGCTGTAATCTTTCAGATGACGGGATTGCCAGTCCGCTACTGCCTTGAAAACATGGCTATTTGATAAATAGTCATCTTTATCTTTACAGAAACTGGCATAGTCCACGGGCCAGCGCAAAGACACCCTCGGGTAATCGTGCGCTTAACAAATTTATTAACATAACATAACATTGTCTCGACCCGGAAGGTACTCCGCAATCACTGTGATCTGATGTGCTAGGCAATAGTGCCAGAAATCCTTGGTGATCTCCGCCAGCATCGGGGACCTGGTACCCCCCAGTTTGTTTATATACCTCACAGCTGAGATATTGTCCATTCGTAACAGAATACAACACGATACCTTCCTGGGTGAGAGAGTGCGAATCGCAAATGAACCCGCCAGGAGTTCGAGGCAATTGATATGCAACTCCAACTCCTGGAGAGACCATCTGCCCCCCATGGTCACTTCCCCGCAGCGGGCTCCCCAACCCGACCTGCTGGCATCGGACTCTATGATCACTTCCGGGAGAGATCCGAAGATCGCCCGACCATTCCATGCATCGACGTGTGTCAACCACCATTGAATCTCCGCTCGGGCATCGTCCGACAGCGGGACTCGATCCGAATAAGCTAGGCCCTTTTGTAGGTGTCTGATCTTGAGACGTTGAAGGGCTCGGTAATGTAAAGGACCCGGGAAAATCGCCTGTATGGATGATGCCAGTAGGCTCACCAAGCGAGCGATCGTCCATAAGGACATCATTTGTGTGTCTAGAGTTTTCCTCAACTCCTTCTTCAGGTCCCTCAGCTTCTGCTTGGGCAACTGAAGCTGGGCTGACTGAGTGTTGATCCCAAATCCCAAAAATTCCAAGGACTGTGTCGGAACCAGAACAGACTTCGACTTGTTTATGACAAATCCCAGACCCTCTAACAATGTCATGGTTATCTGCAGGTGAAGGGTCGCTAGGGAAGCCGAAGGAGCCATTATCAGGATGTCGTCGAGGTAAACTATTAAGCATATTCCTTGCTCCCGAAGGTTTGCAATCACCGGTTTCAATAACTTAGTGAAGCACCAAGGAGCCGAGGAGAGACCGAAAGGCAGGACCAAATATTCCAGGCGTCTGCCGCGCCATTGAAACTGAAGGAACCTGCGATGAGGCGGAAAGATGGGAACCGTCAGGTACGCGTCTTTGAGATCGAGACGGACCAACCAATCTGCTTGTCTTAGAATGTCTGCTAGGAGATGGATCCCCTCCATCTTGAAGTGACGGTAAAGCACAAAGGAATTTAAGTCTTTCAGGTTTAATACCAACCTGTAACCGCCGCCCCTCTTCTGCACCAGAAAGACGTTGCTGCAGAAGCCTGCAGGCCCCCCTTCGCAGTAGGCGACCGCGTGCTTCTCCAGCAAGTCTTCTATCTCGCGATCTATAAAAAGTTTGTCTTGTTGGGAAAAATACAGAGGGGATGGGAGATACTCCTGTGAGGGGGTTTGAAAGAAATCTATTCGAAAACCCTGCACTGTCTGGAGAACCCAGGCGTCCTGAGTCATGATGCGCCAATTGTGCAGAAAGTGGCAAATCCGACCCCCCAAAGGATAGAGAGACAGAGACAGAGGGCTTACCTGCTGTAATTTGAGGCTGGAAGTTTCCCCTCTGGCCTCCTCGATGGAAACGGCACCGGTTTAAACGCCTTGTTGGGTAAAATGTGCCTCCTCTGGTGGGATCCTGGTAGTCGCCGCGACCGCGGCCGTAACCCCCTCTGAGGGGACCTTGCTGGTATTGACGGCCTAGCGAGCGGCCCCTGCCTCGCCCGGCCCATCCAAAAAGGCCCGTGTGAAACACCCTTCTGATATTCGTCTGGGCCTTGTCCAATGAAGTGAAAGTCCCTACATATTTGGAGACATCTTTTACAAAACGCTCCCCGAACAAGAGGCCATCCACTAAGGGACCTGGTTCAGCAGATGCTAACTCGGTTAAGTTGGTATCCATGCGCATCAGAAGTGACTTTCTGCGCTCTGCTGATATGGCGCAATTCGCATTGCCCAAAAAACAGATGGCACGCTGCGTCCAACCAGCGAGGATATCCGGGTCAATTGGATCTCCGGACTCCTTGGCTAACAGGGCTAACTCAAGGATCTTGGACAGGGGACCGATGGTATCCAACAACTTATCCTGGCACCCTCGCCAGGCCCTATCAATGCCTTTCTTAGGGTCTTTCTGGAATTTTTTAAGGAAAGCCAGCATATTTGGGTCAATATCGGGAGTTTCTGCGACTTTGTCAGGTACATCCGGGCGCGGGCATTCCGACCGAAGTCGGTTCCTGACTTCTCTGTCGAAGGAGCGCCTCAAATTCTGGTGTATGTAATCTGCGACCTCCGGAGGAGAGTGCCCAATCAGATGACCTCGGATGTATGATCTCTTGTGGGTTGAAGTCAAAAGGATTGGCGGGCTGATAGACTGGGGGGGATTGGGTACGGATAGAAGACCTCTTGGCCTTCTTCTTCTTGGGAGATGCTGTATGAGCAGTTGAATCTGTGTCCGTACCAGTGTCGGTATCAGTAAATACTTTAGACGATGAAGGGAACGGGTTGGAGTCTCCAGCATAAGGATGATCACGTGTAGAAGGTGGAGGGAGCTTGGACAAAGCCTGTGCGTGCGACCAACTGGACGACCTGGCATTAGCGGCACTACCTCCCTGGGAGGACGTGGAGGACTTCCCAGCATCCTGCTGGAGCATGCCATGTCGCTTGGCGAAATTTTCCAATTGAGCCGTAATGGGCTGCAAGGCGGCCGCAAGCGCCTTGTTAACAGTCTTAGGGACCGCTACTTCCACCGCCTTACTGACGGAATCTTGAACAGAAGCATCAAGGGCATTAACAAGGTTGTCCTCCAGGAGGGGCCCATGCTCCTCCTCATAGTACCCATACTCATCCTCCTCGAAATAGGCCCAGTCTTCCATCGCTACCCTTAAGGCGAGAGACTGTCTATAACTCAGCAAGATCCCAAAGGAATCTGTCAAGGGGGAGCAACCCTGGTGCAAGAGTAAAGTTAGCAGTTTAAACGCTCCTCAGCAAAGCTGTAGTCATAAACAGCCCAAAGGGCATAAAGAGCCCAAAAAAAAACAATTTAATATATAATATAATAGCCTGCACCCGGCTATGGCCTGCCTTATTCTTCAGCCCAGGTTAGGCGTCTGTCAGGGCACAGGAAGGACAAGCTTGCGCTCCAGACCGCGTTTGAAAAGACGCGCGGAACGAGGAGGAACGATCACTAGCGTCGCGTAGCCCAAAAGGAGCCCAAAACAAGCCCAATTGGGCAACGCGACAGGAGGCTCTGCAACAACGCGGGCCCGATGAGGGAAGGCTCCGCGCACTGGTGAAAGGATCCAGGCAATCGGAAGGTGAGAGCACGTCTTTAAAGGCAACCGTCACCTTCCAAGAGCCCAATACAAGCGTTAGCGTGAGGCAATGTCAGCCACAATTTTTTAATACATCTGCGCGCAACGAGAAAAACACAGCGCATTCATTTGACAATCACAGTATTCAAGACAATTAATCATAACGGAAGTATAAGCAATATAAAGCAATTAATTTAGTATGAGTTATGGCAAGAATAATATCGAGCACTTAACTCTGGGAGGAGCAGCAAAGAAAGAGGAAGTGTTCCGGTGTGGACAGTTATTTATAGGGCTAGTCTCTATGGTGTTTACAATGTGACGCTAAGCATTCTGGGAATGTTTTACTTTCAATATGTTTTGAATGTTCTTATTGGCTGCTGTTAATTTTGCAGTAAAGAGAGAGAAAGCATAATCTGAAGCCTCCGGTCCTGTAATAGAATTAGAAGACTGCAGTGCCATTCGGGTGTCACAGAAACCAGGCATATCCTTACTCCTAGGTGCAAAATAAAGAGCAGTGGCATCAATCTGTCCACCTCCTCCATGTCTGGCCTTAAGGGTCATCAGGCATTGTGCAAAGGAGATAGGTTCGATATGGTCCCCATATGTCTCTTTGCCTAGATGTAGGCTGTTGCATCAAAGTGTATGTTTCAACACTTGAGACAGACTTTAAGTAAGCCATTTTTACACATTGCATGTACATGAGTGCTGGACTGTGGAACACACATCCAATGTGTGAAATGTTTTAAAGTTTGTCTAAGCATAGGACTTTATACTAGAAGGGTACCCTTCCAATGCAAAACCAATGTGAAATATCACACACACACACCTCTGCAGTATGATGCAAAGGTGTGTGTATTTCGCTAGGCAAATTGTTTGTGCCTCAGTGCAGGGGAGAGAGCAGCAGCAGGCCATATTTAATAAATATACGGGCAATTGCTGGTGGCACTCTGATCATTATGGGATTCACTGGATGAAGAACCTCCTACCCATGCGGTGGTACATACTCTATGGGGGATATTCACAAGAACGTGTGTTAACTATCGCCAAATTCGCTTAACGCAACTTCTCACATCGCAGTCTATCGCGGGAAAATAACACCGTGTTAACGCACTATTCTCAACCCGGCGGCACCATGCGATAGTCTCACGATAACGCGACAAATGCCCGCGTTAAAATTAACGCGACGCCGAAAAAATGCAAAACACAAACGCGAAAAAAGTGGCGATGTCCCCAATGGCGATACAAAAATCAGCAAAAACCAGCGATAGGCCTGCGATTCCCACGCGTCATGCGTGAGAATGCACTATAAAAGCAGAGAAAAAAAAATACAAAAAAATGCTACTGCGTAGCACCATGGACGCACCCGGACCGAGTGCAGAGGACAACGCGAACCCCACAAGCCCCACAGACGACCAGCCAGGAACCCCGGGGCCGTGGAAGGGCAAGGAGAAGAGGAAGATGGGGTTCAGTCCGCAGGAAAACCGGATCATCGTCACAGAGGTGACAGAACACTACCAACAACTGTTCGTCACCTCCACTGTGTCATCGGCAACACAAACGGAAATATGGCAGTCCATCGTGAACAACGTGAATGCAGTCGGAGTGTCGAGGAGGTCAATGGAGGAGGTGAAGAGGCGCTGGCATGATGTGAAAAGGCAAACCAAGCAGAAACTCACTGCCAACCGGAAGGCAGCAACGGCGACTGGAGGTGGGAGTCCTGCGCCACAGGAGGAGCTGGATGAGCTGGAGGAAATGGTGGCCACAGTCATCAGTGCGGAGATGGTGCAAGGAGTTGGGGATCCAGACACTGCTCGATATGACCTGACCCAACAGCAACAGGGTGAGTAACGACCAGGGACTGGGGGGACGGGGGGAGACGGGCACAATGGCACACATGCACAAATATGTGTAGCACACTGCACACCCACAATGACTGTGGAACATGTCCCTGATGGCCTTGGCACACTGCAGCACACATAGAAACACCAAGTAGGCCTCCGTCCCCCATGTGCACAAATGCCCCCCCTCACCAATCTCACAACCCACCCATGCACATGTGCTGAACCCAGCAGAGCAGCAGCTCTGTGAGCCACACTGACAATGCAAGTGACACTGCATGACCAATAGCATGGCTGCAGTCAAAATACATGACATGGTGCACGACACGACACAAAGGAGTAGGTCACACCCTGACACATCCACGTGCACATACAACCCCTGACGTCAACAACACATCTGCAGACAAACAATGCACAAGAGTCCAAAATCCGTCCAAGAGCACAAATGACCCAAGTCGCCAACATCTCAGCACCGTAAAAGCACACAAGTCAAAGGCACACCGCCTCAAAGGGATAAGGGGCCGCTAAATCAGAGCTGCAGGGGCGACTCTCCCACAATGCAGCACACACACATAGCAATCACAGCACATCAACATTGACGACAATGTGATACAAAGTGCCACACCTACACCACAGACCAGAGGACACAACTGGTGCCGCATGTGCGTAGAAACTGGCCAACCACATCAGGCATAGCAGGAAACTGTCAGATGATAATGTACGAGTACAACCTCACATCCGTCATGTAGTCGAAACGTCTACTATCTCCCATCAAATACCCAGCTCCTCCAAAACAGTCACAATGTACATTGTCATGCAGACTGTATGTAAACATGTACAATGCGTGCACATACATGGAACACACTGTTAACCTGCATCTCTTCAGTGATGATGAGGAGGCCCCCCCTAGCCATCTGCTCCGACACCCTGCAACGGCTCGTGGACAGCCTCCGCACCCCACCTCCAGGAGCAGGGCAGCCCAGCTGCATCGAGGTGATCCCACCCCCTGCACAGACCACACAGCAGGAAGCACCCACTACCTCAGCTGGCTCCCAGTACCTCACCGAAGAACACATGGCATTCCAACGCCGTGTGTAAGACTGCCAGAGGGGGCTGGCTGAACAGGTGCAGGTGGGTTTCGACCTCACGGCAGCCAAACTAGATGCCGTACGTGGGTGTCTTAGTCCCATCAGGGACCACTTACAGTCCCTACCGGACACCCACAGTCCGCTCCATGCCCTACAACAATCCTTGGCTGACCTCGCTGGAGCCATTACTCGGATACAAGAACTGTCTAATCAGAGAGGCTCTAGCGAGGACAGCACAGAGTTGGCACAGATGCGCAGGACAATGGAGAACATGGAGCGGATGCAGGCAGGAAGGATGGCTGCCACGGCTGAACACCAGCGAGATGTAGCTGGGATCTACCATGCCCTGCAGATCCTCATCTTGCCATTGCTGCCACAGAGCCTGTCCCAGATGACTGCTGCAGGAACTTCGACACACACATCTCCGCACCCTGATGTGTAGGTGGCACACAGTGATGCAGCCATACCATCTCCGCCCCCTGATGTGTCAGTGGCACACAGTGATGCAGCCATAACACCTCCGCCCTCTGATGTGTCAGTGGCACACAGTGATGCAGCCATAACACCACCACACACACCTGGCACACCTGACACAGAAGACATATCAGAGGACGAAGATGTGGATGTTAATGACTCTGTGTCAAAAAGGAGGTTGTAGCATTCATCCCCCGCCATATGGCCTGTTTCTGCTTGGTACAGCCCTCCTCATCATGCCCTGGTACAACACCATCCACTGTCCCCCGGAACACCCTGCGACATTCACCTGGACCCCGACATGGACTGCCATATCTGCTCTGGTTACCAATGACACAGCAAACAGGCTGCGGACTCAACCCTTCCTCTACCGATTAACTTGTCCTCCCCTAAAGGACTCTGTTTGGACCTCCACTGGGCAACCATGTAATGTGGGGTGTGCATGGCCATGTACTGCTCCAGCTCCGACACTCCACAGGATGTGAATAAAACATTCTTAATCACACAGATGTGTCATGTCAATGTTCAATCAAGTATAACAGTATGGATGACTGTAGGGACATTGATTGCACAAAAAGGTACACCCTGGGAAATGACATCAATGCGTATGTTTGACCGTGACACACATGGCCAATTAGATGACTGTGAAGGTGTGAACTAGCTGTGGGCTCATTGATCATGAACAACAATCTCGCAACCCCCCAACGTAGCCCCACGTCCATGTATTAAATAGGGCTTTGTTTTCAAAAATGTCAAAGTCGGTAGGAAGCCTAAAGTAGTGTCCCACATCACATGTGACAACAGAACATCTCTTCGCATACCTACACACACTCAACTGTGTGGACACAGCCTGGTTTGATGGAACACATTGATCCACATGGCAAGAAGGTGGACACCATACTCACATTGCTGAAGACACGTAAGCGCACAGGTCTACCAGCAACTCTCCCAACCACAATGTCTGGCTCACAGAGGTGGAGCTGGCAATAGGGACTCACCCCTAAGTGAAATGCGTCAGTCAGTCCCTCCCTGTGTACGGACAATGCTCATTGAGGCACACGATTTGGCATGTTAATCAACACTCAACACAGTTGAACACTAGTGAAGTTGCGTACACTTTATTAGCATGTGCGTGTCAGTACGGGCAAGACAAGGGCCACAACATGCAGACCAATGCATCATACACTAACAGGCAGCAAAGGAACATGTAGAGGTGCAAGACATGGGGAGGCACAAATGAACACCAATCATTACGGATGCCAACGGTCTCAGCCCACCTTGCCTTGCTGGACGAGTCATGTGGTGTTTGGCGAATGCTCATTGCGCCGTGTCAGGGGACACCACTCAGCCCATGGGATCTGCATAGTCCTGTACCACCGGACTGCGCTGACTGTCTGCTCTGCTGACAGCGAGCAGGTGAAGGAGTCCAACAAGGTCACATGTAGTACTACATTGCCATGTGTGTACTCTCCCTCCAGCGGTGTGTCAGGTTGAGGAACGTTGCCAGGCGCCGCTGTCCACTCACCTTGCATAGGTGTGTGTCAACCCGCAGTCTTGCACGCACATGCATTCTGAGTCCAGGCGAATGCAGCCATGTCCACTGTTATGGTGGGATATGTGTCCATTCCTCCAAGATGCAAAAGGGTGTTGGGACCTGTGCTATGGGTTACAATCTTTTGTGGCTGCAGGAACGTAGTTACTCGTCCATGAAAGCGAGCGCAGCTTCCTGGGCAATCAGTTCCAAGAGTACGTCGTTGTTGACTTCAACGAACACGGGGGCGAGCCAATCCATTAGCTGGTCCGGACAGATGTGCTCCGTCCACGCCGTTTCACCAATCCGCAACACAGCCCAATAGGGGAGCGCTACAATGTGGTCACTGCACACGAGGAATTGTGCAATCTCACATGTCCAACTGCCAGCACATACGCCAGATACCAAGGCATCCCATGAACGGGTATCACGGTTACACTCCTGGTTGTGGTCCAACAGGGGGCGCACACACATGTCATAATCCAGTTCAGCTACCGTTGTGTTGGATAGGCAGACATCCATGGGCCACTCGAATATGCATGATCGACAGTGGAACCAGGGCTGGACGCAGGTGACGTACGCAAGACGGAAGCTCAGACGGTAACTGATGCGCAACACTGCCAGTGGCAGTGCCCCCAACAAATGCAGCATACGGTCACGGTACAGTTCCACGTGACAGGCGTTGTGCATGCGCCCGGGATGTTCTGACATTGCGTTGTTTGCTCCCATAGAACCGGCACTCTTCTGACCTGCGGCTGTTATGTGGATGATATGCCACAGCTCGGAGCAATGAGTCGTATGAGTGTGCAGAGTTTGGACGTATGGGTTATCCTGTACGTAAGTGTCAAGGCCATTCCATACAGGAGTACCTCGAGCAAGGACTTCTGTGTGTGGGGTGTGGATACGTTGATCTTTCATTAGCGCTGTGTGTAGTGTGGGAGTCGTCATCATCTGCCATGGTATCTCTCTCAGGGGGTGCCTGCCGCATGCAATTCCAAGGTCGGAGGTGCAGATGTCCTTCCGCCTTCTGTGTTGAGACAAAGGGGCTTTCATCCCTAATGTTAGTCTGACTACTGCTTGTATCCTGGGAATGTGATGTGGCTTTCGCGCTGAAATTGAGGCTAGGCCTTGGGCTTATGGTGCACCAAAAGCGATGAACACACACAACAGTTGGCATGTATGAGCCAAGACCCCGAGCGGCCTTGCGCTCCTTGTACAATCCCTTAGTGCGCGGACGCCCTCCGGGTGCATGCAACATTGCAACATTGTCGATTGCGGGCCGTGTGGCGCAGACACAGCAACAGAGACACACGCATCAGTTGGTTTCCTGTGCAGCCCAGATATGAACCACGCCCAGAAGCCAGGGATAATTGTACACACCCCTATGCTGGCCTGGCGTACGCCGAGTCAGCCCACTCGGCTTACGTATAAAGGGGGGGACGACGACGCAATGTGTCCCAGTTCTTCCCCACTGCCTGAGGTGACATGGCTGCGTCCGCCTGCCGTTTGACGAGACTCAGTCATATGGGGACCATGACTTGCGTTGCACGGAGTCGGTGGCACCGGCTACACTGCGGCCGGCACGGGCCTACCGCCACTGGACGGTGACTTTCTGTGCACTGAGGTGGGGGCACCTGAAGTGCTGAGCGGGTGTGCAGCCTGCGATGATGCCGTGTGCACTGATATGGTCTCTGCCATTGCAATATCAAGACCCAGAATCAAGTGTGCGACCTGGTGGACCGCAGTGTAGGCCTGAGCCAGCGGGCAGTGCGGGCCTACCGCCACGTGGCGTTTCACAGAGTTAGTGGCACCTATAGAGCTGAGCGGGTGTGCAGCCTGCGATGATGACGTGTGCACTATGATCTCTGCCATTGCAAAATCAAGACCCAGAATCAAGTGTGCGACCTGGTGGACCGCGGTGCGGGGATGCGTGATGTGGAGGCTGCCAAGGTCGCGGGCCCCAGGCTTGGAGCTTGCACCGGCACGTGGTGGGCCCTCTTGGAGACACGCCGGTGGCGGAAGGTGAGCAGTGAGGCCTGGGTGCGCAGGGGCGGGCAATCCCCGCTGGGTGGCGGGAGGGGCTGGGGTGCAGCAGCCTGTGTGCGCAGGGGCGGCCAAGAGATGTTGCCGTGTGCAATGATATGTACTCTGCCATCATTGGCTGTAGACTCTGTTTCAGATGAGGGACCTGGTGGACTGCAGTGTATACCGGCACGTGGTTGGAGACACACCGGTGGCAGCAGGTGAGCAGTGAGGCCTGGGTGCGCAGTGTCGGCACTGTCTCTCCTTGTCCCTCTCTTCCTTTCACTGTCTCTCTCTCTCTATCTTTCTCTATCTTTCTCTCTCTTTCTCTCTCTTTCTCTCTCTCTCTCTCCCTCTCTTTCTATTACTGTCTCTCTCTCTCTCCCTCTCTTTCACTCTCTCTCTCTCTCCATTTCTTTCTCTCTCTCTCTCTCTCTGTCCTTTGTTGAGTGCATGACGCTCCTACTTATCTTCAATTTTGTCTTGCAGGATTTTACTTGCAGATTGTCCAGAGAAGACCCGCCGTGACACTTCCACTTATTAGTGTTGAGTTAAATTTGAATAAAATAATTATTTTTGAAATTCTAAGATGTATGAATCTTTTTCCTTTTTCTGGTCACACATGAATGTTAATTGTTGTACTTGTGCGACATCAGGCGAATTGTTGTGTTCATGAATTTGTAAGGTAGATGTGAAATATCTTTGTCCGGGGGGGTGGGGGGTGCCCAGGGTAGGGCCTCGGGGGAGTGGGGTCCGGGGTGGGTGGTGGGGGCCCTGGGTGTGGTGGCGGTGGGTGTTGTGGCCCTCTTGGGGCTCCGAGCTGCATGATCAGTGGCTCCATGGCATCTGTTGTTCTTCAGGTGTGGCTCTGGTTGGGCTCCCTTTCATGGTGCAGGTTGTCATCCGACTTAACACCAGGTAGGAGCAGGTGTTAATTCCCTGCTGCTAACGCGCCTTATCGCATGTTTTTGATTCTTATCGCCGATCTGGCTGGTCATTGGGAATGTTGCGCAGTGGTGTTTCCGCGGCTTTTTGCACGGGAATGCCTACTCTGCATCTCATTAGCGTTAGTTGCCGGTGTCATCCGTGGCGATGTTTTTTGCAGCTGCCTTCGCAGGAAAACTGGTGATATCGGCTGTTAGCACCAGCTTGTGAATGGTGCGATGAATTTATCACCACTTTGGCTGCGATAAAGTGCCGCTAACTCGGCGATAGGTCCTTGAGAATATGCCCCTATACCTCATGTTTGTGCTATGGTGCAGAAGAGAGAGCAGCAGCAGGCATATTTAATAAATTCAGTAGGTGCTGCCCTGCATTGTGTTCATTAAAAAAAACTCTACCCCAGAGTGTTGTAAGACAACTTGCAAATAATCACTTTATGCAAATTTGTTAGTTGTATTTCTTACGCATGTAGGGGTCAAGGAAGCATGACCACATGTGTTTTAGGCACAGTTAAGGTACCACTTTTTATTCTTATGAGAAACATATGGCTTATATTCACCTAATGGTAATATGTTAAACGCAACATAGAAAGTAGTAATTGCGATATTGTAGTATGATATCATCATGTGAACTTTCTCTAATGTACAGTCTACCTATAAGGGCCAGATTTATCAAATTGTCATGCAACACAATGTAATGCAACAAGACAACTTGTTGAGCTACGCTGCGTGACCGGGAGAGAGCAGGAATGTGCCGTATCTACTCAGATATATGATGCATTTCTGCTCGCTCCCTGCTTCGGCACACTGAGTGCTGCCTAGCACCAACACAGGCACCCTTGCGCAATGGTGCAGGGTGCCTGCATTACAGTCAGGACTGTTTTAGTGTTCCCTCACAAAAAGAATCCAAAGGGGCATTTTCCTCTTAATGAGGACAAATAAAGATATTTCTCCTTGTTACATCTCTGTTGGGAAGGCGTACCATTTCGATGATATTTTAGGTTTACTGACCTTAGCAAATGTGGGATTGCATTAAAATCCATGGGTGGATGCATGGAAACGCCCATGCTCCACCCATGGAACTCTTTTCCAATGCAGAGTAACGCAAAGCAGCCTTTTACGCTGCCTTGCACTACTCTGGATTTACGAAGTCACACAGAACCATGCAAGGTGGCTTTGCGTGACTGAGTAAATCTTACTTAAGCCTTTGCGTTCCCTTGGGTTGCCTTGCATGGCGGGAGGGCAATGCAAAGGCTTAGTAAATCAGGCCCAAAGTGTATATGCGACAAAAGGTCCCAGTTCTTCAGGTGTACTATGGTAGTTACATTTATATCACAACAATGCTGTGTGGGCCCTTGTCTTTTCGCAAATAGCACATCAAGAAATTTCCAATAGTTTTATACCACATGGCATGGAACTAAAGGGGTTGTTTACAATGATCAGTACAGAGTTTTTTCTTTAAAATGCCAAGAAAGGAGGATTCATCCGTTCAGAATTCTTCCTGTTTTTGTAGAAGTCAACAAATGCTGAACATGCATGACCTAAACATGGGTCATAATAAACCTCGTTGCTAAGCTTTCTAACTGTAATTATTCAGATATTACATTGAACAAAGGTGGATAGATACTTCCTAAAGGTTGGAGCAACTCTGAAGAGAGCAGTTGCTATGCAAATGGGTCCAATGTGGAGCTAAGATGGGTCACCCTAAAATGTTGTGTATGAACCTCCTTGGTCTGAAAGTCTGCAAATAAAAGTTCATAAGTAACACTACAAGTCCATATCATGCCAGAGCTGAGGGGTCTTGTAGGAAGGTGGAATCTGACTATATGGTTGCCCCCACTTTTTTTATGGTGTTTTGCTGGTTTATGACTTAGTTGGACTGGGATCCTGCTATTCAGGGCCCCAGTCTATCTGCTTTCTCTGTAAAATGGTTTCCATGTGCCTTAGGCACATCTCTGATTGGAATCTGGAGTGCCCTTATAAGTCCCTAGTATATGGTATACTATGTACCAAGGGCATAGGTACCTCAGAGGCCTGCCAGGGGCTGCAGCATGTATTATGCCACCCCTGGAAGGCCATCCAAACTGACACCACAGGTCTGCTACTGCAGCCTGGGTAAGGTGGTGCATGCACCCCTTACTGTGATATAGGTTACCTATATCACGAAATACATACACACATATAAACCTATAAGTCACTCCTAAGGCAGGCCTTATCAATCCTAAAGGCAGAGTGCGTGGTTCCTATGTGAGAGGGTGCCCCTGCATGAGCAGGGCCCCTCTACAGCGTTCGGAGACCATCTCTGATGCTGTTTGTAGTGCAGCCTGACCATATACTCTTAAGCGCATTATATCCTCGCGGTAAAATGCTAACTTTGGAATGGCTGCACCTAAACATGTCGTGTTTGGTGTCAAACATCTTGGAATACTACCCCCGCCAATCCTGGTGGCGGGGGTAGCATTCCACCCTTCTAGAGGGAAAGACATGTTAACTCTGGCTTACCCGGTAACTTCTTTCTGAAGCCCTGGCATCACAAAATGGATGCTGCTGCCACAGACACAAGTCTGGCCTCCTGCTGCTGGACGAAACTCCGGCAGGGGAGGCCTGGACAATAGGTTTCCTGTTGCAGGGAGGTGTGACCACCTCCCCAGACAGGATAATGTGTATTGGGGCTGGGTGGGTGCACTCTTAGAGTGCTTTGAAGTCCTGCACTGGGGGAGCAAAAGGCTCCTCTGTGCATATGCCAGTTCAAACCAGCTCAGGGGCTACCTGCCCCTGCTCTGGCGAGAAACTGGACAAAGGGAAGTGGGTGTAGCCACCCCCTCCCTTGACCCTCCCATAGGTGGGGTCATAGAGTTAGTCCCTCCCTGTTTTACTAGTTAAAATGGGGAACCCTTGCCACAGCAAGATTAGATATCCCTGGACTAAACTTTGAAACTGAATCCTGGACCTTCGACGCTCTACATCACGATTAGAGGACTGAAGAATCTCCTTGGGGTCAAGGAGTGACTCCCCTGCTTGGCAGGCACCAAAAACGATAACGACGGTCGCAAACTACGCCGCTCCCGCCGGAGTCCGAAGTCCCTGCAGCCCAAGAAGTGGATTTTCTGACTTCTCCAAGGCCATCGTGAGTCCCCAGCGAAGCTGAGGCAAGTGGACCCCACGAGTGACGAGGAACCGCGACCCCTGGGTACCGTGCACTATTGTCGAGTGCAACCCCTTCACAACGTTCTACGAACCTGTGCTTTGGACCACGTGTGGTCCCAACCTCCAGCAGAAATCCCTCCGAAGATCAGAGGCCTACACCGTCCTGAGTGACCGTGGGCCCCTGTTGAGTGATTCCGCCCGAGGTGTCTTCGCGATCCCTTGCCAGCCAGCTCGTGGGTCCCCAGAAGACTTTCTAAAGAAACCAAAGGGCTCCCCTGGTTGCTCCAGGCCTGCCCTGACTTACCCTCGCTGGGTGAGTTCCCCAGACCTTGCTGGTCTGCACCATCGACGATCTTTAGCTACATCGAGACTTGCCGTTGCCAAGGCTTGTTGGGTCCAATCCGGTCGCCGACACCGCAGCACTCGACAGACATCGTGTACCAGCCCGAATCCTGCTCCTGGTTGCCGACAACGCCTCCTGGACCTCGTGGCTGCAGAAACGAGACGACCGTCAACGCACCTGAAGCACTCGACATCGGTGGGCATCTGTCCATCGCCTTCCTGGTCACTGGCTAGTGACCCAGACTGTGTCCCCTCTGCTTTCAGGTTCTTCAGAACTCCGATCCACTCTTGGATCCACCCGGACACTTTTCTCCTGGTCGCCAGCAGCACTTTGCAGCAGATCGCCATAAGAAACGACGACGAAACCCGACCCCGAAAGGCACCTATGCACCCGGCTTCCCTGGGTGAGGTAACACGAGTACTCCGGTGCTCCCGTGGGTAGAGACTCTTCAAAGTCCTAGATCTCAAAGGGTTTTGTCCTAGTCCTCTTTAAAGTGTCCCTTTCCTCTATTTTCCCGATCCCGACTTTCTCCATAGAAGTTAACGGCGTATCGCGGTTGTGTATTTACACTGCACGCGTCTCCCGTGGGTCCCCTGTGTCACTACCTTGGGTGGTTCCTTGTGGTCCAAGCACTTCTAGAGGCTCTAGGCCTAGTGTCTAGTTCAGTCGTGGTTCGCATACCACTTTATTGGTATATGGTTTGAGTACGCCCCTAGGGCCCAAACGTGTATTTGTGCTATTACTGTGATTTAAGATCTTATAACCTATGTACTTCGAACTCTAGCCTCATAAAGAGACTAGAGGGGTGTGTTTAGTAATAAATACATATATTTTGAATATATACCTGGTGTGGTGCTCTTTCATTTGGTCACTCAAGAGATTATAGACTGGTAAAACAAGCTGCTTTACATTCCTTCAAGACTTAGCCTGAAGGCTGCTCTCCATAGCTACCACTAGGATAGCTTTCAATAAGGTTGTCTTTAACCTACCTACCATAAGAGTCGATTTGGACTGGTGCAAGGTGCCCACTATAATTAGTGGACAGCATATGCCAGGCCAACTTCTCACATTGGTGTGCAGCGTGTGGGATTCCAGCTTGCTATTGTTTTACCAGATAATCTCAATTGAATTGATCAACTGAAAACCACTAAAGGTACCTAAGGTACATATAATTTAAGCTTAGAATATCAGTAAGTTCTACTGAACTTAGAGTTGTGTGTTAAGGGATAGCACAACCCTTTCTACAACTCAAGAGAGTTTAGTAGGCCACACTAGAGTAGGTAGTGCATACACCACACCACACTAGTAATGTCTTTAAAAGCAGGATCCAAAGATGCCCTGCAGGAAGCCATTGAGCTTCCCCCTCCAAGTATGACACACTCCCATTCTTGGAACTGAGAGCTTTGTGTAACGTGAGGAAATTAAGGACAGGCCAAAGTCCCACCACCCAACACCTCCAGGAGTTGTTGGTGGCTTATGATCTTAGTAAGTCTTCAGAGACTGAAGGGGTAGGAGCAGAGGGTGGGCCAGCAGATGAGGAAGGGGCCAGGGGTACTACTACCCCCAGCCCCCCTCTGAAACTGACCAGGAGGGTGACAATGACCCTGACCTGGAAAACCCAATCCCTTCTGGGGAAGATGAAGATGAGGATCTAGAGAACCACACCTTTGTCCCCCCAGGAAGGATTATGAGTGTGCTCAGAAAGTCTAGGTCTCCTTCTCAGGAGTCTAACCACTCTGGCACCTCAATAGGGAGCTCTGTTTCTTCTCACAGGAGGGAATCCTCTCATGAGAGAAGAAAGAGGCTAGTCCAGTATGAGGAAACTCAGCTGGAACTCAGAAAAAAGCAATTAGCTTTAGATAGAGAATCCCTAGATCTCCTTAGAGAGAGAAGAAAGTTGGGACTAGAGTCCCATGGTGGCAACAATATCCCTAGAGATAGGGAAAGGTCTTATGACCATAGAAACCTAAACAAGATTGTCCCTCCCTACCAGAGTGGGGATGACATCCACAAATGGATAACTGCTTTAGAGAGGGCCTGTAAAGTACAGAGGGTCCCTCAAGAGCAGTGGGCAGCAATCTTGTGGCTCTCCTTTGCTGACAAAGGTAGAGATAAGCTCCTCACTGTCTGAGAGGAGGATGCTGATAATTATAAGGTCTTGAAGAGTGCTCTTATTGATGGGTTTGGCCTAACCACTGAACAGTACAGGTTGAAGTTCAGAGACACCCAAAAAGCACAGACTCAAGACTGGGTTGATTTTGTAGATTGTGCTACAAAGGCTCTGGAAGGTTGGATACATGGCAACAAAGTGCATGACTTTTTAGGATTGTACAATTTGATTATGAGGGAGCAGATCCTTAATAATTGTCAAAACCAGCTTTTGCACCAGTATCTGGTGGACTCTGATCTGACCTCTCCCCAAGAATTGGGAAAGAAGGCAGACAAATGGGTCAGAACCAGAGTAAAAACTAGAAATCAGGGTGGTGACCAGAAGAAAGATTCTACTAAGTCCCAAGAGAAAGGTGGGGATAAATCTAAGGATAAGTCCCCTACAGGGCCCCAAAATTCCTCTTCTGGGGGTGGGTCCCAAACTCCTTCCTCTCCTGAAAAGAAACCATATTGCCATGTCTGTAAAAAGCCTGGGCACTGGAAAACTGATCCCAGTTGCCCCAGGATTGGCAATAAAGAAAATGTTCCTCCCACAACTACTACCACCCCTCCTGGTACTACCAGTAGTAATCCTCCCGTTGGGAGTAGTGCACCCAAAAAGTTGGGTGCTTTTGCAAGAGGAACAGAGGTGGGCCCTAGTTTAGACAGGGACCCCTCAACAGACTCCTCTGACTCTGATGGTGGTATAGGATTTGCCACCTTTACCATGGGTCCCATAGCATTGGGCAGGTACAGATTGGAGCCAATAATTAATGGTCAGAAAGCTGTGGCATTTAGGGACACAGGGGCTAGTGTCACCATGGTGGCAGGGAAACTAGTCCCCCTCACCAGCTTTTACCTGAGTTTAAATACCAGGTGACCAACATTGATGGTGTCAGAACAGATCACCCCATGGCCATAGTCAATCTCAGCTGGGAGGGGGTCACAGGCCCAAAGAGAGTGGCAGTGTCCCCCACCTTACCTGTAGATTGCCTGATGGGCAATGATTTGGAAATTTCAGCCTGGGCTGAAGTTGAACACCAAACCCATCTTAGGATGTTGGGCGTCCCTGTAAAGGTTAGTGGGGCTGTGATGGCCACAGCCCCAGCCCAAGAATTTGGAGAGATGGAGCCTGAAAGAATGGCCCACTCTCCCCCAAAAGAGAGCACAAGGGTTGAAGAAAAGTCTTCTTCCCCCAGACAATAGGTAAGGGTCAGCCTCCTCAGGGAACTGACCCTACCCCTAGTGAAGGAACTGCCACAGAGGTAGTCAGGCCTGGCCTGGCCACACCCCTGATGGCAGAGGACCCTTCCAAGGTGGTACCCAGTCTGGAGCAGGTAACCTGCCCCTCTCTACCCTGCCTCAGTCAGCCCAGGGCTGCAGAGGTCAGGGAGGTCAGTGGACCCCCAGGGCCCCCTGTCCAGAGGAAGCCCCCATCAGCAGATTAGGGGCACCCAGTCTAGTAGCCCTAGCCAGGTGAAAATTCCTCTACACACTGAGGGATCCCCCATACCTTTGTGTAGGGACCTCCCCCAGAAGGACTCTGGTAGGCAAGGGCAAACCTGGGACCAGAAGGTTCCAAACCTGCCATGTCCCTCCAGTGTTCCATCCAAAGGGACCCAACCCCCAGCTGTAGGTAGCCAAAGGTTGACCCTTAGAGCAAAGTGCAACTCAGTCATGGAAAGACAGGCATACATGGTGACCAGTGATCTGAGGAAGCTGAGGCCAACATTCCTAGGGCCTCACTTCCCTACTCAGACACCTCACCAGCCTTGTACTTTACCTAAGCACACCAGAGGTAGTGATTCCCCATGGTGGAGACCCTCTCATACCCTTAGGGTGAGGGATTGCTTAGTGGACCATAACATAGGGGGCAACCATGCTAGTGCAGGTGCTTCCTTATATGGCCACTTAGTCAATATAGGCTCAACTGGCCAAGGTTAGCCTTATCTCCTTTCGTTTGGGGGGTTATGTAGGAAGGTGGAATCTGACTATATGGTTGCCCCCACTTTTTTTATGGTGTTTTGCTGGTTTATGACTTAGTTGGACTGGGATCCTGCTATTCAGGGCCCCAGTCTATCTGCTTTCTCTGTAAAATGGTTTCCATGTGCCTTAGGCACATCTCTGATTGGAATCTGGAGTGCCCTTATAAGTCCCTAGTATATGGTATACTATGTACCAAGGGCATAGGTACCTCAGAGGCCTGCCAGGGGCTGCAGCATGTATTATGCCACCCCTGGAAGGCCATCCAAACTGACACCACAGGTCTGCTACTGCAGCCTGGGTAAGGTGGTGCATGCACCCCTTACTGTGATATAGGTTACCTATATCACGAAATACATACACACATATAAACCTATAAGTCACTCCTAAGGCAGGCCTTATCAATCCTAAAGGCAGAGTGCGTGGTTCCTATGTGAGAGGGTGCCCCTGCATGAGCAGGGCCCCTCTGCAGCGTTCGGAGACCATCTCTGATGCTGTTTGTAGTGCAGCCTGACCATATACTCTTAAGCGCATTATATCCTCGCGGTAAAATGCTAACTTTGGAATGGCTGCACCTAAACATGTCGTGTTTGGTGTCAAACATCTTGGAATACTACCCCCCGCCAATCCTGGTGGCGGGGGTAGCATTCCACCCTTCTAGAGGGAAAGACATGTTAACTCTGGCTTACCCGGTAACTTCTTTCTGAAGCCCTGGCATCACAAAATGGATGCTGCTGCCACAGACACAAGTCTGGCCTCCTGCTGCTGGACGAAACTCCGGCAGGGGAGGCCTGGACAATAGGTTTCCTGTTGCAGGGAGGTGTGACCACCTCCCCAGACAGGATAATGTGTATTGGGGCTGGGTGGGTGCACTCTTAGAGTGCTTTGAAGTCCTGCACTGGGGGAGCAAAAGGCTCCTCTGTGCATATGCCAGTTCAAACCAGCTCAGGGGCTACCTGCCCCTGCTCTGGCGCGAAACTGGACAAAGGGAAGTGGGTGTAGCCACCCCTCCCTTGACCCTCCCATAGGTGGGGTCATAGAGTTAGTCCCTCCCTGTTTTACTAGTTAAAATGGGGAACCCTTGCCACAGCAAGATTAGATATCCCTGGACTAAACTTTGAAACTAAATCCTGGACCTTCGACGCTCTACATCACGATTAGAGGACTGAAGAATCTCCCTTGGGGTCAAGGAGTGACTCCCCTGCTTGGCAGGCACCAAAAACGATAACGACGGTCGCAAACTACGCCGCTCCCGCCGGAGTCCGAAGTCCCTGCAGCCCAAGAAGTGGATTTTCTGACTTCTCCAAGGCCATCGTGAGTCCCCAGCGAAGCTGAGGCAAGTGGACCCCACGAGTGACGAGGAACTGCGACCCCTGGGTACCGTGCACTATTGTCGAGTGCAACCCCTTCACAACGTTCTACGAACCTGTGCTTTGGACCACGTGTGGTCCCAACCTCCAGCAGAAATCCCTCCGAAGATCAGAGGCCTACACCGTCCTGAGTGACCGTGGGCCCCTGTTGAGTGATTCCGCCCGAGGTGTCTTCGCGATCCCTTGCCAGCCAGCTCGTGGGTCCCCAGAAGACTTTCTAAAGAAACCAAAGGGCTCCCCTGGTTGCTCCAGGCCTGCCCTGACTTACCCTCGCTGGGTGAGTTCCCCAGACCTTGCTGGTCTGCACCATCGACGATCTTTAGCTACATCGAGACTTGCCGTTGCCAAGGCTTGTTGGGTCCAATCCGGTCGCCGACACCGCAGCACTCGACAGACATCGTGTACCAGCCCGAATCCTGCTCCTGGTCGCCGACAACGCCTCCTGGACCTCGTGGCTGCAGAAACGAGACGACCGTCAACGCACCTGAAGCACTCGACATCGGTGGGCATCTGTCCATCGCCTTCCTGGTCACTGGCTAGTGACCCAGACTGTGTCCCCTCTGCTTTCAGGTTCTTCAGAACTCCGATCCACTCTTGGATCCACCCGGACACTTTTCTCCTGGTCGCCAGCAGCACTTTGCAGCAGATCGCCATAAGAAACGACGACGAAACCCGACCCCGAAAGGCACCTATGCACCCGGCTTCCCTGGGTGAGGTAACACGAGTACTCCGGTGCTCCCGTGGGTAGAGACTCTTCAAAGTCCTAGATCTCAAAGGGTTTTGTCCTAGTCCTCTTTAAAGTGTCCCTTTCCTCTATTTTCCCGATCCCGACTTTCTCCATAGAAGTTAACGGCGTATCGCGGTTGTGTATTTACACTGCACGCGTCTCCCGTGGGTCCCCTGTGTCACTACCTTGGGTGGTTCCTTGTGGTCCAAGCACTTCTAGAGGCTCTAGGCCTAGTGTCTAGTTCAGTCGTGGTTCGCATACCACTTTATTGGTATATGGTTTGGTACGCCCCTAGGGCCCAAACGTGTATTTGTGCTATTACTGTGATTTAAGATCTTATAACCTATGTACTTCGAACTCTAGCCTCATAAAGAGACTAGAGGGGTGTGTTTAGTAATAAATACATATATTTTGAATATATACCTGGTGTGGTGCTCTTTCATTTGGTCACTCAAGAGATTATAGACTGGTAAAACAAGCTGCTTTACATTCCTTCAAGACTTAGCCTGAAGGCTGCTCTCCATAGCTACCACTAGGATAGCTTTCAATAAGGTTGTCTTTAACCTACCTACCATAAGAGTCGATTTGGACTGGTGCAAGGTGCCCACTATAATTAGTGGACAGCATATGCCAGGCCAACTTCTCACAGGTCTGGACAAAGGTCTACCAAGGACAGAGACGTGAATAAAGGGACAATAATAGGTCAGACAGCAGCAGCATAGATGGGAAAGAGAAAGGTAAGAATTGCAAAAGAAATGATGGGAATAACACAGATGGGAAAAGAAGAAGGGAAGAATGAAGTGTGTAGTAACTGAGGTTGGAAAAGAGAAAGAACAGAGAAAGGAAGGAAATGGGAAAGGAGGAAAAGATGTAAGGAAAGAAGGAAGGCTGAGGGAAGATATGAATGTTGACAGAGGGCTAGAAGGAAGGGTGAGTTATGTTAAAATATGTTACATTATTTTACATTATGTTGATTTGTACAGCACACTAATCACCCACAAGGGTATCCAGGCTCTTGAGCAGATGTGTATGTGTATGGTCTCCGCAGAGTTATTCAAACTCAACAAGTGAGGAGGAGGCTCTGATGCGTTGTGGTAGGAAGTTCCATGCTTTGGGTGCAATGTAGGAGACAAGGGACCTCCTGATGTGCTTTTGTGGAGTTAGAATGAGGGTGAGCGTAGGTGTCTTGTAGGCTGGTGAAAGTGTATGCAGTTTCTTAGGTATGCTGGTCCAGTGTTGTGCCGAGCGTTTTTCAGGTATGCCTGAGGAGCTTGAATTGGCTGCGTTTTGGGATTGGTAACCAGTGGAGCTCTCTGAGGTGAGGTGAGATGTGGGTTCTGCAAAGGAAGGTTGAGTATGAGTCTTGCGGCGGCATTCTGTATGGTCTGAAGTCTGTGTAGGAGTTGCTTGTCGATTCCGGTGTAGAGTGTGTTGCCATAGTCATGTCTTCTTGTGGTGAGTGCTTCTATAATGGTTCATCTGGTGTTTTGCTGCAGCAATTTGAAGATGTTATGTAGCATACAGAGGATGTGGAAGCAGGCAGTACTCTCTGAGTTGACCTGTGTGATCATGTTGAGTTTGTTGTCTAGGATAATCCCCAGATTTCTGGCATGGTCAATTGATGTTGGTCTAACTCTGTCAGCCACCAGGTGTTATCCCATTGGGAGTTCTTATTTCTGAGTTGAGCTGCAGGCAGTTGGTTCTCATCTATTCAGCTACCAAGATCATGCAGTTGGTGAAGTTGGTTCTGGTGGTGGATGGTTGTCTTGTCTGTCAGGGAGAGGATGTACTGGGTGTTGTGGGCGTAGGAGATGATGGTGATGCCTTGGGATCGGATGATGTTGGTGAGTGGTGTCATGTAGATGTTGAACAGGGTTGGGCTGAGAGACGATCCCTGGGTTGTTGGTCACCAATGTGGAGGGAGGCAGCCTGGCTTTTTGGGTTCTTCCCGTGAAGGAGCAGATCCAGTTGAGTGCAAGTCCTTGGATTCTGATCTCAAGTAGTCTTCGGATAAGTGTGCTGTTGGAGACTGTGTCAAATGTTGTGGAGAGGCAGAGGGGGATGAGGCGTGCTCTTTCTACTCGGTTCATGATGGTCCGAAAGTCCTCGGTGGCTGCGATGAGGGCTGTTTTGGTGCTATGGTTTTATCTGAAACCTGACTGAGTGTTGTCAAGTAGCTTGTGTTGTTTGAGGTGGCTTGTAAATTGAATGTTGATGGTCTTCTCTATCACTTTGGCTGGATAGTGGAACAGGGAGATCAGGCAGAAGTTGCTAGGTTGGTTTGGGTCGGCCGATGGCTTCTTGAGGAGGGTATTGACCACTGCATGCTTCCAGTCTTCTGGGAATTTGGTACATGGGATGGAGGTGTTGATGATGTGGGCGAGGGTGGTGCTGATTGGCCGTGCTCCATGGTTGTGGATGTGTTGGGGATATGGCTCTGTTGGGGTGACTGGATGGTCTGCATGATCTTCTCTGTATCTTCTCTTGTGCGAGATTTCCGTTCATTCAGGTGGTTGTTTTGGAAGATAATAGGCAGGTTGGGGATGAGATCTGTGGGGTCTGGATGGTGTGTGAGGTTGTTGTTCATGTTCAGGATTTGCTGTGAAAGAAGTTTGATAGTTAATCTCAGAGTTTTTGGAAGGTGGTGATGCTGTTGACGCAGGCCAATTGTGTGGTGAATTCCTTGACGTTCAAGAAGATCTCCTTGCAGTTGTTGAGCTCCCTTTGAAGCATTCAGCTAGCTCTCTTTTCTTAGTGTCTCTCAGTTGCTGGTGGTAGCATCTGAGTGCAGCCTTGTAGGTGGTTCTGGAGGAGGATTCATGGCTGGCTCTCCATTTTCTTTCTAGCTGTTTGCAGTGTTGTTTGGAGTATCAGAGGTCCTCTGTATACTAACTGGCCTGCTAGTTGGCTTTCCTTTGCTTGTTGGGATTTATGGGTGTGAGGGAGTCTGCACAGTTCTTGATCCAGTTGTTGAAGTAGGTGATTTGATCCTTGAGGTTGTCAGTGGGGTTAGGTGGGTCTGTGCAGAGTGCTTTGAACCAGTCTGCTTCTGAGATTTTGTCCCAGCTGTGGCTGAGTAGGCTGACGCTGGCGGGCGCATTGGCTTGCAGTGTGCTGATTTGGAAGTGGATAATGGAGTAGTTGGTCCATGTGAGCGGTGAAGTGAATATGTACTTCATGCTGCAGATGGTGGAGAAAATGGGGCCCAGAGTGTGTCCTGCTATGTGAGTTACTTCCGTGACTAGAGGAGTAAGTTTGGTGTTGTTCAGGCTTTCGAGGAGTGTCGTGGAGCATGGGTCGGTTCTGTCTTCCAAGTGGAAGTTGATTTCACTGAGAAGTATGAAAGCTCTGGAGTTGATGGTGAGTGGGGTGATGAAGTTGGCGATAGTGGCTCGTGGGCTGGGTGGTCAGTAGATGAAGGTTCCATTAAGAGTGAAGTTTTCATAGATTTGCATCTTGAAGTGCAGGTGATCCAATGAATGAGGTGGTGCTTTCCGTGGCCTTTGAGCACTTAGAGAGTCTTTGTAGATTATTGAGATTCCTCCTCCTGGCTTGTAGAGGCAGCCCTGTCTTGCAGCCCACTAGGAATGCCACGGCGATGGTGGGTGCCGACGTGGGGGTGAGCCCAGTTTCCTTGAGAAAGAGGAAGTCAAATGCGTCGCTGCTCAGCAGGTACCAGATTTCTGTCGCATGTTTGTTGCGAGCTCGCGTGTTGAACAGCATGCATGCGAGTGAGAGTTGGGGTACGAGCTTGCCGTGGCATGTTGGATTATATGGTGGTGTGGAGTGTGTTGCGAGTATTGTTGGTGTTGATGTGGAGTGTGTGGGTGAATTGCTGCAGGTGAGCCAACAGTGGATGCAAATAATGGCTGCTACCATGGTGAGTGGCGAGGTGCAGCAGCAACAGGAGGAGAGGTGTCCCGGGTTGAGCAATTTCAGGAATGCTGCAAGGTATCGCTGGGGGGTATTCGGGCCAGGGTTCGTGGTGCTGGGTGCGGTCCACGAATGGACGAGTGCAGAGGTGCTTGCCTTTGGCGCCCCTTCGACGCTGCAGCACAGTGGCCGCCCTTAAGTCGGTCCTAGGAGGGGAGGGGGAGGGCAGGGGTGGTGGGCAGAGCTACCTGCTCGCCGGAAGACAACGCCAGAGGAGGAGGTGGGAAGAAAATGTGGGAAAATGCTGGTAAAGAGCAGGGGGGCGTGGGAGACAGGAGATGGCACATGAGCGTGAGTGAGGCTGAGGGGATCACAAAAGAGGCTAAAAGTGGGGAGAAAAACCAGGGAAAGACGCTAAGGAGGTGCTAAAACTGTCAGAAAGTGTGGTAAAAAAAACGGAGAAGAATACGAAAAGATGAAGGCAGAAAGTGGGGTGAAAATTCCAGAGAAAGATGCAAAAGAGATGCTAAAAAGAAAGCATTGTGAAAAGGCCAGAGAAAGATGCAAAAGATATGCTAAAAAGAAGGCAGAAAGCAGGGTGAAAAACAGAAAGATGCCTGAGAAAGCAGGGGCAAAAATCAAAAGCAAGAAGAAAAAATGTGCCATGAGTGCGAAAGAGGTATGAGAGAGGGAGAGACAGAGCTGAAAGAACAGGGAGCTAACTGAAGGAGCCAACCCAGCTCAGGTGTTACACATCTAAGACAGAGCCAGAGAGGAACAAAGGCTAAATAAAAAGCCTCTATTGCTGCTGGTGTGCCTGTGTGGGTATATATCTGAACATGTGTGTATGTGAGCTTGTGTGCAAGGTTTCGTGTCTGTATGTGTGCATGTTAGTCTCTGGGAGTGCATACCTGTTGCGTTGCAGTTTTATTAGAAATGGGCACATTTTGTGGATACATGGCCACCACCAGCCTTGTTGTCCTTACCAATATGAGGGTAGGGAGATGGGATCTCTGATATAATAAGACCAACATCTCAGAAATGGTGGCAATTCTTTGCATTTTGTGGTTATCAATACCATAATGATAGCTAATCCTAGTGCTATGCTGGTTCAGGCTTAATAGTTGTAATTCTTGGCATATTGCATGCATATATGGTTTGGTCCCCACTGGTATACATCTGTCCCTGGTAATTTGTGGCCTATTATGGGTATTCCTGGCATAATAGTACTGACCACTAGTGCATTTCGGTTTTGTCACAATACTATTTATTTTTGGCTTATTGTGGGCCTTCTTGGAATGATGGTGTATCAAATGTTGAGATTTCTTGCATATTATGGGCATCCTATGCTTGAAATGATGGTACATGAGTATGCAAGAAAACCTCAGTCCATGTATGGCAATAGTAAAGTTTCTTGATGAAAATGACAAGCAAATAAATGTCTGGACACCACACATGTATTTACTAAACATGAAAAGCATACTTTTCAGGACAAAATACTTTCTTGATTGCACCTCACTCAGACTTAGGGCCAGATTATGAGTTTGGTGGTGTGGGAGTGGGCCGCCACACCACCGCCCTGCTCCCACAATGCCAAACCTCACCGCTGGCTGCCCGCCAGATTCCGAGTTACCTCGTGGTCTGACAGGTGGTCTTTTGGCGTTCCCACGGCTGTGCAAATTAAAAAATCATCACAATGGGAGAGCCGAAGCTCGTTCCTGCACTGCATGGACTGTGTAGTCTATGTCATGCAGGAAAGGGGGTGCATGCAGACAGGGGGCACACCATATACCCCCCTGCATGCATCCCATGGCCCTGAGGCAACCTTTGTTTCCACACCATCACAGTTTTCATGGCGGCTTTCATGGCAGTTTTCATGGCGGCCTGAGGAAACTCCAAATGTGCTAGGCGGTGCCACAGTGGCACTTCCAAGCATATTGGAGCCTCTGACCGCCGCACCACCACCACGGATCGCGGATTCCTGCCGGTTGCGGCAGTCCTATGGCAATCCGACCGCCGTAGTTGTAATACGGTGGTCGGATCACCGGTGCGGCAGTCCACGACCGCCACCGCACCTCCATGCATCTTGGTGCTAGGAACTTAGGTAAAAAGGAAAGGAAAGGTGGACAGAGGAGCTTAACAAAACAAAAAGGCTTTTAAAGCTTTCCGGAATGAAAGGAGAGAAGACATGCACTAGTAGGTTACTCTAAAGCTGTGGGCCAAGATAGAGTAAAGGAAAGACCTCCCAAACATGAAAGCTTCACATGAGAAAGTGTGAATAACAGCTGAGATTTAGATCGCAATGCTTTTACTTGAAGATAATGAGTGAAACATTGAGCTAATGGAGATTTTTCAGCTTGATAAAATATCTTGTGAATGAAACATAAAGTTTTAAAGACAACTCTTTCCTTTATTGGAAACAATGTAGTTTGAGTCTGGCTAGGGAAACATGATCAAATGTTCACAGTTTACAAACTACACATAGTGCAAAATTTGGAATCCTTTAAAGTTTAGTCAGAGATGTAGCAGGTAGACCTAAATAGAGGCTATCAAAGTAGTCGAGCGTAGAAAAAACACGACATGAGGCCAATTAGGCATGCAAATGAGTATGTACAAATGGCAAAGCAATTTCAATAGACGGAAACAGCAGGAGGAAACCATTTTAATTTGTGTACAAAGTGGCAGATAACTCTCAAATAGGCCTCCCACAGATTTCACTTTGGTAATAGACAACGTCTAGAGTTTCCATAGATTTAAGCCAGAGTGGCTCATGCCGTCAGTCAAAATGACTGATACTGAGGCTCCGATTACTATGACGGTGGGAGCACCACCGACAGCTTATCGGTGGCGGTCCCACCGCCATCGTAATACTGATTACCGCCCCCCACATTAGGATGGCGGGCGGATGATTGGTGGTCGGAGAGACAGACCGCCACCGATCCGAAGGGCTCAAGGAGCGACTTGTACACCTACAACAGGCAGGCACCACCATAAGGATCACAATGTCCGTCCCCGCCTGCCGGTTCATGGCGCTTTACCCGTCATGAAAAGGCATGCGGAAAGGGACATTGGGGGCCTGTAGTGGGCCCTCCTTCCTGGTTGGCCCTCCCTGGCCCTCCGACATGGCCCCTGGGGGGCACCTATGGTGCCCTCCAACATATCTCTGTACTATGTGGTAGGCACCGCATGGTGACTGCCACATAGTGCAGGGATATGCACGGGGTGCATATTTTGTACTGCGGCGTGTGCTGCAGCCCGCAGCACCCGCTGCAATACAAAAATACACTTTGCAACCGCCTTGAAGGCGGGCGCATCGTGATTCAGGGTGCAAGACCGTCGACAGATTGTCGGGCGGGCCCGTTTCCCACCAGACCCTAAGTGAAACCTGAAATTTGTTTGACATCCACTTCTGAACATTCTAAAGACAAAGCGGTCAGATTAGACACAGAGGGCCTGATTCAAAAAGGTAAACTTACACTTTTGTTTAAGGTTACGATTGTTTGGTATTAACAAAGGGATTTGCAAGTAGTATCTGTACGAGTGCTGTGTCTCCGCACATAAAAAGATAGGACAGTCCTCCTATCTTCTTATGTGTGGAGGCTCCGCATTTATAAAGATATTACTACTAAATCCCTTTGTGAATACCGAACAATCAAAAATCTGATCACTTGGCTATTTTAAATCTTTGTCCTGGGTCACCCTAGCTGCATCTGTCTTGCACCGGGAAACCCCTCTGGGTTGCTGTGCGCATTACAAATTTCCAAATAAAATAAATATGTCCATAAGTTGATTCAAAAGAGTAGGATCATCCACTGTATAAAAGTCCTCTGAGAGATCAAGCAGCACAAGAACAGCAGAATCATCATGATCACAAATGGACCATATCTTATCCAAGGAGACAGCAACGGTTGTTGCGGTGCCACAGGCAGGGCAGAACCCTAATTGCCAGAGGCCAAGATAATCATAATCTTCCAAGGCCTTTGGCAATTGCTTAGCTACACTGCCCTTGGCAAGTTTATCCAGGCAAGGTAACAATGTAATGGGCCGCTAGGTTTCTGTTACTGTCCTATTAAGATTGTCATTTTTAACAATATTGTGATCATGCCGGAATCAGAACCAATCCTGATGATAGAGAAAGGTTCACAATTATGTAGAAAATACACTGGCAAATATCATCAGTCGAGTCTGACTTAATTGCATTAAGTAATATTATGACCTCCTCAGAATTAGTGTTAATAAAACTGTCCGATATACAAGATTGGATAGTGCAGCAAGGGAGTGGTCACTAGGCCATGGTGGATTTCAAGTGACCAAAAAACTCAGCCACGCTACGCAGAGTTCCGTAAGCGGCAGAGTGCATTAGGTCGCGCAGTTCGTGCTGATTTTTAGCGCCGGGTGTTTGTACCCCGTTGGAAAATCAGAGCGAATGGCACCATCCGCACCGCATGAGGGCGCTGCTTCTTTCTGTCACTTGAGTAGATGTTCTACTCGAGTGGCAGCTTCCTCATCGCGAACGGAAGGTTTCTCAACGCGAGCGGTAGCGGCCATCCGCGACCGCCCACGTTGAAAAATCTCGCCGGGAGGTGGTTTGGAGTAAGATTTTCCTCGCTCGCGCTCTGCAACTTAACGTTGTGGGAATGAGTGGAAAAAACTCTGCAAACTCCACGAGCGGAGCATAATTTCACGCCCAGGCCTAGTGGTCACAATCAATTATGTCAGTTCATATTATTGCAGTAAATTGTTTGCATTTAGCAAATAAAGACATGAGTGAGTACATAGGAAAATGCATGAGATGAAAGAAAATGCAAGATGGATTACAAAAAGCATTTAACGTGTTAAATAGCATTTTAGTTGAACTATTAGACTGTAGAATTTTATTGGAAAGATTTTCTTAAACTTAGCTCTGAAGAGTTCCTTTGTATTTAATCAGAACTGTTGTTTGTAAGGACGTCGCTGATCCTCAACAAGGGAATTCTTTACGTTTTGCTCAAATTGTCTCAAAACTAATTGAACATTCCTTCACATTTTCAGTAAACTACTTGTCAGTGAGTTTGTTATTATACAGTTTCACCTCCTTTTTTTTTTTGAATTTGTTTTATTAAATTTTCCGCTGCAGGTAAACATAACAGCTTGTAACCCAACCAAACGACATGGCATAGTACAGACATTTTCCCCACAACAGAAAGGCCAGTTAAGACAAATTACCAAAGATCTTTCTAATGATTACATAACCCGTGTAGTAATGACATTTTATATAGCACGTTGCGCCCCACATTGAGTTGTCTCTCGTGTCCCTTTTCCCAGTCCGGCCCGTGGCCTCGTAGTCCCCTCTCACTTCCCTTCTGACCCTCTATTGATCACATCTTGACTGCTGTGTCTGAGTGTTCTAGTAGGTATGATCGTAAAGGGTCCCATATGTCCCTTGGGTGAGACGTGGGTGGCATCAGCTCAGCGTATGTACTCAGTTGTTCCTGACAGAATATGAGGTCATCTACCCATTCTTTGAACTTGGGTGCCCTTCCCCACCTGTAGGCGACTTTACGCTTGGCCAGAAGCAAACCTATTGAAACGTATCTCCTGATTGGGGCCTTAAGGTCTTTTGTGCATCCTAGTAGTGTAATAAGCGGCGTGTCGGATATGTGCGATCCTGTCATCCGGTCCAGCACCTCTAGCACCTCGGTCCAGTATTTCCGGACAGGAGTGCAATCCCAGGCCAGATGTAAAAAATCAGCTCCCTCCTTACCACATCTATCGCAATTGTCGTTGTCCCTTAAGTGAAAGCGCAGCAGTTTCGTAGGTGTGTAATAAAGGCGATGTAGGTATTTGTAGTGGATAATCCGCAGTCTGCTGCTGGCCGATATTTGTCCAGTTTGCCGGCAGCAGAATGCCCATTGGTCATCGCTGAGGGGGAAACCCAGTTCCTCCTCCCAGCGCATTCGTGCTGCAGGGATATCGTGTGGACTGTCTGTTTGAGTGGTGCGGTATAGCATGGAGACAACGTGTGTGGGAGCAGACTTCTGGAGTAGAGCATGTAAAGGAGCCATAATGGGTGGTTCGTTTGGAAATTCTGGAGTGAGAGCTTTGATATCTTGTCGGAGCCGGACATACATAAAGAGCTCCATGGAGGTTGGTGGAGTATCCCAAAAGAGTTCCTCCCGGGTACGGAATTTCCCGTTCTTATATAAGCACCCCCAAGTCAGTGCTGCAAATTTCCTAAGCATCTGTCGGCAGCCCCCTCCCTGTGTGACGGGTATGTCCACTCTTCCCTGGAGAGGCAGCAGGGGAGAATACATTATATCAAGTGTGAGTCGTTTGGCTATGTCGCACCAAGCTCTGTTTGTGCAGTCTACTGTGGTCGGATCTTTGCATTTGTGGGTGGTCGGCGAGCTTAAATAGGCAGAGTAGGTGATTGGCGCTATGTGTCCATTTTCGACAGCCAGGTGGGGCATGTATGGCGGTGGGTTCATCCAATATGCAGCGTAGTGGGCTTGGGCGCACCAAAAGTATAGCTCCATGTCTGGTATTTCAAACCCCCCGTTGGCAAGTGGTTGAGTCATTGTTTCCCACTTTAATCTAGGTTGTTTTCCCCCCCAGGTGAGACGAATGAGCTGGGATTTAAGAGTTTAAAAAAAATGCTTACTGGGGGCGTATGGAATGTTGATAAAAAGATACAAAAACTTGGGGAGGATTACCATTTTTATCAATGATGCTCTCCCTGCTAGCGATAAGGGCATAGCGATCCATCTGGTGATCTTATCTTTTAGCGCTTCCAGCCCCCGCCCATAGTTCGTTCTCATAAGTTCCTCTCTATCTCTGGTCACTACGATTCCCAGGTACGTGACCTCGCCGTCACACCAGGTCAGGGGATAGTCTGGGTCAAACCTTTTGGCTGAGTCAGTGAGGGGAAGATCTGGGATTTGCTCCAATTTATATTGATGCCTGAAAACATACCAAATTGTATAAACTCACGTAATATCGGATTCAGGCTTGTTTCAGGGTCTCGAAGATACAGGGTGAGATCATCAGCGTACGGTGAAATTAGAATTTGTCATTCGTGGTATATAATAGCGTACTCCCGAGGGTGTTGGCGAAGTTTGGCTGCCAACGGCTCCACCGCCAGCGTGAAAAGGAGGGGCGACAGAGGGCACCCTTGCCTCGTTCCTCTAGCGATGTGGAACCCAGGGGAGCAAGTCCCATTGATTAGTACTTTAGCCTGCAGTCTGGAACAGAGCAGCTGGATCCAGCCCAGAAAGGGGGTGGGAAATCCCATTCGTCTTAAAACACTGGCTAAGTAGTCCCATTCTAAAAAGTCGAAGGCTTTAGTGGCGTCAAAAAAGACGCCACTGCGTTCGCCTCCGGGTCAATGTCCTGTAGGATGGCAAACTGGGTCCGAAGATTGTGCGATGTTGCTCTCCCAGGCACGAATCCCGATTGATCCGGCAATACTAGGGCGCTCATGAGAGGACTAATACGGTTCGCCACGATCTATGCTAGAATTTTGCCGTTGCAATTAATGGGGGATAGGGGCCTGTATGAATCGCATTGATCTCCCGCTTTCCCAGGTTTGAGTAGGGATATGATGAGCGCCTCGCGCATTGTTGGGAGAAGGACACCTGTTTCCCTTGCTTCTTTGTAAACATGTTTAAGGATTGGGATGAGAGCGGTGCTAAATGCATTATAAAATTCCGCCGTGAGTCCGTCTGGGCCGGGGGCCCGACCAGACCGGAGTTGCATGATCGCGGCGCGAATTTTGTCATCTTCGAAGTCCGCCAGTAGAAACTCCCTCTGGGCCTCTCCCAGCCACCCCAGTGCTGTGTCTTCAAAGTAGGGGATAAAGTCAACCGGCTGCGTCCTGTGTGATGTGTACAATGTATTATAGAATTTATGAAATGTAGCCAGTATGTCCGGGGTGTTTCTGTGTAGTTGTCCATTGCCATCAGCTATCTCAAGGATAGTGCTCGAGAACCTGGGTGGTCGGGTCAGTTCTGCTAACGCCTTTCCTGGTCTCTCTCTGTCCCCATACTGCCGGGCTCAGTAGTATTTCCCCCTGAACTTGCACTCCCTGTGCGCCATCTCTTGGTATTCTGACAATGCCTCTCTAATTCGTTTTTGTATGTCAGTGGTGGGTTCTGATTGCATTTGGGCTTCTAGGTGTTTTATTTCTTTTTCCAATATCTGAAGCATGTTGCTTATGTCCTTTAATATCCCCCCTCCCTTAGCAATGCATATCCCGCGAATGGTTACTGTGAATGCCTCCCATACTGTAGAATAATGTGCCACTGTATTTATGTTACGTGGGAAAATTCTTCTATCTCCTGTTCCAGTTCGGTTTGGAAGACGGTGTCTAATAGGGCGTGCGTGGGCCGTCTCCAGGACTGGTATGGCGATGCCCCACAGGGTGGAGTAAGAGTTAACAGCACTGGCGAGTGGTCAGAATAGGTGCGTGGTAAGTGCAGTGATTGGGTTAACCACATTTTCAGTCCCCTGGATAGTAACCATCCGCCGATGCGTGACCACGAGGAGTGTACTGTTGAGTGACAGGTGCCCTCCCTTTTAGTCGGGTGCATGTCTCTCCAGGCATCTATCAGCCCGTGTTCAAAAGATATGTCTCTTAATTGGCGTTGAGCACTCGTGTAGTGATGTGCCTGTGGGTGCGATCGATCCATCTTCGGATCTATAGTAATATTGAAATCTCCACCTGACACTACATGGGTGGAGCCAATGTCCAGTATTTTCCCCCAGAGGATATTAAAGAATTCGGGGTCATCGGTGTTGGGCCCGTAGCAACATACGAACGTTATGGATTGGGATGCCATGTTCCCCCACATAATACAATATCGGCCTTGGGGGTCTGTCTGTGATCCCATGGCTACGTACGGTAAGCTATTTTTGATTAGAATTGTTGTTTCCCGTGCATATGTTGAGTATGTGGAGAAGCAGCGATGTGCTGCCCATTGAGCCGCAAATGTACTGGGAGTCGAGGGGCCAAGGTGTGTTTCCTGTAGCATAGCGCAGTGTATATTGTGTCTGTCTAAATATGCCAGGATATGCCAGCGTTTGCGGGGGTTTCCTAGGCCACGCACGTTCCAAGTTATGATGTTGTAGCTAGGGGGTCCGGGACGGTTCATTACGATTGTGTGTGTCTGAACTCATATCGGGCGCAGTAGTCGTGTTTTGTGTTAGGGTTACGTTGTGCTGGTCTACCATGTCTATAGATATGTTGTTGCCTCGAGTCGTAAACTTCCCCCCCCCCTCCTCCCACAACAGCAGCCCAATCCTGCCATGATGTGTTATCCCCCCCTCCCTCCCAGTCAAACCCATAAATGTTTCCACAACAGGGGGCCATGTTGTAACTTCTTCATAAACATAAACCCAGTGCATGTTAGGGATGTCCTTCTGGGTAGCGTCAAGAGGGCGGTACAGTTCTCCCTCGTATATACGAGGTCGCTCAGGAAAGATTATTGTGTCCCGCATGTCCGGTTGGTTCCAGTATACTTCTGGGGGGAGATCCATGCAGTAAGTCTGCTAAGCATCGCCTTGTTTGTCTTCATGTCGCCATCCTCTATGTGGGTCTGTAGCAAATGCTTATATATCCATCAGTTTTGGCCAGAGTCTGGTCCTGTGAGTGCGCAGTGAGTGTGTATTAGTAGTCCTATCATTCTATATCTGAGAGAGCAGCTGTGGATCTGGTCGGGCTGGAGGTAGAGTCTTGTCTAGATGGTTTTCTAAATGTAGATTTCAGGAAGTCATTTACGTGCTGGGGGTTGGTGAAGAAGTGCTGTATGTGATCCTTAGGCGCGCCGGGAACAGCATGGCGTAGGTGATGTCAGCCTGGGATCACTGACATAATATCGTCAGTCAAAATATCGAGGTACCAGAATATCGTCGCCAAAATATTGATGGACAAAATATCGACTTCCTATCTCCATAAAGGTAAGTACCAAAATATCGAAACCAAAATATCGATGTTAAAAATATAGTTGTATAAAATATCGATTTTTTTTAATGTCTTAAAAATAATATAAAATTAATTAAATTATAAATATAATTAAATAAAACATAGTTAGAATTATTTCAAATTTTTTAAAATTAATAAATAATAAATGTAATGGAAAAAAATATTAAGCATGCATAATTATTTTTTATATATATATATTAACTTAATAATATTAATAAATAATTATTAAATTTAATTATAAAATGTTAAAAACATAATTTAAATTATAATTACATATATATCTAAATTAACCTGTAATATAAATATAAAAATTAATTTTATATATAATAAATTAAATTATTAAAATGATTATTTATTTTTTTATTTTATTTCACACTACATTAATTATAACAGTAGGGAAAACATTGCATAGCGTAGGGGATAAAATTACTATTCCCACTTCAACAAGTGTAACAGTAGGGAAAGTGTTACATAGCGGGAGGGTAAAAATTACTATTCCTACTCCAGTGAGTGCAACAGTAGGGAAAGTGTTGGATAGCGGGTGGGTAAAAATTACTATTCCCACTCCAGAGAGTGCAACAGTAGGGAAAGTGTTGGATAGCGAGTGGGAATAATTTACTATTCCCACACCACCAAGTGTAACAGTAGGGAAAGTGTTACATAGCGGGAGGGTAAAAATTACTATTCCCACTCCACCGAGTGCAACAGTAGGGAAAGTGTTGGATAGCGGGTGGGTAAAAATTACTATTCCCACTCCAGAGAGTGCAACAGTAGGGAAAGTGTTGGATAGCGAGTGGGAATAATTTACTATTCCCACACCACCAAGTGTAACAGTAGGGAAAGTGTTGGATAGCGGGAGTGTAAAAATTACTATTCCCACTCCAGTGAGTGCAACAGTAGGGAAAGTGTTGGATAGCGGGTGGGTAAAAATTACTATTCCCACTCCAGCAAGTGCGACAGTAGGGAAAGTGTTGGATAGCGTGTGGGAATAATTTACTATTCCCACTCCACCAAGTGTAACAGTGTCACACTCACCTGGAGTCTACGGGCGATTGCTTCAGGGCGCGAGGTGAGCGCGGTGTCAGAGTTCGCTCCGCCCCCAAAGAACTCCATTTCCCAGGTATCCTGCTTCCAGGTAGGCGCGCGCGCGCTCTGATGACGCGCCTACTAAGAATTCTTTTATGCAGGGCGGCGGCGGCGATCAGTGCTGCGAATTCTGTTCGGCAGGGACGCCGGATCAAGGAAGATCCGCGCTAAGAGAATCTTTGACCTTTTGGACGCTTTCATGAAGGGCGGTAAGGGTGACGTTGTCACTGCTCTGGGGACATAACTTTTAAACTTCACGAGGAGGTGATTTGGATCACTGTGCTCAATCTATTAGCATCTAACCTTATAGTAGAGGAGGGAAGCTATACCTCCAACGTGTACTGTGTATGGATTCATGGTGTTTACGCCTAAGAAGTGCCTTATTACTGGAAGTGTTATGCATGACATTGGCTGTGCTGAAACAGCAGAGGAGTGCTAGGCATGAGAGGTTAATGCCGGTACCATTTATTTCGTTTTCTGATGATGAGTATTACTAAATACTTTATGTGCTCTTATGATCTTTCTTCCTAGCAGGGGCTTTGGTGTGAGTTATGCTCAACCCCCTCTGTGATGCAAGTACCAACAATCATTGTGGTGGGTACAGTATGAGTGAGCGTTGTGTGTGAGTTGTGTATACCCATAGTGTGGTGAAACTCATGATAAGAGCCTTCATAAGATACGATACCTTCATCAAAGACTTGGTTGCAAGAATGCTCGTTCTTTTTTCCTTTACATGTAGTTATTGCTCAGTATAAGTTATGTGAGTTTAGACATGTATTACAGGAAGTGGAACAGGCCTTTAATTGTGTTTTTTGTGTTGTAGGTCTCCCTCCCCGCTGTCCCCATCCTTTCCTTCCCTCGCTTAATCATTCCTACCCTCTGCGCTGGTATAGCATCAGAGGGTGGAGCGATTGAGAGGCGGACCCATTTGAGCAACGCACCGATCCTGGGAGTTTGGAATAAAACCTTGACAGAATTCACAGCCCAAGAATTTATTCTCTCCTGATCGGTGTTTGGTTGATGATGGCCACCTTAGAGGATGTAATGGCGGCCTTGGTTATGGTTCAACAGGAATTAGCTGCCTCTAGGGCAGAAACTGCGGTCTTACAAGGTCGAGTTGACAAATTACAGAGGAACCCGTTTGATGTGAGCGCAGGAAGAGGTAGCGGTGCTACGTGGCCGTCAGGTTCCTTTGCAGGAGCAGCACCACCATTGTCGGTGGAATTTCCCACACCTATACCTTTGGCGGCCCCTGAAAGGTTTACAGGGGATGAGAGCAAAGTACAGGTCTTTATGACACAGGTGTTGTTGCATTTTACCTGTAAGCCTCGGGCATTTCCTACTAACCAAGCTAGGGTAGCCTTCCTTATTTCGTATTTAGCTGGAGATGCCGCTTTGTGGGCTGTCCCGTTTGTTCGTAATGATGATCCCCTGTTGTACGATTGGGACGGATTTAGAAAAGAGTTTGAGAATATCTTTGATAGACGATCCCATAGTCTCACAGCCGATAGGGAGTTATTGGAACTAAGGCAAGGCAATAAAGATCTAGTTGTGTATTTGAATACCTTTCAGCGATTGATATCAGAGACTGGATGGCCTGAGGATAAGAGAGCAGCTTTGTTTCATCAGGGATTACGAGATGAGCTCAAAGACGTGATAGCCCAGGTAGATCCTCAACCGGCCACGTGTACTGATCTCATTAATTTGGCCTTGAGGTTAGACAGTAGGATGAATGATCGCAGGACCGATAGGAGAAGACCTGATAGGTTTTTTTCTAGATGTGAAAAACCCAGGTTTTCTAAACCTAGCACGGCCGGAGGGCCAGAACCTATGGAGATAGGTACTGTTAGGGCTCCTTTATCACAGGAGGAACGAGAGCAGAGGCGTAAGAATGGACTATGTTTTATTGTGGCAAGAAAGGCCATTTTGTAAGGGATTGCCTGGCTAAACCCAAGAATAAACCAGGGTTTGGTAGCATGAGTGCATCCGTGTCCCCTAAGTCGGAAAACTAGAAGGCTCAAAGGTAACAGGAGGGGGCTTTTTGAGCGGCTTAGTAATCCCTTCAACTCAGGACATACAGGCGATCACATCAGGACATTTTAGGATCCCTATCTGTATCCAGTTGCCAGATGGGTGGAGAGACATGGAAGCTATGATAGACTCAGGGGCCACTGGGTTGTTTATGGATGAGAATTTGGCTGCTGATTTACAGTTGTCCTTAGTTAAAAAAGATGTGCCTGAGACTGTCTTGGCCATAGATGGGAGGGAATTGATCACGGGACCAATCAGTTTCTCCACAAGTGCATTATTAGTACGCTGTGCGCCTCAACATGTAGAGTCCCTAACCTTCAACATAATACGAGCACCTCAGTATGGTATTATTCTGGGGTTACCTTGGTTGATCAAGCACAATCCTTCCATAGATTGGGTTGCCAAGACTGTTCTTTTTAACTGTCCGGAATGCAAGGATCATGGCAGTCAGGAACACAGTGATCTTCCAGTAAAAGCCTTAGCCACTCTTCTTCACATTGCTACCACTGCAGAGCAGGATATTACCTTACCCGCAGAATACGAACAATACAGGGAAGTGTTCAATGAACAACAAGCCAATGTGTTACCCCCTCATAGGTCTTACGACTGTCAAATTGACCTAGTGCCAGGTGCTGTAGTACCATGTAGCAGGATCTATGCTCTCACGGACAAGGAAAACGAGCATCTCAAATCATATTTGGATCAGTATTTGGCGAATGGCTTCATAAGACCATCTAAGTCTCCTGTAGCCTCCCCTTTGTTTTTCATACCGAAAGCAAACGGGGAAAAACGCTCGTGCATCGATTTTAGGGCCTTGAACCACATTACCATTAAGAACAGGTATCCCTTACCTCTCATTCCGGTTCTCTTAGACCAGGTGAAAACTGCTCAAATATACACACGGCTGGACTTAAAAGGTGCCTATCACCTAGTCAGGGTAAGGAAGGGAGATGAGTGGAAAACAGCGTTTCGCACTCGTTTTGGGTTATTTGAGTACACCGTGATGCCATTTGGGCTGTGTAATGCTCCTGCTGCTTTTCAATTCTTTTTGAACGAAGTGTTGCGGGAGTATCTGGATGTTTTTACAGTAGTCTATATTGACGATATTTTGATTTATTCTGATTCCGTGGGCCAGCATTATCAGCATGTGCGTTTGGTCCTGCAAGCCTTGCGTGACAATGGATTATTTTGCAAGCTAAGTAAATGCGAATTCCATGTTCAGAGGGTGGAGTTTTTAGGAGTAATTATTTCACCTCAAGGATTGGAAATGTCTGATCGTAAAATAAAAGCTGTAAAAGATTGGCCACAACCAGTCAATTTGAAGGAAGTCCAATGTTTTTTGGGATTCGCTAATTTCTATCGAAGGTTCATACCCCAGTTTTCAAGGGTGGTGACACCGATAACAAAACTGTTAAGGAAAAACGTTCCGTTTGAATGGACTCAAGAAACTGAAGCCTCCTTTAGTCAGCTGAAAGGAGCCTTTACCTCCGCCCCAGTTTTGGCCCACCCAGATCCTGAGAAGCCGTTTATAGTGGAAGCTGATGCGTCTGACATGGCGGTGGGTGCAATTTTGTCACAAAGGAATGTAACGACAGGACAGCTACATCCAGTAGCCTACATGTCTCGCAAGCTTAATGAGGCTGAAACAAGGTACACCATCGCGGAAAAAGAGTTAATGGCCATCAAGGATGCTTTCACTACGTGGAGACATCATTTGATGGGGGCTCAGCATGTGGTCACAGTATACACCGACCATCGTAACCTCCAGTTTATGAGGTCTGCCCGTATGTTATCCCCTAGGCAAATGCGCTGGATGTTGTTTTTCTCCGAATTCGATTATATCGTCACCTATAAACCTGGTGCAGAGAATGGGAAAGCGGATGCTCTCACCCGACGAGAAACCACGTGTAGCCCGGTGAATAAACAAACCCTTTCTATATTGGCCCCTGATCAAGTCATAGGCGTTGTGCACTCTGAACAATTTTTACGATCTGTGGCTCGTGCAAGCACAACGCCTATATGGAGGAAATGGCTCAAGGAACATCCTCAATGGAAAATGAGACAAGGGGTGCCGATCAGAAATCAACAAATGTTGATTCCCTCAAAAGCATTACAAGAAAGAGTGCTTCATTGTTGTCATACGGTTCCCAGCGCAGGTCACAATGGCATCGACAAGACATTAGACAGAATCCTGAGATATTTTTGGTGGCCTTCAGTAAACACAGACGTGGTACTTTTTGTACAGAAATGCGAAACATGTGCAAAAGCAAAATCAGATCACAGAAAGGCTCAAGGGTTGCTGCAACCGTTACCCACACCCTCGATTCCATGGAATACTATATCCGTAGATTTCATAGTAGGGTTGCCTAAAGACCAAGGGCACACTGTAATCTTGGTAGTAGTAGACAGTCTCACAAAAATGGGGCATTTCATAGCCTGCAAAACTCTACCTACTTCTGGGCAATTAGCCAAGATTCTTCTGAGTCAAATAGTGCGATTACATGGCGTGCCATCCACTATTGTATCCGATCGTGGATCCCAATTCACGGCTCATTTCTGGAAGGTGTGGTGTGAGGCCTTGCAAATAAAATCAGCAAAATCCACAAGTTTCCATCCACAAACGGATGGGCAGACTGAGCGTTTGAACCAAACATTAAAGCAATATCTACGTTGCTACGTAAAAGAAAACACTGATGAATGGGTGGAACTGTTGTGGGTGGCAGAAACAGCTTAAAACAGTGCGACCCACCAGTCCACCAAGCACACCCCGTACTACAGCAACTATGGGTTTCACCCTAGATTCTTGCCTTTGGTCCACCCTGGGATGGATCATAAATTACCTGAGGTACAGGACAGAGTGAAACAAATACAAAGCACTATCAAAAAGACGCAGTTGAATCTTCAAAAAGCTAAAACAAGCTACAAAAGACATGCAGATGTACGCCGTAGGGAAAGTCCCCCATACATGCCAGGCGATGTGGTCTAGTTATCCACGAGGAACATCAGGTTTCGCCGATACAGTATTTTCAACCCTCGCTATTTAGGGCCCTACAAGGTGATAAAATGCATTAACCCAGTCTCAGTCCATTTATCCTTGCCAAAGACCATAAAAATACACCCAGTGTTCCATGTATCCCTGCTGAAACCCTCCTACACGCCGGTGAAGAAAACGCCCCCCCCAGTTTGGGTGGATGGTGAACCTGAATATGAGGTTTCTAAGATATTGGACTCCAAAATGAGGGGATCCTCTTTATGGTATCTGATTTCCTGGAAAGGATATAGCATGGAGGAAAATTCCTGGGAACCAGCAAGGAGTGTTCATGCTCCCAGGTTGATACGCGCTTTCCATTGGCGGTTTCCCGGTAAACTGCGTCTTCGTCGGCCCCTTTAGGGAGGGGGATGTACTGTCACACTCACCTGGAGTCTACGGGCGATTGCTTCAGGGCGCGAGGCGAGCGCGGTGTCAGAGTTCGCTCGCGCCCCCAAAGAACTCCATTTCCCAGGTATCCTGCTTCCGGGTAGGAGCGCGCGCGCTCTGATGACGCGCCGACTATGAATTCTTTTATGCAGGGCTGCGGCGGCGATCAGTGCTGCGAATTCTGTTCGGCAGGGATGCCAGATCGAGGAAGACCCGCGCTAAAGTAAGTAAAGTAAAGTAAGTCCGTTTTTATATAGCGCAGCTACTCACCCTTACGGGTCTCAAGGCGCTGGGGGCCGTAGTGGAAATTAAGTGAGCTATTGCCCAGAGTCACATGGTGCTGAGCTGAGCTGCCGCCGGAGCCGGGGATCGAACCGTGAGCCCTGTGCTCCGAAGTCAGCTGCCCTGGCCGCTGCACCACACCTCTCCGCTAAGAGAATCTTTGACCTTTTGGACGCTTTCATGAAGGGCGGTAAGGGTGACGTTGTCACCGCTCTGGGGACATAACTTTTAAACTTCACGAGGAGGTGATTTGGATCACTGTGCTCAATCTATTAGCATCTAACCTTATAGTAGAGGAGGGAAGCTATACCTCCAACGTGTACTGTGTATGGATTCATGGTGTTTACGCCTAAGAAGTGCCTTATTACTGGAAGTGTTATGCATGACATTGGCTGAGCTGAAACAGCAGAAGAGTGCTAGGCATGAGAGGTTAATGCCGGTACCATTTATTTCGTTTTCTGATGATGAGTATTACTAAATACTTTATGTGCTCTTATGATCTTTCTTCCTAGCAGGGGCTTTGGTGTGAGTTATGCTCAACCCCCTCTGTGATGCAAGTACCAACAATCATTGTGGTGGTACAGTATGAGTGAGCGTTGTGTGTGAGTTGTGTATACCCATAGTGTGGTGAAACTCATGATATGGTGCTTTTCTCATTTTTGCATATAAAGAGCCTTCATAAGATACGATTCCTTCATCAAAGACTTGGTTGCAAGAATGCTCGTTCTTTTTTCCTTTACAGGTCGTTATTGCTCAGTATAAGTTATGTGAGTTTAGACATGTATTACAGGAAGTGGAACAGGCCTTTAATTGTGTTTTTTGTGTTGTAGGTCTCCCTCCCCGCTGTCCCCATCCTTTCCTTCCCTCGCTTAATCATTCCTACCCTCTGCGCTGGTATAGCATCAGAGGGTGGAGCGATTGAGAGGCGGACCCATTTGAGCAACGCACCGATCCTGGGAGTTTGGAATAAAACCTTGACAAGCAGTAGGGAAAGTGTTGGATAGCGGGAGGGTAAAAATTACTATTCCCACTCCAGTGAGTGCAACAGTAGGGAAAGTGTTGGATAGTGGGAGGGTAAAAATTACTATTCCTACTCCAACAAGTGTAACAGTAGGGAAAGTGTTGGATAACGGGTGGGTAAAAATTACTATTCCCACTCCAACGAGTGTAACAGTAGGGAAAGTGTTGGATAGCGGGTGTGTAAAAATTACTATTCCCACTCCACCGAGTGCAACAGTAGGGAAAGTGTTGGATAGCGGGTGGGTAAAAATTGCTATTCCCACTCCAACGAGTGCAAAAGTAGGGGAAGTGTTGGATAGCGGGTGGGAATAATTTACTATTCCCACTCCACCAAGTATAACATTAGGGAAAGTGTTGGATAGCGTAGGGGATTAATTTAGTATTCCCACTCCTGCAATATAATTAACATTAATTAACAATTAAAATTTTTTTTTAAATTTACCTCCCACCATATTCCCCTATAAACGTCACAACCAATATTGTAAAATATTAATCAATTAACATAATTAATTATCAATTAATTAATTAACTAATAACAATTAACAATAAAATTAATAACCATCAAATATAAATTAATTCACACAATTAACACTATAAAATAACTTAAAAAAATATTATATAACAAATATTAACAATTTTAATAATAATTAAACTTCCCACCCTACTCCCCTATCAACCCTCAACCCACTCCTAAAAAAAGGACACAATTAACATATTTACAAATTAATTCTTAATAATTAATATCAAATGAATAACTAATTAATAACTTTCCTAAACACAATTAACATTTTTACCAATAAATTATTAATTATTATTAATAAATGGTTAATTAATTAATAATCAATTAATTAACACAATTAACAATATAAATTATTAAATACAAAAATATTAATAAATGTATTTATTAATTAATTATTTTAAATTATATTACTTCCCACCCTATTCCCCTATAAACCCACAACCCACTACAGAATAAAATTACGCAAAAATTAATTAACATATAATTAATTAATTCCAAAAATTCTTAATTAATATATTATAATTAAATTACTTCCCACCCTATTCCCCTATAAACCCACAACCCGCTACAGAACTAAAATACGCAAAAATTATTTAACATTAAATTCATTACTTTAAAAAAATTCAAACATACATTACAAAAATTATATATACTTTTAACACATATACTAACATTTAAAACACTAAAAAAAAATCGATATTTTTAACAACGATATTATGACTGACAATATTACTAACTTCGTTATTATGGCAAACGATATTTCTTACCTGCATATCGATATTCTGTACCACTATATTTTTGACAGTCAATATTCTGTCCACTCGATATTTAAAACTCTATATTTAGACTGTTTACCGTCAGCCTGTTGGAGTTTTTTCTGTACTAGAAGGAATTTTTTACGAGCTTCCTGCACCGCCATGGTGAAGTCTGGGTAGATGGCCACCTCTGTGCCTTCGAATGATAGCGGCTGTTTCTCTCTCGCTAGTTGTAGCGCGGTGTCCCGGTCATGATAATTTAATATTCTAGCGATTATCGGCCTCGGAGGGGCTCCTGGTGGACGTCGGGTTTCCAGCGATCGGGGCGCTCTTTTCACTTTCAGCACCGCAGAAAACACTTCTCTCCCAAACAGCATAGTGAGTAGGCGTTCCACATATTCCTCCATTCTGCCCGTGTTCATGGACTCTGGTACTCCTAGAATTCTAAGATTATTCCTGCGTGATCTGGATTCTAAGTCTTCTTTTTTTGCTGCTATTACTTTTAGGAGTTGTTCCATATTTAGTAGTTGCTCCTTGCGCCCAGTGGAGGTATCCTCCAGGTCTGATACACGCTGTTCTGCTTCCTTAAGGCGTTCGTCGTGTTGGTCTAGTTTGTGTATGATATTGTCCATGCGCGCACACACAGCATCCATTTTGGTTTCTATGGAGGTTAGACTGGTTTTCATGGTGAGCAGGAGTTCTTTCGAGTCTTCTGTCGAGGTGTGGGTGCATGTGGTTAGCGCGTCTGCCATAGTCTACAGAGTCTGCTTGTGTTCTGGCGGACTTACGGGCTTCGAATGGTAATTTGGTTTGCTTCCCATCTGCTTTTCCCATGCTGTCAGTTCTATGTTTAATTATCTCGCTTTCCACTCTGGACTCTATGGGGAAGGCTGGGTGCAGGACTCTCGACCGTGTGTCTGTCTTGCCTCCGGTTATGTAAGGCAGTTGCCGCCGCGCAGCTTCAAGGGTTCTAGCTTCGTCTAGTGCACTACTTCCTCAGCCCTCTTATTGATCGTTCGGGCTTTTGCTGCTCTATTATGGTGCACTCGTATCAATTTTCCAGGACTCTACCGGTGTCTTGACTCAAGGGGGGGGGGTGTCCTCCGAGTCCGACCGCAATCGCTCTAGAGCAGGTCAATTATGACGTGTTTTATCTCTCCTACTGCACATGTATCGCAGCGTGTCTGGTCATCTGGAGACTCAGGAGTGGGCCTGCCTGTGCTTTCAAGCTTTTGTAGTGCACATTTCGGGCCTTTTTTTCCCCCTCCCTTCCAGGCTTGGGGCAGTGGTTTCCCTGCGGTGACCACTTCGGCTGTGTCATGCCCTGAGACTTCTGCAGCAGATGCAGTTCCCTATGCTCTCAATTCGGGGTTTCTTCTGGGTTTAGTCTGTGCAGTGTCCGAATCCCTGTCGACTGGCGACTTACACTACAGGCCTCGTGGGGTTGCTGACTGTTGGATGGGCCTGTCACTCTGAGCGGCCTCCTCCGCACGCCAATCTCGCATGCACTTCTTGTCTGGTTAGCGAATTAGCTGTGCCACTCGAGGTGTCGCTGGCCCTGTGTCCCTGTCTTATGCCGCATTTATTCCTTTGGTTCTGGTCGCGCCTCTGTGCAGGTGGCTCACGGCGTTATGGCCGCTAGGCCGTTTTGGTTTCCTGCAGTGCGGTGTGCTCAGTGGGCTAGGGGGAGGGGGCCGTCAGCACCGCTCGCAACTCCGCCACTCCGTGGGTCCCGGTCAGGCACTATTAGTAAGGGGGCAGGGGGAAAGACTCTCTCTCACACCCGCTCAGCCCCCAGCGTTTCACTCACGGTTCATTGCGCCTCGAGTCTCCCGAGCGCCGATTCTTTCTGCTGGTTATAGGGGGGGGGGCGGTGGTCTCAACTGTGTCAGTGTGTCCCCTCGCAGCTGTATCTTCCCTCCGTGAGGACGTCTCGACTCTCGTGGTTTTCCCCAGCGACGACGGCAGCTAGGTCACAGGCGCGTCCTGTGGGCAGCGGGGGAGGGGGTCGACAGCACCCCGATCTCTCCGTGGGCTCAGGCCAAGCGCCGCAAGCGAGGGAGCGGATAGGGTAGAGATGCCTGCTCACATCTCCACCGCCCGTAACTCCTCTACTCACAGCTCGGCCGTCAGCATCGGCTTCTCGATTCCGCGCTTCTGTTCTCTCAAGCGCCGAGACTTCCTGTTGGTTGTGGGGGGGCAGTGGCCTTGCCTGCAGCAGCACGTCCTCCCTCTGCGACTCTTTCTTTCCGCGTACGTGTCTTGGCTCTCGTGGTTCCCCTCAGCGGTGGCGTCAGCTAGGTCGCGGGTGCGGCTCTATCTTGGGATCTGCCCGGTGCTCAGCGTTTTCAAGATTCCTGTGCTATTCAGGCAGTCTCTGTCAATTTCTTTGGTGTTGTACGGTGCTGAAAGTCTTCCGATGGCATTTCATTCTCCTTTTTCATCTGAATTCCAGCATTTGGGAAGGATATTGGCGATTGTGTCTCCTGAACTGCAAGAGCCTCACGCAAGTGCGGCCATCTTGCTTTTGCGCCCTCTAGCGCCCCCAGTTTTACCTCCTTTACATGGAGTTCTGGATTCAACATGTTTACAAGCACCGAAATGTAGCTAACTAGGGCCTCATCTACAGTATATTGGAGTTACCTAAGTTATAACTGCAGCACACATTACTTTAGTGCGTTTAACTCTCTTCCTGTTACAGGTGACCAATGAGACCGCTAATTTAACTATCAATGTAGCTCTGTTCTGTTTCTAAGTAAAAGAGATCATATGAAAATCAATTTAAGGAAGCAACTGAGGTTCAATAACAGGGAGTGGTATATTTAGTACCTAAATGTGACATAAGGTGTGCACGTTGTTGTGAGTAGAAGGCGGTATGAATTGGGTGCCCCCCCAAAAGTAGTCATAGTTTGAGAGAACTTCAGAGAGAGGTTTCAAAGACTGTCAATGTGTGTGTTGTAATCCCCTAGGATAACAAGATTTGGATACTATAATAATTGCAGTCCTACTGTGCTTAGTAGGCAAATAAAGTAACTTGGGGCAGTCGAGAGAATGACAAATGGGCATAAAAGATAGGGAACATTCAGTTGAAACAGTACAACATATTTGCAACCAGTCTAGTGAGAGTTATTACGCTGTTGTCCAAAGATCATTGTGACTTTCACCTCCTCTTCAGCAATGCCAGTGCAATAGATCATTTTATATCCAGCCGAGATAGAGACTTCTAAATCAAGTGGAGGCGGATTGTTTAACCAAGTTCCAGAAATAAAAATGGAAGTGCCAAGAATTAGCAAGTAACACTTCTGGTTCCCTGAGAGAGAACAAACATTAAGAATGGCAGCCTTCCAAATAAAATTATCTGGCCAATTGGGTTAACTATCAGTTAAAGAGTTACGCCTTAGAGTCTTATCAATGTGAGACCCATTGCTAACAGGCGGAGGTAAGCTGGTGACCATGTACTTTGCTACAGGACCAAGAGTGCTGATTTGTTTAAATACGTGTGAGTAAACTGTAAACATGTGGTGGTGAAAGGATTTAAGATATAACATATACTCATAATTACACAAATATTCATGCAGTAAGGATTGTCATTGATGATTTGTTTATTATTTGCATATAATTCATATGTTCAAAAAACAAGATTTCAATATCACAAGTATAGGCATTGACCATACTGTAAAAGATGAGTCTTTCTCAATGGATTGAAGTAAAAATGTTTATTAAGAATAAACATATAAAAACCCACCAGTGAGGAGAACAGAGCACTTCCAGCACCGGTCCGCTCCACATCATTCAAGTGAAGTCACATTCTAAATACTCACCTAGCAACAACAATATTCTACATTCCACTAATGACATGTATACCAATGACATATAAAGAATTCCACTCAACATGTCTCTTTTTTTTTTTTTGAAGAACATAAAAAAAGGGAAAGAGAAAGAGAAGAGAAAAAGCAAAGAAAGAGAAATAATAAAATTGAACACTTTACTCTAAAATAAAATCTTCTAATTTCTTGGGTAATTTAACAACCCTTTTCAAATGAACATCAGATTCAATACCTTCTTGCACAGATCCCTTAGAGCAAGGAACATCATGAACATGAGAAGTAGGAGTCTCTTGGGAATTAACATTAGAATTAGATGACTCTGACAACAAACTTGCATTAGAGTCAGAAGTCGTACTGATCTGTTGGGTACCAACTTCAGAATTTCTCACACTAGGAACAATAAGTCCACATTTCTCCTTTAAGACATTCAGTTCAAAAAATTCATCATCAGAATTTAATTCATTAAACATTTTTTCCTGACCAGGTTTTAATACAACTATGGAAATTTGTTCCACCAACCTCTTTTATGTAAGAGAACAGCACTGTCAGATACTTTGATGACCTGTACAAGTACAGAAAACTTAGAGTACCTTTACGTTGTAAACCAGGCTTTATGATGCGAACCCAGTCACAGCACAAATCATTTTGAATTTGGTTCTGTGTAAACCATCGTGATATTCTATGTTTTTTAATGTAGCTTCATCCAAACTCTTCTTGACTTTGTCTTCTACATTTTCAAAATCTTTGTGATCAATGGTATCAAAACAAGGAGATAAAAAAGTACAACTCTCTCTCCCTCTCATCAAGTAATAGGGAGATACACCTGTGACTGAGTGAGGTGTGGTATGATAAGACCAAAGCTTCTCTTTAAGAAAACTAAAAACATTATTTTTGCTCTCAAGAGCAGCTTGTATGCCACCCTTAATGAATCTGTTGGCACTTTCCACTTGACCATTTGCTTTGGGACAATATAAAGGATCCCTTTCAGCCTGAATGCCACACTTTTTAAGAAATTGTACCATTTTTGAAGAAATAAACTGAACACCATTGTCAGACATAAGTAATTTGGAAAAACCTTCAATTTGAAAAACATTTTCTAAAAAGTTAATGACTTCATCAGTGTTAGGATTCTCTACAAAGGTATGATAAACCCACTTTGAAAAATTATCCACCAGCACTATCAAAAATCTGTGCTGTCTGCCTAAAATTTCGTATGGTCCTGAGAAGTCAATGGATACTTTCTCCCAAGGTCTTTTAGGACCCTCCTGCAGATAATAGGTTCACATGAAACTCTCCAATGTTTATCCGACTGCACACATACAGCACAAGCATCAACAAATCTTTCAACAGACGCATCCATTCCGGGCCACCAATAATGTTGTTTGAGATATCTTTTGGTGCTCGATACACCAGGATGGCCATAATGAGCTAACTCAATAAGCTTAGATCTAAGACCCATCGGGGGAATGAATAAGTTTTGTCTGACTAGTATGCCATTCTCAATACTGAGTTCACTAGACACCTGCGCATAACTCTGTAATCCTACATCAAGATTTCTAGTAGGTGGCCACCCTTGAACAAGAAACTGCTTGACTTTACTCGCCAAAACATCCTCTTCCGAAAACTTGATCCACTCGGTTTCCGAAATTTTGCCATCACAATTGTGTAAAATATCCACCAGAGCAACTACCCACTTGCTGGTCGACATTACTTTCCTCACTCACACTTTTGGATGGCAGCCTAGATAAGCAATCAGCTGTAACGTTTCTCCCTCCAGAGATGTGCTGAATTTCAAAGTTGAACTCTTGTAACCTGGCAATGAGTCGTATAAGTCTTGAAGAAGCCTTGCCAGATCACACACCATCCATCATGTACACTAATGGCTTGTGATCAGTGACCAAATTAAAAGGTTTCCCCCATAGAAAAGTTTTTAATTTCTCGACAGCCCAGACACATGCAAGTGCTTCTCTCTCAATGGTACTGTAATATAACTCAGCACCCCTCAATGCTCTAGAAATAAAAGAAATAGTTCTTTCTTTACCATCCACAAACTGACTAAAAACAGCGCCCAATCCAATGGAGCTGGCATCAACGGTCACAATAGACTTACCATTAAGATCAAAAGTTTTTAGTGCAGGTGCCTGCAAAATAAGTGGTTTGACTTTCTCAAAGGCTGTATTATGTTCCTCCGTCAACACAAAAGACACACCTTTCCTAAGAAGTTGCCTTAACCTGTTCCGTGCTTGTGTCGGCCAACGGCCGACGCAAGCACTACCTCGCTGGTGCTGCGCACGTCCGTTGGCCGACGCAGCCCCGCCCACTCTTTAATTCTCCCGCACCGCGGGATAATTTGCGCCGCGGTTAAGCGATTAAAGGTTCAACAACAACAGCATATCCGTGCACAAATCTGGCATAATACTCTTCAAGTCCCAAAAAGGATCTCAGAGAGTCCTTGTCATAAGGTTTGATGGCGTTGTTCAAGGCGCTGATTAAATCAACTTTAGGAGAAATGCCCTCAATAGAAATTTTGTGCCCCAAATAATCAATTTCTTTCACAAAATATTTGCATTTCTCTTTGCTAACAGTCATACCTCTGTTTTCTAACTTGGTAGGTACATTATCCAATATCCTATCATGTTCCTCATGGGACTTTGCAAAAATGAGGATGTCATCCTGGAAAGCTTGCACTCCCACTAGATCCTGAAACACAACATCTACCAATTTTTTTAAAACGCTAGCTGCGGAGGCTAGTCCGAATGGCAACCTCAAGAATCTATACACTCCAAAGTCAGTGACAAAAGCCGTCAAATCTCTAGAATCCTTATCCAACATTATCTGATGATACGCTGACTTGAGATCGATTATAGAAAAATATTTTGAATTATTGACAGCCATAGGTAATTCCTGTATCCTAGGTAGGGGGTGACTGTCAATAATAATATTTTTATTAAGCGATCTCAAGTCCACACACAGCTGTAAATCGTCATTTTTTTTTCAGTGCGATTACAATTTCCGAAACCCATTCAGAGCTGTTAATGGTTTCAATTATTTCTTCAGCACACAAGGTATCCAGATGTTCTTTGAGTTTTTGACAAACTCCTAATGGTACCATACGTACTTTGTGTTGGACAGGTGTGGCACCTTTTTATAATTTAATGTGATGAGCAAAACCCTTCTCCTGTCCAACCTTATCTGTACAAACAGCATTCTGTTTGGCTATTATAATATCAGTACTAGAGTTTTGGATTTCAATTTGATTCACTGAAATATCCCGTAATGCAATAAGACAATTACGGGTACCAAGGACCAGGACACAACATTATGCCTAGTTTCCCTAGATTATACCATCCAACAATGTTCTTCACATTGCTTGCAACATAAATCTTCGTGAAAATATTGCGCCCCTGAAAATTCAAATTATCTTTAAAAAAAAACACTTCAATGTCAAAATTGTCAAACGCTTTAGGATTGACATCCGTGACTTTCAGTTGTGTACCTTTCTATTTTTCCTCAAAAGTGACATCAGATATGACAGTAATAGGGGAACCGGAGTCTGCCATCACTTCCAAATTGATATCCCCAATGTGCACTTCCCCTAAAGGTGCCTTGAATCTAATACCCACAACATTTACGTTAATCAGAGGATCATACAAAGTGATAATCATATTCTCTAAATTGTCATTCACTTCACTGACAGAATTCATACTTATATTTGCTCCACTCCTCATATTTCTGCATACACTTTGGAAGTGACCAACTTTATTGCATTTGTTGCATCTTCTTTTGATAGCTGGGCACTCTGTGCTATTCGCAAGATGGGACTTGGATCCGCATCTATAACAACAGGGTTTGACCGGCCTAATAACACTATTAGATTTAACCATTTTCTTTCCTACTTGAATTGCACACACCGGATTGTTGATAACACCTTCTTCAGACGATAACACTTTAGATGACTGAATGGATTTTTCTATGCCCTTGGCTATATCTAAAACTTCACTTAACGTGGGATTGCGACAGGCTAATAACCTTTCTTGTATTTTTTTAGATTCACAATTAAAAACAAATTGGTCCCTTATGCATATGCCTACATTAGACCCAAACTTGCAATTAGCAGCAAGTACTCTTAATGCTGCTACATACTGTTCAACAGTTTCACCCCCAAATTGCTTCCTCTTATGAAAAGCATGACGTTCAATCAAAACATTAGGTTCTTCGGTGAATTGTTTTTCTAATCTAGCAACAGCTTCTTTAAAAATGTCCCAAGAGTCACCTGCACCCGCTGGTGATGATATAGCAGGTAGATTTTCAAATATTTCAATGGCTGCTGAACCTAAATAAGTCAATAAAAGCGCATGTTTCCTCTCAGCACAAAACTTTTTCCATCAATAGCAACGATGTAGTTCTCAAAGGTTTTATACCATTTTTTCCAGATCAACGTTGGTTTCCCATGTACAGCCAAGAATATTGATGGTTGGTTGCATACTTGTGAAGTAGCCATGACAGTTTAACTGTAATAAAGCACGGTTAGTAAATTATAAAACTAGGATATGTATAGCTCCTACATATAATACACCTAGAATACAAGCTAGAAGTCAAATGTAAGTAGATTTTCAAAGTGTGCGCATCACTGATACAAACACGCACTAAGGATGAAGTGTGCGCATCACTGTACTAAATAATACACACACGATCCAATTGTGTGCATTCCAGAATGCGAATTAAACAAAATACCTTAAAATAGTTGGCAGCTGTGTGCCTCATAAATGTAGATCCAGTAAATTGCTCCGTGAAAGATTTCAAGTGTGTGTATCACTGATACACTGCGCGTTATGCTGCGCAATAAGTTGCTGCTGGAAAACAGATACGAATGAGAAATTGACTCCGATTCAAAATGGCCGCCACGTACAACGTCGCTGACGTGATGTTTTTTTAGGAATTTGGCCTTGATGAGACGACACGTGACGTGTGTGGAACGGTAGAAAAAACAGAATCAGCACAAGCCTTGCAAGCAGTGATGCGGGTCACAGAACATCGATCGCGTGCATCATCAGCATAGTCGGCACGAGTCATACAGCATAGTTTGCGCGGAGGGAGCCACTCCAACTGCCAACCGTCACAGCCACAGATTACATTAAGAAAAGTACCTTAAATGCTGATAACTGATGAGGGAACGGCAGCGGTGTACTTGCGGTGTGTGATATAGATGGAAAAATTCGGTAAAAGCGGGTGGAGAACAAATAAAAAAAAAAATCCCGCTAGATACACGATGTGTAAAGTAGTCTGTCTCTGGTTCTTCCTTCATGGTGGGTAAGGTAATGTAATCCCAGTCGTCGCCAATATAAAGATGAGTCTTTCTCGATGGATTGAAGTAAAAATGTTTATTAAGAATAAACATATAAAAACCCACCAGTGAGGAGAACAGAGCACTTCCAGCACCGGTCAGCTTCACATCATTCAAGTGAAGTCACATTCTAAATACTGAACTAGCAACAACAATATTCTACATTCCACTAATGACATGTATACCAATGACTTATAAAGAATTCCACTCAACACATACATATTAAATAATATGATATTTGAAGGAAAATAATTACCTAAGATCCTATTATTTCCAGGCATTGCTTTCGCTACAATATTTATTACTATAAAGTGCTTCTTAGATAGTCTTCTAACACATCTGTACAATAGATGGCCCACAGATGATTGGCAGTAAAAATGTTTTTTAAAGGCTGTAAAAGTAAAATGTTTAGCTTTTTACAGTAGTTCTGTTAATTATTGAATCAAATCTTTAATTAATGAAGTTAATACATTGATTGTTTTTTTTTTATTAATTCACCAGCATGGTTAGTCCACAACACGCCTTTGCTAATATATGACTGGATGGTGTCCAAAGTATCGAAAATAATGACTAAAAGATGGGGTTTCCACTGTCGTGAGTCAGTGGTACCTCGTATCGTCTGACTTGAACATGGTTATGACACAAACATCTGGGCTTCTTTGTTCTTGCTATTTCCAAATATTTCGTCACCTACTTCTGTGAAGACAACGCAGCGTCCCTAATACCATTCGCTGGTTGATAAGGACTGGAAAGCACCATGTAAATCAATTCAGACCTCACGAATGCATATGTCTACTTCTTGTCATAACGCAAGAAATTTGAGTTTTAAGGAGGGTGTAAACCTTCCTTACTTCATTTCTTTGTAGTCTTCTGGGTGTGGGATATGAATACAGCACAATTTTTATAATAGACTGACAAATGTGTTGGCGCAGGGAGGGGGTTGTGACCACATTTCAGATAGTGGCTTTGTTTCCCTTGAAATAGTCTGTTCTATCTTGTTGAGGGAATCTCACCAGAATAACTGGCAGGGGTAGAAGCAAGATGATAGGATTTGAAAGTATTTTTTCCAGCTGCGTTCTTCCTTTCTCTTATCATTAAAGAACTCCCAATATTTTTATCCAAAAAGCCTTAAGGAAAAGCCCTAAGAGAAGACATTCAGATCTTTCTCTATGCAAGACACATGACCATAACAGATGCTATTTGAAGCCACTCCAGATACTACTGATGTGCTGTTTTCAGTTCTACAGGCAGAACATTGAACTGTTTATTATGAGGTATCGATCATATTTTCAGGAATAGAGGCGCACCTAGAACCTCCAATGAGTACTCAGGGAAAACTGAGCTTCAGTACTTTTGTAGAGACAGGTGCACCTTTTTTGTTGAGCATTTTTTAATGTAAAGTACACTAAATTCCTTTCTCTAGTCCATGTGAGATGCTGTAGGCAATGAAAGCAGTTGCTGCCAAACCAAAGCCACAGTTTGATTGAGAGATGCTGTACCTGCTGTACCTTGCACTCTGGGACATTTTCCAATCAGTCTGGAACGTTTTAACCTTTTTACTGCTGAGGTGTGCGCACCTCTATGCAAGGGGCTTTTTCCAAAATACTCACTGGCATTGCACAAGCACGTATGGGTATGGGACAACTCCAATTCCTGGCACGTGTCCATGACACACATGGTATAAGGTCATAATGAGAACACCCATTTAGAATGTTTATATTCATGATAATGTTGTAATGCCCTTCACTGCCATTACAGGGGTTCTATGTCCAAACATGTATCAGTAAGTAAAGGCCCATATAGGCCTTGCCAGAAGCTGTTTTCATCTCCAAGTCAATTAGACCTGAAGACACATTACCCTTATGCTACATTTCACCTACCGCTTAGGTAAAAAGTACTAAATCCACTCTAACTACAGTCAGAAGCTCCACTCTTCATCCTCCAAATAAACTTTCTAAAATAAAATTAGGGATGGCCCACTCGTCTATCTCCCTCCATGCATTTAAGGTAACTTTCTTGACAGTGGGGTGAACAGGGGATTTACATTTCATCAGCATTCAGGTTCACCTCTACAAGGTCTGACATTGAACAGCAAGAACAGCAAATTACACAGGGAGTGTTGTATAGAATTCATACCACATTTCTGTGTGTAGACAAAGGACTTCAGATTTTATTTGTAGGAAAAGGATATACTAAATACTCAGTAGTAAATAGATCCCACTGGGTGTAGATTTTCTTTTATTAACTCCAATGCGGTGATATAGGGTTTATATTCAGTGATTGCAGTAGGAGCTCTTGATTTGTTGCTGAGTATAATCCTATTGTGAATTGATGGACCAGAGTGACTGAGGAGAACATTGAGAAGCTGACTACAGAGGAATGTATTCAGAATAGTTGAAGTGGACGTTGGTCACCCCCACTGGTCCCTGAGTGCCCCTGAAGAGAGAAACACAGTGGTCCCTCAGGGTCTAAACTCATGGTTCTCTTCCACAGTACTCAGGATGGGACCCCAGGCACTACACCCTATGACTGAGGTGTAGTGCTACTCCACCATGAAACTGAAGTGGATGAGAAATAGACCCTGAGATAACAATGCCTCTGGTTGGCTCTTGGATTAGCTTTGTTTCCAGGAGTACGCGGGGAGGGTTTCAGACACGCCTCCATACAGAATGGGTAGGAGTGTTAGGCGTCTGATGGCCTTCAAGGGTGGAGAGAGTCCTTCTTCACCCGGGAGTGACTTAAATCCAGGATGGGAAACTGAGCGCTCCTTTAGTGAACTCCGGTGCACCATGATCCAGCGCTAACAATAAAAATTCTTCTCCTATATGACTCGGTCATCCAGGTACAACTATCCCTCCAATACACAGATTATATCCATATGACGGTGGGGCCCATAACACCGCATATGCATTCACTCACTCATTTATTCCCTGGATTTCCTCCGTCGTCAACCTAGGAGAAAAACAGTAGAACGATTCGCTGGAAGGAGACGGGATACCTCTTTTTAACACGACATAATATTTCTCATTGCTTTTAAGGTATTCCGCTCATTGGTCGATGGACCAACTAGAAGGAATCAGTTGATGGTGATTAAGACCAGCTCAATCACAATAACCTTTTAACATTTTACATTAATCATTGAGCTAAAGAACCACTGAGTCATTTGTTTAAAGAGTAATAAAGATTTTATAAAGTTTTGAAGCAAGAAATAAGTTTAGTTTTATTATTCAGATTATTACATTTATCATCATTATAAGAATAAATTGAAATTGCAATGCATACCTATTAGATGGAAAAATAAAGTTCGTCACAGCAAGAACTCCCAAAATCTCTATCTATCTGTTCTGGAAAAACAGGCCTTCTCGTTCATTTCCTCTTCAGTATTTTAAGAATAAAAGTCTAATAGTTCTAAATGGAAAATCTATCAGGAGTAAAAGTTCTCCAAAAGCAGCATCTTATACTCAAATAAAAATATAAAATAGCAGCAGCAGCATCAGCTCGTCAGCATTAGCAGCAGCAACTCCTTACGCAGCTAACAGCAGCCAAAAACAGCAAAAAGCATCTCTCAGCAACCAGCAGCATCAACCCTCAGCATCAATCACCTCCCCACCAAGAGTAGGTCTTCTTATACCCTAATTCTAGCTTACTAAATAAAAATGTTGCATCTTTATGGCGTGATTCTCTCTAATTGGTCCGTTTCAGCCCATATACATCTTTTTATCAAACTTCCTTGTTCTAACCAGTTCTTTGTGGAATGTCCATACTTGCATCGTTTCCCACAGTTCATGACATTACGCATCCGATTCGATCAGTCCAACTTGTATCATTTTCCGATACATTCTAGGTTCAACAGTTCTTTTGTCCATTTATTCATTTCGACTTCTCACGCTTCGTGCTGATCCATCTTGGCACACATTTACTCAGTAAGGTCACAATAGCCTTTGCCATGCTTTCATCCTAGGCTCTTGGAGCGATCACGTGTCATTCTAGTTCACGGCTTGCGCATGCGTATTCTAGCTTATTACGGCCATTTTATGTCGCTGCTCAACAGGTCTAAGCGCACTATTTATAAAGATAAACAAAATATTGTTAAAATAAAGAATATAAACCCTTTCGTTTCCCTCCCATCATTCTACGTACCCCAATTAAGTATTACCTAGCAAAAAGCAACATATAAAGCCGTCCCTTACTTACCATCACTTTATTTTGCCACTACACGTTTTATTTTTAAAGCACAAATCATGCATTTCATTATTCTATTAGTACGCAAATATTACGTTTATGTTAGACACGTCAACAATTATAAGTAGATTAATTTGCACACAAAATAGCGTGTTACCTTTAACCCTTCACATGTAACATACATTGTTGGTTATTTACTTAAACGAACATGTTTATTAATTATTTTACGTAAATTATTAGGAGGTTAAAATTTTTCATTTATCCTGCTCCATCAACTCCCCCCTTTGGTGATTTTTAATATCACCACAAAACCCAAGTTATACAATTGTCTCAGACAACATATTTCTTTTATCCGTTTGCTTTTGTTAGTTTACACAACTGTATCCCTTTCAACTTGTATCTTGGTCTTCTTGTACATGTTCTCTTTTATCTCTTCTAGCTCTATTTCACCCATTTCTCTCTCTCTCTCTTTGTTTATCATGTTTTCTTTTTCTATTTTATTCTGTTTTCTTTATACATGTAATTACAAGCTTCAGCACTAAAATTATTATGATTATCATGGTTGCTATTATTATAACTTTCCCTATTATTAATCCACTCATTCTAGTAAACCAATTTATTACTGAAGAAAACCCTTTACCAAGTTTTCCCAAAGCACTTTCAACCTCCAGTGGAACAAGTTCTTTGTGCAAACTTGCAATATTCTTTATATACTTTTTTATATTTTCACTTTTATCTGGAATGTAAGTGCAACAATGTTGGACTTTCAGCATTCCACAGACTCCACCCTCTTTTGCCAAAAGAATGTCAAGGGCAAGCCGATTTTGCATTACCATAGCTCTCATGGCTTCCATCTCGGTATTTACCATCAAGAACCCTCCAGCAGTATCTGTAGATAAACGATCTACCACTGTGGATAATTTCCGAATTTTAAATGCATTCAAAGATATTCCCACTGCTGGTATCAATGAACCAAAAATATCACCTACTATTTCTGAAAAACTTTCCCTTTTTCTACGTGTAAAGGTATTTATCATTTTGTGTGTTCCTTTTTCTTTTCTAACCATACGAAAAATCTTTGGAAAGACTAGACCTAAATAACATGACCCATACCAATGGTCCGGCAACCTGTAATAAGCCCTATTACCGCAAACATAATAGATCCCTGGAAATATTGGATCTTTTCCCCCTTTGAATCCCCAACCGCCTAAAATTTGATAATTGTCATGGCAATTACTGGAACCCACAAAATAATTGTCATATCTTGTTCTATTTCTTTTAATGCACAACCTTCCCTGTTGGGGCCAATCCAGAGTCATAGCTGCATTTGTCTTTTTCTTGTCATGATTGTCTTCCTCAAACGCCCAAAGAGGTGTTTTTGTCTCTTCTATCACTTTTCTTTGAAATTTCACTCTTCTTTCCTCAACCATCTCTAAAAATACTTTTTCTTCTTTCTTTAACTCACAGGTAAGGTTGTTTTTAACTATATTATCTAATGTTAAAATCTTTTCTTCTATGAAAAATTCACCAAACGTTTTTCCCTCTTTTATTTTGTTTAGTTCGGGAACTACAGAAATTTTCGCAAAAATCTTATCTATGTCAGTGTAATAATATTCTAATCTACCTGTCTTATAAAATAAACTTGCTAAAACACTACATGTTATTCCATACGTCAAAGGAAGGTGATGATAAGTCACACCCTCTGCTACAGACGCAGGCAATTGCATACAAACATAGCAATCTCTTACATCCATTGTTTCTACATACTCATATAATAATTTAGTAAAAACATTCTTTGAAAAATCTGTTATTGATTTGCCTTTATGTAATTCTGCACTACCTTTTAATATAACTGTTTCTTGAGTGTTAGCTCCTTTTTCTTTCTCTGTGTGATTAGACGTTTCTGCTACAGCTAAACTAATTGGAATAGTGATTGCTAAAACCACCCATACTGTCATTAATAATCCTGTACAAAAGAAGCACATCTTACACCATCTACTTAAAAACTCACATCTACATTTTCTATCTCTAGTATCCTCCATTTTGTTTTATAACCTATTTATTTATTTACAAGAAAATTGTGTCACTACACCTCAGAAATGACTTCTTAGCCACTCTGCACTCCAATGTTTTTGTCTTCGTTCGGTACTTTCTTTTAATTCTTTTCAGAATTCTTTCTTTGTCAAATCCTGTATTTTGTCAACTCCGGTAGAAATTCGTCAAATCCAGTATTTTGTCAAGTCCGGTAGAAATTCGTTTAAATTTCTTCAAGTTTGTTGCACTTCACCTTCACCCATTAGGTTTCTTTGTTCTGGGTTCTCATGAGTGTTCTTTTCTTCTTTGATATCCGTTAAAGCAAGATACAACCATTCAGGCGATCTATACTTCGGATTTACCTTCTTTACTCTTTTCGTTTTCTGCAAGTGTTTTCCACCTTGTTTTTCTTGCTCTTTCTGACTTGTTATTTCATTCACTTGTTCAGCACTTTTTCCATCTAACCTTATGATCCTGTATCTTAATTTTCTTACTTCGTTGGGCCAATTGTCTCCTTTTCTTGGCCTTTTTGCCTCATTTCCTTTTTCCTCTCTTTCTGTTTTCCAAGTTCTTTTTCTTGACTCTAGTTTTTGGTTTCTTTCTTCTCCACTTTCTTCAGACTCTGTTTCAGTTTTCTCTTTATTGTCTCTTATTTTGAATCTTATAATTTCATTTTCTTCCTCTACTTGTGGTTCTTTTCTTATCTTCCTTCGTTCACCTATTTCTGTCCCTCCTCGAGGTTCTTCCGAATTTGTGTCACTTTCTCTATCTGCTTCTAAATTTCCCTGTTCTTTTGTTTGGCTATCTGTCCCTATTGCTCCTCGGGGATCTTCCGATTTCTCTAACTTTCTGTTTGAAACTCTCCCTTCTTCATCTATTAATATTATCTCCGAAGGATTTTTACCACAACTTGTACTTGGTTGCTCACTGTTACTATCTTCATGCTCAGTTTCTTCTCTTATGCTTTCAAATTTCCAATTTCTTTTCAGATTTTCCTCACAATCCGAATGATCTGTATCAGATTCTGAACTGGTGTCTGATATTTCCAGATGTCGACTCACATGTCGATCTTCAAGTTCTGGAACTTCAGCTATTTCCTCCACTTCTTCTGTCGTTGCACTTGTAGTTGGGTCTTCCAGATGTCGACTTACAGGTCGATCTTCAGATTCTGGCACCCTGTTCGTCTCTTCTTCCGCTTCTGATGCTGAACTGTTATCCAACACTTCCAGATGTCGACTCACATTTCGATCTTCAGGTTCTGGAACTCTGATGGTGTGACTGGCATGCACCCAGTGTTTTACTCCTGCACATTTGACTGCAGTGGTTGTCACCAGTGTCACCTGTCGTGGTTCGTCCCAGCGAGGAACCAAACAGTTTCTTCTTCTGTGGACTTTTATGCGGACCCAATCTCCTGGATTCAAGTCGTGAGCTGGTTTTCTTTCAAGAGTAGTAGTATCCGGTCCAACCTGATGAAACACAGAACGCACCACATCAGCCAATCCTTTGCAATAATCCAGCACCAGATCATCAGTTATAGTCAGTAGTTTGTTGACAGGTACATGTGCTTGTCTCATTGCTCGTCCCATAATTATCTCAAGGGGACTGAGTCCAGTTTTCCTTTCCGGAATACTTCTGATTGTCATTAAAACTAATGGCAAGGCATCTGGCCATTTGAATCCTGTGGCTTGACACATTTTTCCTAACCTGTTCTTAATTGTTGCATTCACTTGCTCTACTATTCCAGAAGCCTCTGGTCTGTATGCACAATGCAGTTTCTGTTTAATACTAAGTGCTTCACAAATCAGTTTAATTAATTCGTTTTGGAAATGTGTTCCTCTATCTGTTTCAATCGTGACTGGAAAACCATACCTCGGAATGAATTCTCGCAGCATAAGTTTTGCTACCGTGATTCCATCATTCCTTCTGGTCGGGTATGCTTCCACCCAACGGGAAAACAAACAGACGACTACGAGGACATACCTTAGTCTGTTGCTCGGGGGCATTTCTATGAAATCCATTTGTATTCTAGTGAACGGACCTCCTTCTCGTCCTATTGTTCTTAGACTCACTACTGTCTTCCTTCCTGGATTTAACTGTTGACAAATAAGACATCTTTGACAAAGACTCTCAGCTATAGCTCTGAATTTTGGATTATACCATGTTTGTCTAAAAAGTCTGATCATTGAATCTCTCCCAATATGGGCTTGTCCATGGTACATCCGTGCCATGTCAGAAATCATGCTATCAGGCATAACTGGTTTTTCATCTCTGTAAACCCAAACATCATTTTCCTCATGTTTTCTACATCCTGCTTTTATCCATGTATCTTTTTCCTCATCATCTGCTGCTTCCTGTAACTGTCTCACCTCATCCCATGTCTCAACAGGGTTAGTAAAAAGCAAAGGTCAAGAAATATGCTCTCTTTCTCGGTTCCGGTTCAAAGAGACCACGTTCTTTGCACAGTACTGTGCAATCTCATCAGCATACTTATTGCCGACAGTTATGTAGTTTTCCCCATTTTTATGTGCATTGCACTTCACAACAGCAATCTGTTTAGGCAGCTGTATCGCCTCAAGCAACTTTTTCACAAAATCTCCATTTCTAATTGGCGTTCCTGCAGACGTCAAGAAACCTCTTTGTGACCAAATCTGACCAAAGTCGTGCACAACTCCAAAACCGTATTGGCTATCTGTCACAATTGTAACCCGTACATTTCTTCCCAACTTGCAGGCTTGAATCAGAGCTATTAGTTCTGCGACTTGGGCAGACCGTATCCCTTTCAGACAAGATGCTTCCATTACAGTTGCTACTGTGCAAACTGCATACGCTGCACTTAGAACTCCATCATTTGTTCTCAAACATGAGCCATCCACGAACAGAATATAATCTGATTCCTTTAAGGGCTCATCTCGTATATCTGGTCTCGGTTTTGTACAATATTCAAGCACATTCAGACAATCGTGATCTACTTCATCCATTTCAATCACACTCTCTTCATCTGGCAATGATGTCGAAGGATTCACATTCATACATCTGTCAATGGTCACATTATCTGCACTTAAAATTACTTTTTCATACCTAGTCAGCCGACTATGTGTCATGTATTGGGTTTTCGTTCTTGTCAAGAGAATTTCCACAGAATGGGGAACATATACTCTCAGTGGATATCCCATCACTATGCCTTCACTCTGTTCCAGACTCACACAAGTAGCAGCAACTGCTTTCAAACATCCAGGCAACGCTTTCGCTACAGGGTCTAAAACAACTGAAAAATATGCAATGGGTCTTTTCATGGTTCCATGTCTCTGTACCAAGACTGAAAATGCACATCCATCTCTTTCACTGCAATACAACTCAAAATCTTTCTCATAGTCAGGCATTCCTAATGCTGGAGCTTCACACAATTTCTTTTTCAGCTCTCTGAATGCTTTCATTTCCTCATCATTCATTTCAAAAGGATCTTTAACATCCTTCTTTGTAAGTTTTTGCAACAGTTTGGCGATCAACGAAAAACCGCTTATCCATTGTCGACAATATCCAACCATTCCCAGAAACATTCTTACCTCTCTTTGCGTCATTGGAGCTCTCATTCCTTGAATCATCTTTATTCTCTCAGTCGTTACCTTTCGCACTCCTTTCTCAATTTTATGCCCTAAATATTGGACTTCTTGTTGACAAAACTGCAATGTTGAAGGGAACACTTTATGTCCTCTTTTGGCTAAATGATTCAGCAAAGCAATTGTATCATTGACACATGCTTCCTTCGTTTCTGATGCCACCAGTAGGTCATCAATATACTGAACCATCACTGACTTTTCTGGCATTTTTAAATCTTCCAAGGATTTCTTTAGAATCTGATTAAAGATCGAGGGGCTTTCTGTGTACCCTTGAGGAATTCGGCACCATGCCAAAATACGCTCTCCAAACCTGAACGCAAATAATGGCTGGCTATCTGGATGCAATGGAATAGAGAAAAATGCATGACATAAATCAATTACTGTGTACCATTCTGCTTCACGTGGAATCTGGTATAGAATCACAGCAGGGTTCGGTACTATTGGGCAACAAGGCACTACAATTTTGTTTACCTTCCTCAAATCCTGTACAATTCTATATGTTCAGTTTGGCTTTTTCAGTCCCATTATTGGCAAATTACATGGACTGCTCATGATTTCTTTTAGAATCCCCTGTTCAACCATTTTATTTATTACTGGCGTTATTCCTTCAATTATTTCTGGTGTCAATTTATACTGGGGCGTATTTGGGTAACTCGTTCCCTCTTTTACGGAGATTTTAACGGGATCTACTTCTTTCATTAATCCTATATCTTCTCCTGTAAAGTCCCACACTTCCTCTTTCACTGTCTCTTTCAGTTCAATTGGGATTTTCTCTGCATCAAATACAGGAAACAAATCATTTACTTCTGGTTCTAAATTTACCAGTGTCATTTATACAATACATCTTCATCTGGGGTCTGAAATGCAATTCCATCTGGAGTACAATAGATAGTACAATTCATTTTGCACAATAGATCGCGTCCTAATAGGTTCACAGGACTACAATCACATACCACAAATCGGTGCATTTCACTAAATGGACCAATCTTTACCTCCACTAATTTAGTAAGAGGCGTCTTAATTTGCTGATTCGATACTCCAACTACTTGGATATGTTCACCTGAGAGAGGAAGGTTTGGAATTTCCACTGACCTAACAGTAGAACGGGTAGCTCCAGTGTCCACAAGGAATGTTACATTTGCACCATTCACTTCTCCATCCACAAATGGGCCTGCTTGATCTACCTCTAGAGTTGCGCCAAGCACGCACTCTTCCCCTCTCCTAGGCACCGTCAGAAGCTTTCATCCGTCCCATCATCATCCTGTCGTAACCAATATTGAGAAATGGCAGCTGCACGCGGCAACTGTGTTACCTGCTCTCCTCCGTAGAATCCTGTTTCTGCACTGAATTTCTGTTGGTTAACACTCTTGGGAAGTGGTGGTTGTGGCACCTGACTCTGTGGAGTAACTACCTCACTCTGCACCTGTGAATTTAATGATTGATTTTCCGCATTAAGTTTTTGAGGAAATTTACACTCGTTTCTCCAATGCCCTAGCTTTCCGCAGTTGTGGCATGGCCACTTTTTCTTTGCCTCATCTATGCTCATTTGTCCTTTTCCTGTGCCTATATTGGGTCAAAATCTAGCCTGTCCTGCTTCATTGCTTGTATTACTCAATTGAGCTTCTTGCTTCTCTGCAACTTTCACCTGTGCCCACATGGCTTTCTCTTTCAATTTACGCTGTCTACTCTCAATATCATCGCTGCAATACTTAGCATATCTCAAAACCTCATCGACTGTGCTATTCTGCCAACAAATCATATGCTGTTTAATCATCTCACTTATCTCTGGTTTCAACCCATATACAAATCTATATACAAAATGACTCATATCCTTCTCATTTAGTGTCTCATAACCACTATATTGTTTGAAAACTAACAACAGTCTCTCATAGTAAGCATGCACTGATTCTTTACTTTCCTGCGTGGTTCTGTCTATTTTTACCCAATCCGTTTCTTTAGGTGGAATCTTATTCTTCAAAAAGGTAATTACTTGATCGTACTTTCTCATCACTTCTGGTCCTGGCGCTCCTGTTTTAGCATCCCTTGGATATTCTACAGTTGGCCAATCAATAGTAATCTTACATTCTATCCACAAATCAGCTGGCACTACTATATCAAACAATCCATCCAAGTCTATCCACAACACCTTTGAAACTTTAACAAATCTCTCCACTTTTCTGTACCATTCTACTGGCTTCTCTCTCAACTTTGGGAAATCATTTGTAAATGACAGTATATCCTGTCTAGACCATGGAACATGCACATAACTACCTCCTGGAGTTTCTCTCATCGGGTACTCCCTTACAATTGGTTCCTTATCTGTCACTGCAAAAGCCAAAGATGCTTTATCTGTTACTTTCTCATTCTTTTTCATCCATCTACTTCTCCATCTATCCACATCACCCCATTTTCTCAGCAAAACAATTAATTCTTTTATTTGGGTCAGTCTTCCTGATGTGTTCAGATTCTCTATATCTTTCTCACAAAAATCTACTCTATATGGTTTCTGCAACGTTCTCACTTTTACAAATTCTACTCCTAGTTCATTCGCTGTCTCTTCTAATTTGTCATGTAAATTTCTAGCTCTCCATGTAATACTCTTGCACAAAAACATAATCTCATCATCCTGATAATTTTTCAATTTTTCTGTACCAATCGTTCCTAAAATCAATTCTTCCATGTCTATTTTTAACCTAATTACATCTAATGGTTTTACTTCTGTCTCTTTCGTTTTTAGCGTTTTCATCCATTCATTTAACTCATCTGGAGTCGGACCTACAGGCGTACTATTTAATTCTATCCAATTGTTACTTCTTTCTGGTGTCCCTGATGCAGACTCCGTTACCATAGGTATTCTCCTGAACTCATTCTCATTTATCGTCAAATTAGTAGGTGGGCTTGGTCTATAGGTACTAACCAAATGGTGTGCACCTTCATTGTCCAGTTCCATCCCTTCTCTTTTTCTTTGCAAATGTGAATTCATAGGAATCACTAAAGAACGTTCATCAATTTTCTGATTCTCAAAAATTGGCATTACTGGACCTATCGTTACTGGTACAGTTACAGCTTCCATATTCTTTGTCAATTCTCTTATTTTCTCAGTCAATTCTCTTGTGGTTTTTGCTAATTCAGTTGTATTGTCACTTTCTATCTCTTCATTTTGTGAAGTTTTTAATTGATCTTGTGACCTATTTATCTCATCTCTTCGTTCGGGAATTTTATTCCTCCCAGTTTCCTTTGGCGGTGCATTAGGTGTCACCACCGCAGAAGTCTGTTGGTATGGAGGTGGGTTTCTGTTTAAAATATCTTCCAGCAATTCATCCTCCGTTTCACTACCACCATACCCATACTTTTCCATAACCACATGTTTCTTTTTCTCTGTACACTTTTTCTTTGCTTCTTCCTCAACTGTAAAAGCTGGAAACAAACCTCCTGTCATATTAGCACATCTCCAATTCTTTATTCTGTCCTCATGATTTACTCCCCATAACCTTCCAGGCACAAACTCATGATTCTTTAATCCTCTGAATCTCTCTCGTTCATACATCTCATCTTCCCATTCACTTAAAGCTTCAAACTGTGTCGGTCTAGGTCTAGGTTCTAACATTGCCATCTTCTCTCTCAAATTCCGTAATACAGCTACACTAAATGAACCATTCTCAGGGAAAGCCAATTCTCCATCATTCTTGGTATATTTTGTCCAATTTTCTAACCATATGCATGTATGATATCCATATTTCAGCATCATGTGCGAAGCTGGTGATTTCGGCGGAGGAATTATTTGTCCCTCTCTAGTCACTACCTTTTTGTCTTTCTTAAAAAAGTTCTTAACTTTCGACATCCATGACGTTTTCTCTCTACCATACTCATTATAAGACATAATTCACAATCGCTTTCTCTCCTCAAACGATCCGCAATTCAACACTGTTCTCTATGCGTTATTCCAACCAATACTAGCGCGACTCACCCCAACACTCCAATCACAAACTTCCACGTCACTAGTCTATTCGACCAATACTAGCGCGACTCACACCAACACTCCAATCACAGCGGTTTCTGTCTACAGCGCACTGTCCAATCCCAGCGCGGCTTTTGTCTACGTCAGTTCTGCTCCTGTCTCTGTATGACTAGCGCACTGTCCAATCCCAGCGCGGCTTTTGTCTGTCAGTTCTGCTCTTTACCCCTCCTTTACAAAATTTATCGCAATTTCTTTTTCAACAATTCTTCGTTAGTTACAACATTTAAAACACATTTCCATTGTCTGATTCGCTAAACCAAAGAGATAGCTTTGTCTATTTACACAAGAATTCTGTATTTTCCAGTAGGCAGCGCTTACCTCTACCCTACCACAGAATTTTTCTGTTTCGCCGATAAAGTAGCACTTCCCTCTACCTTACCCTTCTTTCAAGCAAGTGGTAAACCCGTTTCTCTGGGGATAAAACACCTGTGGAGACTATACTGCTCCTGAGAATTAAGGCCAGAGTTTCACAAGAAAACCGGTCACTATTTCACTTACACACCTTTTATGCGGAAAATATCCCTATCATAACACAACCTGTGTTATCACCAATATGAACTCAGACAATGCACTATTCCATGTGACTTCTCTTGCCACACGTGTTCCACTTCCTACTTCCCAGAAGTGTGAAAACTTACATATAACATAACGCGACTCAACATAAAGTGTTAGACATGAATTTATCAATAATCAATAATCAATAATCACCAAACTAATCTATAGAAACCATAACTCTGCTACCAAGAAATCTGATCCAGCGCTAACAATAAAAATTCTTCTCCTATATGACTCGGTCATCCAGGTACAACTATCCCTCCAATACACAGATTATATCCATATGACGGTGGGGCCCATAACACTGCATATGCATTCACTCACTCATTTATTCCCTGGATTTCCTCCGTCGTCAACCTAGGAGAAAAACAGTAGAACGATTCGCTGGAAGGAGACGGGATACCTCTTTTTAACACAACATAATATTTCTCATTGCTTTTAAGGTATTCCGCTCATTGGTCGATGGACCAACTAGTAGGAATCAGTTGATGGTGATTAAGACCAGCTCAATCACAATAACCTTTTAACATTTTACATTAATCATTGATCTAAAGAACCACTGAGTCATTTGTTTAAAGAGTAATAAAGTTTATATAAAGTTTTGAAGCAAGAAATAAGTTTAGGTTTATTATTCAGATTATTACATTTATCATCATTATAAGAATAAATTGAAATTGCAATGCATACCTATTAGATGGAAAAATAAAGTTTGTCACAGCAAGAACTCCCAAAATCTCTATCTATCTGTTCTGGAAAAACAGGCCTTCTCGTTCATTTCCTCTTCAGTATTTTAAGAATAAAAGTCTAATAGTTCTAAATGGAAAATCTATCAGAAGTAAAAGTTCTCCAAAAGCAGCATCTTATACTCAAATAAAAATATAAAATAGCAGCAGCAGCATCAGCAGCAGCAACTCCTTACGCAGCTAACAGCAGCCAAAAACAGCAAAAAGCATCTCTCAGCAACCAGCAGCATCAACCCTCAGCATCAATCACCTCCCCACCAAGAGTAGGTCTTCTTATACCCTAATTCTAGCTTACTAAATAAAAATGTTGCATCTTTATGGCGTGATTCTCTCTAATTGGTCCGTTTCAGTCCATATACATCTTTTTATCAAACTTCCTTGTTCTAACCAGTTCTTTGTGGAATGTCCATACTTGCATCGTTTCCCACAGTTCATGACATTACGCATGCGTTTCGATCAGTCCAACTTATATCATTTTCCGATACATTCTAGGTTCAACAGTTCTTTTGTCCATTTATTCATTTCGACTTCTCACGCTTCGTGCTGATCCATCTTGGCACACATTTACTCAGTAAGGTCACAATAGCCTTGACCATGCTTTCATCCTAGGCTCTTGGAGCGATCACGTGTCATTCTAGTTCACGGCTTGCACATGCGTATTCTAGCTTATGGCGGCCATTTTATATCGCTGCTCAACAGGTCTAAGCGCACTATTTATAATGATAAACAAAATATTGTTAAAATAAAGAATATAAACCCTTTCGTTTCCCTCCCATCATTCTACGTACCCCAATTAAGTATTACCTAGCAAAAAGCAACATATAAAGCCGTCCCTTACTTACCATCGCTTTATTTTGCCACTACACGTTTTATTTTTAAAGCACAAATCATGCATTTCATTATTCTATTAGTACGCAAATATTACGTTTCTGTTAGACACGTCAACAATTATAAGTAGATTAATTTACACACAAAATAGCGTGTTACCTTTAACCCTTCACATGTAACATACATTGTTGGTTATTTACTTAAACGAACATGTTTATTAATTATTTTACGTAAATTATTAGGAGGTTAAAATTTTTCATTTATCCTGCTCCATCAACTACATGGTTCCACTGTGACTGAATGTGTTTTCTCAGTCTTTGCTCTTTTTATTTAGGCTATACACATCATAACCCTCAAAGGATGAACCAGTCCCTTATTACCCTTTCAGATGGAATGGGGCTGAGTCCTTGACAATGAGTTCATTTTGTAGGCAGATTCAGTGATTCTTCTCCGTAGCAGTGTAGTGTATTAAACTTGTTAACACATATCAGGTAATAACTATGAAATATTAGTCAGTGTCTGAGGTTCGGGCGCGCTTAGTATCTTTTATTGTGCATTTTAAAGCTTAGCACTTAGCAATATGAATTTGATTATGTTTTGGCTACAGCTGATGCGGGGGGGGGGCAATAAATTATCCTAATAGCTGTGGCGGCACTGACATCTGGATCATTCAGGCATAGTGTTCTACATCCTTTGGGCTCATGCTACCTATCCTTGTTAGCATCCATATTACCTTGTACTAATTACAACACAATATAGTTACAGTTTTTATTTTACTTTCAAACCATCAACAAGAAGCACTGAGAACTAAAATGACTGAATTTACATACAATTTTGCTTATACACCGCTCTCTACTGAACTGACCTTTAACCTCAATTACTAGGCAACCTGTGTGCTTATTGGCTTTTCAAAACTTGTTGGCCACCTCCAATCAAGCACAACTTTATGTCATGTGTGTACAAACTGTTTACAACCATGAATAGGGAATAACACAGATCTAGACAGATGATCAGTAGTCCCAATGCCAAGGGTTTGTAGCATACTGTAGATCCATCAATCAATCCATCCATCCGTCCATCAATCCAATCGTACTTCCCTCTAAGGTCACTCTCCCATTAACAAAAGGCAAAGAAAACTAAGATGCTTATGAGAATGGAAAGTGAGGCTTGATGAATGGATGGCTGGATTTAACTGAAGGACATTTTGCATTGGCATGTGGTTAATGCTCTAGACCTGTTCTGATCTGAATGAATGCATGATTGTATTTATAAGGTCAAAATTGCACACAGTGTCCTTCTCATATCCAGAGTATTTGCTAAATCACAATTATAGTGAAATGGAGGGTCACTGATATTTTTCACCTATTGCTTTAAGTCCACAAACTCATGGGCCAAAGTTGAGAATCAGAGGTTTGGACAGCAACACAAATAACATGAAGGCACAGTTAAATAGATCCAGAAAACATAAATCCACCTAAGATCAAGCTACAGAAAAAAGTACATAAAATTAGTAGAACCAGAGTCTGACAAGGACACACTCCCTAAAGTAAGTGACAATAATGCATCATTTTTCAAACATTAAAATGAAAATAAATTGACAAGAAGTGAATGAAATACATTTCCCAAAACCTCTTTAATACGAAACCACCATAGTGACAAAAAAAGACACATAATGATCAGCAGACTGGATTATGAATGGAACTGATCATGTGTTGAGTAAACAGGATATTGCAACATGGATAGGTCATTCTTGACCTGAGAAGTTTTTTGATTCCCACTGAGCTATTATATGCCCCTGACATAATGACTGTGTAAGGCAGGGGAGATACCTTCTGAAAGGGCTGGGCAAGGTCTTAGAAGGAGGGGTCCAAGGATGGAGGTCAATTAATCTACACTACCACAGCAGATTTCTTCACAATTAAAATGCTAAGATATAGTGTAAGAGGGAGACAGATCAGCCCTACAGCATAATTTTATTTGGTCACCTCATTGTAGGAGGTTGCCCACGTGTCAGTGAGAGAATACGACACAAGCGAGTGGATAGGACACATTAATTGCCATGCTGTTAATGTAATGTAGAATTTAGAAATAAGCTGGTAATGCCGCTGGATCCCAAATTTGATCCTTGGAGCAAGTATCATAAGAGAATGTGAAGAGATCTTGTACAAGGTCTTCTACAGTGGAGTTTGGTTGCTTGGCACATGATCAAGGGATCCCGAGTGCTGCACCACCCAAATTAACAGATCAGTCCACAAATGTAGCTCCACTTTGTAGTGACTAGTGGTAGGAGCACTGTAATTTACTCTGCATAATGCATCTCCGTTTGCAAACAGCACACTGATGCTAAACAGAGAAGAGACCAAGTTTTGTCAATATAACCATTGTAAGTTTGGTGTGTAACCCTCGCTGCTTAACTTACAACCTGCAGGAAATATGCATATGTTCTCCAAACTATTATTTCATTCTTATGTTCTGTTGGTAGTATTTGTACAGTACATGGAAGCATTTTAATAGCATTTTAACACATTCTTAATCAAGGCGCCCATTTTGTGATCTTGAGAGTGTCATCAATTACATTGTATATGTTGTTTTTTGGTGTTTCGTTGTGTTGTTTAATTGAGGATTTGTTCAATGTTTAGGATTGAAGTGCTTTGTAGAGTAGTGTGAAAGTAAGATCTGTTTGATCCTGAAAGATCTTTGTAGAGATATATGTATATGTTTTGTTGTGCTGGAGAACCTTTCTGTATTTTCTTTCGATTGACTAGTTGCCGGTCCATTGCACAGCTGGAGTGAAGTGCTTTCAGTGTAGGCATCACAGTCCACATAGGTAAGATGAAACAATGAAACAACGTTCTGCGCATGAATGTGTTGTATATGTTTGTTGGTTTTATCTGAGCTGCGCTTGGGTGTACATTTGGGTGGTGCATGATAGTGCTGTTGGTTTGGCAGAACATCACCAGCTATATGGCTTTAGTGCTAATTTGTCTGCATACGTTTTTGAGGGTTCTGTGTACTGTCTGCTGTTTGTGGATGAATGTTGGTAGAAGTGTGTGGAACAATGTTCTGTCAAATAAATGTTGTCTGTAGAGTGCTTCAGGATATGCAATGAAAGACAGATATCCGTGCTTTGTTGGTTCTTATGTTAATGACTATCTATACTGTACTGATTGGGAGACATTGTGGTGTTGCAAACTCATGGTTAACTCATTAAATTCTATAGGGCTTCTCTGAATTTCATGCCCCCTCCCGAAACGTAACTAAAAGTAAGTAGTACACAAAAAAACTTAACCACACCTGGTATGAGCAATCTTTTCATGTAAACATTTTAAGACCATTTACAGAGCACATTTAATGTCAAGAGATTCTCAAAAACTGATATAACATATTATTCTATGTGTGTGAGACATATTTTAGTAATTGGTTAGCAAGTCCTCAAAGTCATAACAATGGCATATCCCAAATATTACATATTAGTCCCTGTTTGTCAATACTTTCATTTATTAGCCATGTATCCTTCTTAATATAAAAAGACATCTTTTATTCAACCACATCAGCTTTCATCTTAATGAAGCTACGGAAAAAATGATATTAAATTTGCCTTATTGAAGTAACCAGCAGTACCATAGCTGGTTTAGCTATGATACCAGGAACTCTGGCAGCATCCTTTAAACATTTCCCTTGACGAATCTAAAGGGGTTCAGCTTTTTGCTTTATCTATTTGGAACTTAACATTTGTAAAACACTATGGGCCTCATTACGATGTCGGGAGGAATCATTTCCACTGACATGATTCCGCCCCACACCACATCGGTCATGGGACCGCCGACCACGGTCGGCGGTCCGGACCGACTAATTAGGATTTTGGTCACATTCCTACATTTTACTATGGGAGCATGCATTCCGGCTGTTAACCATCTGTAATACATGCTCCCATAGTAAAATGGGAGGTGTGGTTCATCCCTGCACCTCAAGGTGCCTGCCACAAGGTGCAGGGCTCAACAGGGGGGCACCATAGGTGCCCCCTCGGCCCTCAACCGGAGGCAGTGCACCAAAAGGGGACCTGCTGGGGGCCCCCAAAGACGCTTTCCGACATGGTTTTTATGTCGGACAGACTGGCATGGAAACCATGTCGGAAACCGTCATCGTAATCTCAAGGGCGGAAAGGCCCGCCCTTTTTATATTACTTTCCGCATTCCGACTGGCGGGCGGGCTGCCAGCCAGAATGACTGGTCTGATTCCTTTCCCACCGCCTCCATCAAAATTAGGTGGTCGGAAAGGAATCCGACCTGCACATTACGATGCGGTTCGGCCTTCCGAACTGCATCGTAATCGTCCCCCTATGCATTTGTTTTTGTTTATTTTTGTAATGCAGCACATAGAGCACATCTAAACAATTACTGTTACATAACACTTTAAACATATAGCCCAAGATACGTACAGAAAGAATAGAGCACCCTACGACATTTAGAAATTAGCTATATCAAAACAAATCTATAAACCACATGGACCTCCAGTACCATGAAAGCAGCAACAACATTGGATTTCAATAAGAAGTAGAGCTACTGAGTAAAAACAAGCAAAGACAGTCAAAGACTATGAGGCATTAACTATCCCATTAAAAACTACAAAGAGGCAGGCCTATGAAGACCTACCCTAAAAAACACTCTAAGGAGAAAGGGGAGTATTTAACACTTGCTGGAGCATTGCACACGAGGAGAAAGGAGATTAATATATCAATAAGGAAACAAAGAAGGGGAAAGGATGGCTATATATCTCCCAGACAGCCATTTCAGACCTGAGATTTCTTTTATCAAGCATTAGATACTGAGAGCTGTAATCTGTGTTTGGTTCAATTTAACTGGCACCTCTAAGTAAGGGACGAGACGATAAAGAAAGGAGAAAGAAATATACATTAAATGGTGCAGACTATTCATATAAATAGGAGGACATTTATGGAGATTATCCACATAAATAGAGCTATTAAAGGGATCCAGGGTGGAAGTCCCATTCAAAGAGAAGGTGTTTGAAGTATTTTTGAAGGTGAGGTATAAAGCAGTGGTAAGGTGAGAGGAAAGAAAAGAGTTCCATACATTTGTGGTCCATCCGAGAACGACTGAACCATACTGCAGAGAGCCAGATTGCATTACTTAATGAGTGATGCAGTTGGTCTTAGATAAAAGTAGCTTAAATGGGTACCACTGGAGTGCTAAAAGAATTGTAATAAAGCAATTAAATATTTTACGCCTGGTTACACTGTGAGCTGCTGCCTTCAGAGTCTTCGTTGCTCAATGCAAGCTGTACTTTTGTTATTTATTTCAAATTAGAATTGCCATAATTCAAATTTCACAGGAGTAAAGATTGAATTATGGTTTTGAGGACCTGCTTTGAGATAAAATGCTTAACCAGATATAAAAGTCTCATTTGAAATTGGGCTTTTAGTTATATCATTTATATGGGATTGAAGATTTGGGGGCATATCTACTAGAGAAGTAGCAGAGCGTGGCGTTAGCCTCCTTGGCTTAACGCCACTCTCTGCCACTTCTGAAACACAGGGCTGCACCATATTTACAACAATATGGTGCAGCCCTGCGTTTCCCCCTGCGCTGGCGCTAAATTTAGCAGCCTAGCGCTAACGCAGGCACGCTTGCACCATAGTGCAAGGGTATCTGCGTTGAGGGGAAGATTGTTTATGTGTACATAACCAATCTATAAATGGCGTTTTGAAACTTCTATGTTTGCTGCTTAATACAGCACACATAGAAGTTGCAAAACGTCATTTTTGTATTGATTGTTTATGTGCTGGAAGGGACACTTTCATTGCACATAAACAATCTATGGCGTTTTGCTGTTTTTATGTGTGCTGCACAATGCAGCACACATGGAAACAGCAAAAACGAGGAAAAATTAAACATTTCTCCTCATTGCGCTTGTTTAAGACCAGGGGGCTTATTTACAAGCCCCTTGCACCACCCGTACGTCACTTGTCCCATGTTGAAAATGACGCAAAAGTGGCGCAAGGGGCTTGTAAATAAGCCCCCAGGGTTTCCCTCGTCTTGATTTTGGCGCTGCCCCATATTTACGCCACCCTTGTAAATATGGAGTAGCATCAAAATCAATGGCTGTTGCGGTGGAACGCCCACCGGAACACCCATTGCCCACCCCTTTCAAGCTAAGTATAGCATGAAAGGGTGTCTTATTTACAAGGCAACGTTAAGCCACGTTAAGTGGCCTAACATTGCCTTGTAAATAAGGCGAAGCACATATCGCCACAGGAACGTCACTAAAAGTGACGTTCCTGTGGCGATAGGGGCTTGTAAATATGCCCCTTAGTCTTTTGTCAAAGATAGTGCTGAATAATTTTGAGCAGTTAATGATCGCTGGTTTACAGTCAAGAACATTACAGGTGTATAGCCAGGATTTAACCAGAATGTTGGAATGTTTCAGGAAAATAAGAGAAATTCAGTTTTGAGAGGGTTCATTTTTGGGTGATGTGGTGATATCCCGTTTCGAATGGTCTCAAAAGTATTAGCTAAATATGAGATGTCTTCAAGAGAGGTGTCCTTCAAGTAGAACTGGGTATCAGCAGGCTATTGACGGCACAATATGCCGGGTTCTAGAGAGTGTCCTTGAGAGTTTCGATGTAGAGATAGATAGGCGTAGGGGTCAAGATGGTACTTTTTTGTGCTCCTTGTGAGGTTTTGACAGGGCGGAAGAAGGGGGAAACAGCCATTGCAATGCACTGTTAACACTAGTCAGGCCTTTTTTTACAACGTATATGCCTTTACAAAGCATGCCTTGACAGCGAATTAATTCTGTAAAGGTATGAATGGTAAAGGCATATACGTTATAATGGTGGTAAGGGCATGTAATGATAGAGGTAGAAAAGGCACCAGCGAGGTCAAGGCTATTGGCGTCATTAGAGGAAACGGAGAGACCCTTCTGCTTCCTCTTGACGTCCTTTGCCGCGCCTCAAAAGAATTTCCTCATCGTCCTGTTAAGGTAAGGGGGATTGGTCCTGGGGTGGGGGGGGGGCACAGATTAAACTGGGGTGTTTTTTTAGGGACTGGAGGAGGTCGGGCTGGGGTATGGCTTTAGGGTTCAGCGCAGGAGCGGGTATTTTTTAAAAGGGCTTGGGGGGGTCTGGTTTTAGGGCAGGGGCCGGGTGATTTTGAAAAGGACTGAGGGTCCAGAGGGGGTGGGGGGGTCGCGCAGGGGTTCAGTTTTAGGGTTCAGGGCAGGGGATGGGTATTATTAATAAGGGCTGGGGACCTGGGGAGGGAATTGCGCTGGGGTCTAGTTTTAGGGCTCAGGGCAGAGGTCGGGTATTTTTTTTAAGAAACTGGGGACGGGGGGGATGCACTGGGGTCTAGTTTTAGGGCTATTGGTAGGGGTTAGTGTTGTGACTTGAATTCTATTTATGCATCCTTTCCCTTAGTTACCTGTTTCCTGCTGCTCAGCCAGCCAGTATGAATGTGATGTGTGTGGAATGTTGGAATGCTTGATGAGGTAGTGGAATGCTGGAGTGCCTGGTATGGTTGAGAGAGAGAGACAGTTGGAGCGTGTGGGCTGAGCAGCAAGGATGCTGCTCCTGGTGGGGCTGAACTTATTATCTTACCTACTTACCATCCTAATACCCTGTAACTAAGCTTAATAAACCATATACTTCTAATCTACAATATGGCTACCTCTGGACTTCTTTTGGAATGCAGAAGTTGGGTATTTTTGAGGGTTAAAGGCAGGGGTCAGAGAAAACATTTACCAAGGATTGGCCTTTAACATACATGCCTTTATAACGACATTTGTTGTAAAGTCATACGTGGTAAAGGCATGTTTGTCTCAGCCTTAGGGTGGTCTTCCCCCAAACCTTTTGCCTTACTCCTCCTGTTTTTGGTGAATTTGTTCTTGTTGGCTTTAGGACTCTGCATATTTTACCTGCTAAAGTGCTTGTGCTCTCTCCAATTGGCACATTTAATTTACTTACTTGTAAGTCCCTAGTAAAGTAGTATAATAAGTACCCAGGGCTAGTGAATTAAATGCTACTAGTGGACCTGCAGTACTCATTGTGCCACCCATTGGCCCATGCGTGGTAAAGATTATGTGTGGTAAAGGCATTCGCGTTGTAAAGCATGCGTGGCAAAGGCATGCGTTGCAACGGAATGTGGTGTTCTGACATACATCCTGAAGAAGGAATTGCCAAATGTGATTTGTTATGAGGCATTGGTTTTGTATGAAGTAAACTATTCTAAAACTAGGCCATCAATGCATATCCAGTTGTTGATGTTTTTGCTGAGTGTAGTTTGGTAAGCCTTATCTGACACTACCAACATATTAAGTACAATAAGACAGGAATTTACGATGTTCACAATGTGAGGACATTGTCAACTTCCTGGAACTGAGCTGTTTCACTGCTACAGTCCAGTTTGAAGCCTATTTGACATTTATTTACTAGGTCATTATGGTAAATATGTTGTTTGAGTTGTGTGGCTACACAGCTTTCAACAACTTTCTACTGATACCCAAAGGCCCCTCAATGGAACACTGAAATGTATTTGGCATGACCACTTCATGTCAAAAACATGGGAACCTGGTGTTCTTCTTGTGAACAGCACAAAGGAGTCCCTGGTAATAATGTAAGCACTCCTAACCTGGGATCCTGAAGGTTTGAGAGCCTCAGGTGATTCATGATAGACATAGAATCCAAGCATGACCTGCTCCCTCCTTCCACAGCCACACTTCAAGTGCCAGAGTTGCAGTAACACAGCAGCTTGAAACTGAACATTCTATTGTGTCATCACATGCGCTGGCCTATCAGGTTGAAGTCAGATGATCTATTCAGCTCCATGCAAACACAAAGACTCGAAATGCAAAAACAGGATGATTACTGGGTGTGGTACTGGAATATCATAGTCAGACTAACACCTGACATAAATAATGTGTCATAAAAATCTTTTTCAATAATATTGCCCCATTGAAGTTAGTAAAGATAAATCTACAGCAAATGGGACAATATTTTTTGTAAACAATATTTAGAGCACACGAGTTGTACAGATGATGTTTTGGATGCAATATTCAAACATCATACTGCTCACCTGGACAAAATCTCAGTGAAACTATAGAAAACCAATAATTAGGAAACATAAAATTAACATTTATGCTAGCAAAGAATCTCACCCCCACACTCCCAGAAATTGGATAAATATAAATGACATACAAATGTCAAATTTGTTACATGCACATTTGTACAATGGAATGTAGTGGATTGTGGTATGCCACCAGCAAGAGATGGAATGCTCAGGTTCAGAATGATGGGAAAAACCTGTGAATGAGACTTGCATGTTCGTCTGCATAAACAGTGTTACCCAGCTCCGGGAAGTGGGTGAGTTAATCATCTTCTACTATACTCATTCATGCTGAATAACAGCACAATGGTGCTAGGTGATCCCTTTTTAGTAGTGTTAGACCTCTCAGCCTTAGGGTGGTCTTCCCCCAAACCTTTTGCCTTACTCCTCCTCCTTTTTTTGGTGAATTTGGTTTTGTTGGCTTTAGGACTCTGCATACTTTACCACTGCTAACCAGCGCTAAAGTGCTTGTGCTCTTTGCAATTGGCACATTTAATTTACTTACTTGTAAGTCCCTAGTAAAGTAGTACTACAAGTACCCAGGGCCAGTAAATTAAATGCTACTAGTGGACCTGCAGTACTCATTGTGCCACCCACTTAAGTAGCCCTTTAAACAAGTCTCGGGCCTGCTATTGCATGTATTTTTAACTTTTACATACCCTAGTAGTGAAATACTCTGGGTTACTATATTACATTTAATAAGGGATAACTTTTCATTGGAATCAGGTAGGAACATTGAGGTTGGTCGCTAAATAATTTTAAGTTAAAATCCTTTTTAATGGTAAAGTTGGATTATAAGTCACGGGTCTAAAAATGGCACTTTTAGAAAGTTGGCATTTTCTTGTCCCAACCATTTGGTGCCTGCAGCCTGTATCCTGGGTCACATGAGTAGGTGTAGCTGGCAGTCAATTTTTGCATATTACTCCCAGATAGTGAGACAAAATGGGAACAGGTGTTGGCTGAATAGGCCATTTCTGACTTGATAGGGGGGTGGAGCTCTCACCTACCACACTTGCACCTCACAAAGACTCTGCTTCAGTACACTCACAAATAGTTTCACACTAGTCTTTTGTGGCTCCAGACAATCTGAGGCACGGGCAGTAAGGAAGGAAATTCCAGACATCTTTGAGGGTGGAAACCTCTAGAACATTCTCCCACTTCAATGCTGGCACAAAGTATAAACATTGAACCATCAAACCACACTCTTCTGGTCGCTTCTGGACCTATGGACTCGGCCAGGAAGAAGGACTTCCGAGCTGTGAAGTCTGCTCTGCTGACCTGCTTACTGACCAAGGACTGCTCTGCTGACCAAAGGCCCACTGTTGCTGCACCAGAACTCCTCTGCTGCTGTAAGCTGCCTGGCTGAGTCCAGCTTGTCTGTGTAGACCCAGAAGTCCAGCAATTCTCCAAGGGTCAGTTGGCTGGCCCCGTGTTCAAAGCCATAGTAACATAATAGGTTTCTTCGATGGTGATGCATCTCCCTGCATTTCGAAGCAGCGCAACACCACCTGCCATCGACTCCGGCTCAGCGAAGCACAGCTCGTCCTCAATGCTGACACATCTCGGTGCAAGTCCTCGCAAGCACCGGAGGCTTCTTTGTTGCTGACGCAGCCTGATGTTGACATCGGTCCAGCACGAAGCATCTTGTCCCCTGTACCAACTCATCGCAGCGCAAGTCTCCATTAGCCCCACTGGCTTCATTGACGACGATGCAGTACCTTGCATTGCAGCTGTTCGCCGACAGACATCTACTCCGCCGATGCATGACGCATCTCAACCCCAGACCTCTCATCGCAGCTCTTCATTGACGGTTCCTCGATGCCGGCCCGCACATCTTGATGCAAAGACTTTGCATCTCGACGCCAAATCCCACAAGGTACTTTGTCAGCAGACTGAGCTCAGTCCAGTATCCAGCCTGTGCTCCATCGCGGTCAGCCTGAACTTGTGACTTGGATCCGGTCTACCGCAACCAGATAAACGCGGTTGCCGCTTTTTGCTTCTTAGCGCTTGATTTTCTAAAATCTTTGAAACTACATATTTCGTGGTTCTACTAATTGGATTTTTGTCAAATAATTGATAACATTTTACTCTATTTTTCTATATTGGTGTGGTATTTTTCTTTTGTTGTGTTTTCACATTATTACTGTTTGTGTGCTGCATATTACATATTGCCTCTAAGTTATGCGTGATTACTTTTGTGCCAAGCTACCAAAGGATTAAACAAAGGTTAATTAAGTGACCCTGACAAGGATGGTGGCTGCAGCTTGAGAAGGGCTAACAACCCGATTTCTCACTAGGAAAAACATTCCTCAACATACTCGGGTGATCCCTTTTTAGGAGAAACATTCCTAAACATACTCGGGTGATCCCTTTTTAGGAGAAACATTCCTAAACATACTCGGGTGATCCCTTTTTATTTTTTTTTTATTTTTTTTTTATTTAAAAGATTTTTCCAATTTATTGTTACAGCACAGCAGAGCAACAATGATAATAATTATAATTATAGATAAACATAACCGTTAAATAAGAAAATAAAGGAAGAGAAGAGGAAGAAAAAAGAATAATATACCGACAGAGGATAGCCCACCATAGAAAGTCATACTGCAATTTTTTAACAACTTAAGAGAGAAAAAAGAAAGAAAATATATAAAACTAAAAAGCATTTCATAGCAATACATTTCTAAACCATATATTTCAACCATCTTTACTACCCAATTTCCACCTCGAGATGGGTTCCCAAATCCGTTCCCCAAGTTTTCTCCCCCTTTTCCCCTTCCTCCCGTAAATCCCTTTTTCGAGATTATAAGCAGAAAGTAACCTAGCCAACCATTGTTGGAACGTTGGTGGTAGTTTGTCCCGCCATGCTGATGCTACACAAATACGTAAAACTGACATAGCCATAAATATAAACAACTGAAAGGGGGATTGCCTATCACTGTTATCTATCCCTAATATTATTAATGATGGTGTCAGAGCAATCTTAACCCCCAATGTTCTATCTAAAAAGAGTTCTATAGCACTCCGGAGACCCTGTAAACAGGGACAAGATGCAAATATGTGTATTATTTCAGCCTCTGTACTGTCACATCGCGGGCATCTTATATCTGCACCGCCACCCCATTGAGCTATCCTTGCGGGGGTATAATACAAAGAGTAGATTGTTTTATAATGCTGGGCTTGAAGCCCAGCAGAACACAGAGCAGTTTGTCCTAGTTCTAAGGAGAGGTGGAAACACTCTTGATCAATCCCTAATTTACCTGCCCACTTCTCTCCATATTTTTCAAGATCATCACTTTTTAATGCTAACAGCTCTGCATAAAATCTACGTATAGTGCAATCTTCACCACCCTCTATGATATCCAATATTTTATTTTTATAAAAACCTGTTGGACCCCCTTTCTTATTTCCTAAAAAACTCCTAATTTGCAAATACTTATAGAAATTCCTTTTATCAATACCAAAAATAGACTGTATTTCCACAAACTGCTTAACACCATTTACTCCAAACAAATCTCCTATTTTCCGAATTCCACGACAACCCCACTCTATCAATACAGAATCTGCAAATATTTCCTTAGGGAGAGTTGGGTTTCTAGACAGTCGAGTATAAGCATTCAGTCTACCCAATCCAGTTTTCTTTCGAAAAGATGCCCAAACCTTAAAAGCCGCTGATAGAGTCTTAAACCTAGTTCTTTTATAATATGAAGAGTCAGTGTATTTCAAAAAGCAGTTCTCCGCCTCCACTCCAATCAACATAGAATACATATCTATAGATCCTAATTGAACCTGTGGATCCGATGGATCCCCTCCCAGGAGACCTCGTATGTGTTGAAAAACTGCCGCCCAATAATATAATTTAAAACCAGGGACCGCCCAACCACCCTTTGCCCTAGGTAGAGCCATAAAGCGGAGAGCCCTCCTAGTTTTCCCGTGGGCCCATATAAATCTGTTTACCAACTGTTCTAATATTGTAAACCATTTTGCCTCGAATTCCAATGGGATTGCCCGGAAGAGGTAAAGAATTTTTGGCAATACTATCATTTTTATCACGTTACAACGTCCTACAAGAGAGAGGTGGAGATTATGCATTCTATCGAGGTCTTTCTTAACTTTTGATATTATCGGGTTAATATTACTTTCCACTATATTATCTAAGTTTGGCGAGATATTAATCCCGAAATAAGTTGCTGCTTCAACCACCCGGATATCATTACAGACAGCTCCTTCATTCTTAATTATCTGCGTTTTTGATTTATTTAACACATACCCTGACACCTGCCCGAAAACCAAAACCTCTTGTTCAACTATAGGGATAGCAATTCCTGGTAATGATGTCACTAAGGCAATGTCATCTGCATATGCCAGAGTCTTATATTCTGTTCCGTAAACCCTTATTGGAGAGATCGCACCATTTATTTCCAGCCTACGAATAAATGGATCGATATATATTGCAAATAGCAAGGGGGAGCATGGACATCCCTGGCGCGTCCCTCGCCTAATTTTCAAGGGTGCTGTGTATCCCCCATTAATTCTGAGACGGGCAGTAGGTGCCTGATACAAAGCCTGTATTGCTTGAGAAAACCCTCCCCCTATACCACACCTCTCACATGTCTGCCAAAGGTAATCCCAGGAGACCCGGTCAAACGCTTTCTCAGCATCCAATAATATAACCGCCATAGGGTCTCCTGAGACTTCAGTAAGGTCAAACAAAGTAACTACCCTTCGGACATGCTGTGTGGTACCTCTCCCTGGGATAAAGCCATGCTGAACTGGGCTAACTATTCTATCAATAACCTTACAAAGCCTAAGGGCCATAGCTTTAGAAAATATCTTTGCATCCGAATTCATCAGGGTAATTGGTCTATATGATCCCGGCTCTACAGATGATTTCCTTTTTTAAAATAACCACTATGTCGGCCGCTGCCCAAGAATCAGGTACTGATAATCTCATCTGAGCCTGTTTAATTGTTTCGACCAAATCCAATTTTATTACTTCCTGGAAATTTTTATAGAATTCGATTGGTATTTGGTCCGGGCCAGCCGCTTTACCTGTTGGAAGACTATTCATGGCAGTTACAACTTCTTCCTCAGCCAAGAGCTCATCTAGAACCTCTCGCTCTTGCTCACTAAGAGGTGATACAGGAATATCCCCCAGATACCTTCGGGTTTCTAGCGGATCTCTAACTTGTTCTTCCTTATATAGAGAGTCATAAAATTGCCTAAAAACCTCCCGTATCCCCGCTGGATCACTAACTGTCCCACCCTTGCCATCCAAGATCCCTTTAATTTCCCCTATGGCCTCTCTCCGTCTTGTACGAGCCGCCAGAGTACGCCCTACACGTTCACTCAGCTCATAGCATTGTTCCTTCTTTGCTAAAAACGTAGCTGCTGCCTTTAATGCAATAGCCTCCTCTGCTTCTGCCTTCGCTAATGCAACTTTAAGGAGAGCTTGATCCAGACTTCCTCCCGTAGCAATAGCACTGTTTAATTCCTCTTCTGCCTCCAAAACTGCTTTAGTCAATTTCTCTGATCTTAAAGCTTCCTGCCTTTGTCTATAGAGGCTAAAGCTCAAGGTTTCCCCACGGACACCCGCTTTAAAGGCATCCCAGATCATACCTGAAGTAGTACTACCCCTATTAATGTCCCAAAAGTCTATTATCCAAACCTTCATGTGTTGAATATATTCTATATCTTTTAATAATCCTCTCTCAAAAGTCCATTCACGTTGACATCTAGCAACACCCGTCATTTCTACTGTTAAGATTATAGGGTTATGATCTGAAATAATCCTAGGTAGTTTCTCAATCTTGCATCTTGGCACTAAACCATGTGTTATTAAAAAATAATCAAGCCTAACCGAAACTCTGTGTGGTGCTGAATAATATGTGCTGCCAGAATCAAGTGGCTTTAAATGTGTCCAAACATCGGTTAGTCCATTATTAAAAACTAGATTGGTAAGCGCACGAAATGTTTTTTTTTCCGACCCTGATATTGCGCCCCATTTTTGGTCCACAAACCCCCCATACCATTTATATTAAGGTCCCCGCACAAAATTATAGGCATGGGCCATGTAGTCATTTCTAGATCCAAGTACTCAAATATATCGGGATCGTCCTCCGTGGATCCATACACAGAGCATAGGGTGACCATTTCATTATTTAACACCTTCCCCACTGATCTTCCATCTTCCTTATAACATTAATATTGTTTCTTTTGGCCAATATAGCGACCCCCCTAGTTCTTACCCCTTGTTTTGTATATGCTAATAGGTGAAACCCCATCTGCTCCATTATACCCCCTAGATCCCTCTAGATGGGTCTCTTGTAGGCACACAAAATCTAATTTCATTGCCCTCAATATTATTGCTAGCCGTTGTCTTTTAGCCGGGTCATTCAATCTGCACACGTTAATTGTTGCTATTCTTATACTCATTAATACTTTGAGCTAAGATTTCCCCACCAATAATGTTCCATATTTATATACAAATTCATCAAGTCTAACTGGTAACCTCCCTCTGTCTTTATTTCCATCCAAATGCTGCCTTCCGTGCATCTCAAAAAAACACTCAATATGCTGTGCTGTGCTGTCCGATCCTCCCCTGTGTACCCCTCCAACCCCCTCCCTCAGATCCCTCCCCTGGAACCCCCCCCCCTTACAGGCAATTAGGTCATTCATGACCTATGTGTGACAGCTTACCCGCAGCTAGGTCACCTCACCCCCTCTCCCTATTTTTTTTTTTCCCCCTTTACCCTTCAAAGCCATAATACTCCCAAGCGAGCCCCCCAGTTACCCACCCTTCTGTTCTTTTAATTCATTTAAGAATGATTGAGCCTTAATTTCAGAGAAAAACATTCTAACTTGCCCCTTTACAATTACTTTCAAACGAGCTGGGTACAACAAATATGCCTCACAACCTAGCCCCTGGAAAGATGAAATCATCTGCCTTAATCTCCATCTCCTTTCCACAGTAGCATGGCAGAAATCAGGACGCGCAAAAAATGATGTGCCTTCAAATGATCGCTTAGCCTGTGGCCTAGCCTTATCCATTATTTCCTGCCTAAGCAAAAAACTACCAACATAGACAAGGATCGCCCTAGGATTGTTAGATTGGGATGCCTAATAGCCCTTTTTCAGAGTCAGAGGATATCGGTGTGCTCTCTGCACTTCCTCTTCCCATTTCCAGGAGCTAAGTTCGGGAAAAGCCCCCCGCAGAAGAGAGACAACAAATGCCCTAACATCCTGCCCTTCAGCCCCTTCAGCAACTCCCAGGAGTCTAATGTTATTCCGTCTCTGACGGTTCTCGTAGTCCTCAAGTTTCCATCGAACATCCTCCGACGTTTTTTCGTGCATTTCTTTAAATGCCTGTCATTTATTAACGTCATCCTCCAATCTCCCAGTCCTCTCTTCCACCTGAGTAACTCTGTCTGCCATGTCCTCATAGAGTTTATTCATTTTCCTGAGTGAGGCTTGTATTTTTTTAGTAGCTTGTTTTGCTCTGCGGCTTTCTGTCCTGGCTTCTGCCTGCATCTGCTTAAGGGTGATATAGAGCAAATCCATTGAAGGAGACTGAGGCGCTTTATCTGCTGTTATGTCCCCCTCTGGTCCAGCTGCTGAGGTCTCTTCTTGGTAAAGTTGTGAAGTAGCCGAGTAATCCCATAATAATTTTTTTGTAGCTTCCACACGAGGAGGGCTTAAATTTGATTTAGACCTTGATTTAGATCTGCGCTTAAGTTGCACTGACCTATAGGCACCTGATGCTCTTAATGCCGATAATTCATCTGCCGAGTCTGTATCACTCGCAGTAGTACCATCAGACATGCAAGAAGAGTCTGACTCATCGTTGAGGGAGAAGAAACAATCTACTTCCAATGATCGATTAAGGACATTCTGTTGAGGAGCTCCCTGTCTGTGCTTCAAATTAATGCCTGTTATCTCCAAAACCCCTTCTGTGTGAGGGGCTATCGCATGTACTGCCTCCTTCAGCTTTCCTGGGTTCCTAGCATGCTTCCCCTCTCTTTTACTATCGATATTTCCTCCCACAGTCCTGCTTTGCGCAACTTCATTGTTCGCATCCGTGCTATCAGGTCTAGTACTATCGCATCTAGATTCATCAGCGTCCCCTACATACACTGGCAGCCTACCTGACTCATCATTGTTTCCGCTGCTCTGCTCTCCATGCCTGTCTGTATCCTCATCCTGACAGGTTAGGTCAGTCTCCTTCTGGGCTGCATTCTGCAGTCTGTCAACGTTTGCCACGTCCTCACTTATCGGCGCCTTCGAAGAACTTGGACCGATTACTGCGAAAGACTCCATCAAGGTAGGCTGCCGTAGGGCGCTCTCTTTACTTTTGCTGCTCCCTTCTTGCCCAGCTTTTGCCGCTTTCATTCCGGGATCCTTATTACCTTCCTGATTAACATCAGAGACGGTGCTTGAGCTGGCCAGCCTGCCGCCACCACCACCGCCGCCGCTAATAAGGTTAGTTCCACCCAGCACCTCTTCAACATCCTCTGGTTTTTTTGCCGCTAGTCCTGCTCCAACTCTGCGAGGCTACGTACGTATCGTCTGGTTCCCCGAAGGAGGCAGCGCCGCGTCCTTCTCTTTCTCCTTCTGCTGCTTCGGCAATCTAGGCGCCATAATCGTGTGCTTCGTAGCCCAGCAAAAGGGTAGCCTTAGTGTCTCAGTAATCTTTTCAACTGCAAAGATAGAGACCCCTTTGTATAACGAATACCAGAATCAAAAACATTCCTTTGCCCAGCACGAAGTTTGTTCCAGCCCGACAGGGGTCATCAGCATCCTCGCCTTTCATTACATTCTTCAGGGAGAGGGAGTGAAATGCGACCTCTCACTGCGACTGGTCAGCGGCCATCTTGCCCGGGTGATCCCTTTTTAGGAGAAACATTCCTAAACATATTCGGGTGATCCCTTTTTAGGAGAAACCTTCCTAAACATATTCGGGTGATCCCTGACATTCTGGTAATTCAGTTCTTTGTGTAATAACCTGGATAGAGGTGGAGGCCTGACATTGGTGATGGTTTCTGCAATCAGGAGTGCCACGGTTTCCCTACTGACAGCACTTGCCAGTGGTCAGGAGGTGATGATGTCCTGACTTGACCATTGTAGGATGATGTATGTGGGACTCTGATAGAAAACTATTTCAAACATTTCTAAAGATTCAGAACAGTGCCACTTGCCCCATCTTCTGCCCATTGGGTTCCATTATAGGTTTTGTGTCAATGAAATCCCGTCATTTACTCCGGATGAAAAAATGCTGCAAAGCCATCTGCCTAGTTCACAGGACCTTACAAACAACCCTCAAGAAAGGTGCTGGCTCTCCATGAAGGTCACACGTCAGAATATTCAGAAAAAAAATATCCATTTTCCAAAATATGATTGCAAATGTATTAATCAGAAGTATATCGTGTAGTTAAGAATGTTACATTTATATATATCATCTGAAATCGAGATATAACAGCTTAGGAGCGAGCAACCGACACCCACATGGCTTGTCACTATAGAAACACTTAGGGGCAGATTTACAAGCCCCTTGCGCCACTTTTGCGTCACTTTTAACATGGGAAAAGTGGCGCAAGGGGCTTGTAAATCTGCCCCTTAGGGTCTCATTTATGAAAAGTGACGCATCGCTGCGTGAATAGTGATGCGTCACTTTTCATTGCGCCCTACTTGCGACACCAATGATGCGTTATATTTACAGTATGACGCATCACGTCGCAAGGAGTTACAGATACGTCAGTATTTCTGACGTATCTGTAGGCGCAAAAATGACGCATTGCTGGAGTGTGTCACAAAAGTGACGCAACTCCAGCAATGGGTCATTACACAAGGGCAAGTCCCATGTTAAAGGGCTTGCGTCAGTCACAGGCGTAAGATATTGACGCATTTGCGCCCTAGAAGTGGCGCAGTGAAATCTTATAGATTTCACTGCGTCACTTCTACGACCCTTTCTTGCGTCGGAACGCCCCCCTGCATACATTATACCTGGCGCAGGTATAATGTGGCGCAGGGGTTTACTAAGTGACGCATCTACCTAGATGCGTCACTTTGTAAATATGGCGCAACATGGCGCATTTTTAACGCCGCTGGTGCGTCACAAAAAGTGACGCACCAGCGGCGCAAAAGTGAGGCAAGGGCCCATAAATAAGCCCCTTAATATGCACATATGTCCCTTGTGGACTATTTTAAGTTCTGCAAAGTTCCGCTTAGCATGCTGGTACTAAATCTTTGCAACTGACAGGAACCCCCTCTCTCTTTCCATTTCCAAAACTGTGAAAACGTAGGAAGTTGCTGTCCAGGACGCTAACCCAAACAACATACAGCAATAAATAAAACATTGGCCCATTCAGTGAGGCCCTAACGTACCCCCTTGTTGTAGGCAGACGTGGCTTGGCACCTGAGGTTCCTACTGTGACTCCAAAGAGCCCACATTGAAGCATGTTCACCATCATTGAATTTGCATGCATTACTTCACACTTGTAAACTGCAGAAGAACAAATGGGGCAGAACAGTCACATTAGAGTTTACAAGAAGCTCCTTTTATCCCAACAAATGTCAGGCTAGTGATAGAGTTACAAGTCACAAAGAAGTCAGGGCAGAGGTCACCCACTTCCATTCACTGTTGGCAGGGCAGGTGGGAAACTATGTGGAAAGTCAGACTAGCAGATTGGGAGTGATGGAAGGTACGAATGAACAAATGACAAATGCAGACTTTTCAAAAACACTGCAACAAATAACCCCATATGCTGTTTTTTTTTTAACATATCTTTGGTTAAAATTTGAGTACGTTCCTCATTCAGTTCACCAATGTCCCAATTCTGCTTTCTAAAAACGAAATTCGAAATATATTTTTCGTTTGCCGAAAACGGCACTAATAATGTGCTTGGTGGGGACAATTCAGAGCAGAAAAAATGTCCTCAATTTAATTACAAGACCCTTTTTCCTATTCTGCACCAAGAACACATCTCCAGGAGTCATATCTAAATATCAGAGAAAGAACAGTTGGTAATGATAATACCAGCTCAGTCCTTTCCGCAGTAATTTCCGTCCAAGTTAAAAATCAGGGACAAAGACCACAAACAATAAGTTCAATGATAAATAGAAAGGAAATTGCTGGCCAGTAATACCATCACCAGCCGCCATTACTGCTTTGATTTCCAGTATTACCACTCCACCGCCCTATATACCAGACATGTTTGAAACTTTGCATACTTTGCAGAGTATAAGAAATATCTCTCTTCCTAATAATCTGACAAGTTGTCCACTCTGCACAGTTTACTGCCCACTTTATAAAGATGATCAAAGCTGGTTGGATGTTTGGATCTAGGCCGTAGGGGCAGTACAGCATGAGTACTACAAGGATGGAGGACTAAGCACTTGGTCCAGGTAAATAAGGGTGTTTATTCAGGCACAAGACAAACTGACCATCAGCGAAGCAGGCTAGCAAGCAACTACCCCTCCGGACTTGGGAGGTTATATTTTTAGCCCCACGCTGAAAGAACTACAAAAGACCACACACACACACACACACACACACAAACACATCTTCCTTCTATGCATATAGTTATCCAAAACTTTTCCCAAATACATGCACACACCAAGGGACAGAACGACAAGCAAAAAAACAGCGTAACACAAAAAATAGAATGTTAGGACATCCACACACATGCATAAATTTACTCCATTTAATGCTTCAAGTTCTTAGCAGGGAAACGCTTTCTCAATGACCTCAGTGAAGTGCCCTTCGAGGATCTTGGGGTGCCACTATGGATGGTCCTCTCTAGATATTTAGGGACAGATTTATCAATCTTTCACGTAACTCAGAAAGTCAACTTGCTACCCTGCGTGATAGGTAGAGGGCAGGAATGCACCATATTTGCCAATATATAGCGTGGTTCTGCTCTCTCCCTGCGCTGGCATATAATCTGCGGCCTAGTGCAGCCGGAGTAGGTGCCGGTGTTGCAGGCAGGATTGTTTTTGTGCATGAAGGGACACCTTCCTGCTCACAAACAATACTCTGAGGCTTTTTCCTCTTTCTAAGTGTGCTGCAGAATGCAAAATCCATGATTGAATGCATGGGCACACCTATGCTCCATCCACGGATCGCACACACATTTTCCTACTCTTTTCTCAACTCCGTTCAGAATCAAGCGGTACTCTTCTGACCTTGTGAAACTATCTGTCTTCAATTGAATTTTTTGCAAGAAATTTTCCAGCTCGCCCATTTGCATTGAACAATGTGGGAAATTATTGCTGCTATTCAGATTGCTTCAATACACACATAAATTCCTTGCTCCAGATTTTGTCATTAAATGCCGCCAAAGTGTCAGAAGCCCGAAAAACATCTATTGGGCTCCCGCTATGAACCACTGGTCTAACTGTGGCTTTCCTCAATGTGACCTCACAAAACGTTGTCCACTCATTAACTGTATTCACTGTGATAGGAGCTCCTCAGTCTGCCGTCATGGTTATATCTATGCCCTCTAAGTATATCTACAAAACAAGGCCTCCTTAACAGATTAGCACCCACAGCAAAACTACAGTCCCTTCATCATCAGAATGCCCCACTCGGAATACAACAACACACAATAAAGTATGATTCCCATCACTCGAATCGGATACTTTGGAAGCCTTATCTATAAGAACATTTTCAGATCAAGACTGTAACCTTTTTCCAGACTCAAAAAGTTTGGCAAAATGGCTCCTCTTTATAAACTTATTACAAATTCTGTCACCTCAACCACAACAATAACAGAGTAAACTCTTGGATTTAGAAGGAATAACCACTTTCTTCATCTGAGGTCTGGTGCTCTTGTCTATCAAAAGCACATTTGATGCTTATTATGACAGTGTCATTTCAGCCATGTAAGACGCTGTGCTTTCTGTACTGGAAGCGACTTCAGGCACTTTGCTCAAAGTTATATTGGGAGTCATCAACAAGGCTTCCTGAATTATCCTACTATTGGCTTTATCCACTACTTGTTCTGTAATAATTTCCTCCTAAAATGTCTTGTACTCACATGTTGAGGTTAAAACTCTCAACTCCCCAACAAAACTGTCAGTCGGTTCACCAGTAAGTTGGTGCCACTTGTAGAACTTGTGTCTCTCCATAGTTACATTCTTGGGTGGTTTAAAATACACATTCAACATATTTATCACTGATGCATACTCATCAAGCATGCCATCTTCACAAATCACAGTTTCATGTGGTAGTTGCTTTTGCACCTCCCTGCTTTCTGGTCCCAAGCAATGCCTTACCAAGGTATACTTTCTTTTCTGGACAAAGGCCTCCCCCTCTATGGTTTCAAGGAATGTCTCAAACCCCTCCTGCCACTGTTCCCAGTTTGAGTCTTGAAAACTAGAACAGGGCAGGAAGGAAGGTGGAGGAATTACATTTTTCTGCATCATGCAATGACAAACATCACACCCAACAGTTGCTCCTACTTGTCGTCACCAGTGTAAGGATCGAAAGGCTTCACGCTAATCCAGGGAAGTAAGTGTGTTTATAAAGACACAAGACAAACTGACCAACAGAGAAACAGGCTAGAATGCAACTGACCCTGCAGACTTGAAAGGTAACATTCTGAGATCCACATTCTGCAAAACACACACAAACACACACACAACACCCAATAGGTATTGCTATTACTTCTCTGTAAAACTTTTCTGAAATGTTGAAAAAAATATTTGTATTATTTTTTTAGCCTGGCGCGGAAAGTAATTGAGAATTTAGTTTTAAACCCCTGCTGAAAGTCACCAATGAAAAAGTGCATCCCCTTGAAGATTACCATTCAGATTTCCAGTCTGCATACAGTGTAGAAATACTAACAAGGAAAATCCTGGATGATGTGTTTCATGTCCTAGACATAATAGATTCTTGACACCTCATATGTCTTGTTCTGCTATCTGCAGCCATCAGAACTGTTGATTATTGAAGGATTATTCCAACCCTGGGATATTTCATTGGATTTTGTGGATAGTTCCTGAGCTGAATCTTCTCTTTCTCACTAATGAACATCAAGTGATGAAGACACTGAAGTACATTTCAGGAACTCCAGCAATGCTACAAAATCCTTCTTATCACAAATAAACACAAAAACAAATTTGAGCACTCATTAATGGATGACCTGAAACTTACTTATATTCGTATCAATTTATTGGCTAAATCATCAAATTCCTAGCTTTATTCCATTAAGAAAATGAAAAATCTAATCTTTGGAGACCACCTGAGAATTTAGCTGAAGCTCTAGTAGTCTTGGGGCTTGAATGTGGTAATTCCATTATAGCAGGGGTCTCACAGTTGTCACCTACTCCATTCAATGCCATACTATTATCCACAGTCATTTGGAAAGGGAGAAAACTACCCACCACAGATGTATGGCTTTGGGGATTCACCGGTCACAGGATTATTTTATTAGGTTTCCCATTTGAGCACCTGGTGGTAGGTGCTCAAATGGGAAAGTCTATGTTGCTAATACAGAAGAAACAATTTTGTCTGAAGACAGCAAGAACAGATTAGGATTACAGTAGGTCCCAGAGGAGACCCATACAGTTTGTGTTCAATAAATTCATATAATCTCTGTAAATTGTCCATAACAGAAGTGTCAATAATGAGAACTGTGAGGTATAAGTGAGGAATGCTAATAAGAATCAACTGGATGTATATGCCATGAGGTCCACAGATACATTCCATAAGATATTTAGTGAAGTTCAAGAAAATTCAAAGGGTTCAAATGACAAATAATTTTGAAAGAAAAAGCAGGGCCTATCACACATGGTGTGTGAAATGCTCCTCTTAGTTATAGAGAGTAACTAAAGGAAATGTTAGGTGACACGCAAGAAGAAGATTATAAAGCCAATTGGGTCCTCTCCATGAATTTCTCCAATTTTAATTTTTTGAAAAAAAGTAACTAAGATTATGAATAGACATACTCTGTTTAAATGATGCAGTTTACGCAGATTGTCATACTTCACGCAGTCTAGATGATTTATTTTCATCCCTACGAGGGGCTACTGTATTTACAGCTCTGTATTTGACTTGCGTCTACCATCAAATAGTTCTGAAAGAAGAACGAATACATCTGACTGATTTTTTCAACCACCCATAGGATTTTTTAGTCCTGCAAAATGCTTTTGGAACAGCTAATACGGCTTCTTATATTAGCAACTGGTTTGTAGAGTAGTAAAAGATTCTGTGGTGTCCCAGGATGATATACTTGTGTTTAGTAGTAATCTGAAACAGCATGATTATAATCTTCAGAGCACTGTAGGTGTTTTGTCAAAAAAGGGGTGAATTTACAACTGATCAAATGCAAATTTAGGACAGAAGTGGGATATCTTTTTCATCTCATCAGCAGCGAAGGGTTCAGACGAAAGTGAAGTTCATTTTAGAAGTGTCAGCGCCTCAGATAAAGGAACAAATAGTCTCTTTATAGGGACTTACTGACTTCTCTGCAAAATTTGTACAAGGTTATGCAAAGTAAGTACAACCAACTTGGAACTGATATGGTTGGAACTTTTTGTGTGTTTTTGGGATTCGTCTTAAAGATTATATTTCGAATTGGCAAAAGATCAAGATGGTGGGCAACATAACCTCTGATTTGATCCTACAATTTTGGGATTCTTGTATTGCAGGCATTCTGAAGGAAATTGTGTCTTATAAGCGGTCACATTATGTGAGTACACAAATGGATGAATACTTAATTAAATTTGATGTATAATATAAAAGGACTTCACTATACCATTGTAGGAAAGTAGGATCTGCTTTCATAGTTACCCCCACTTTTTGCTGGTATAATTCTGCTTTCTGACTAGTCTGACTGGGATTCTGCTAATCAGGACCCCAGTCTCTGTGCTTCCTCCCTAAATTGGTTATGGTGAGTACTTAGGTAACCCCCAGATTGGCTAATGGTGTACCCTTGTCCGTCCCTAGTATATGGTACTAAGGTACCCAGGGCATAGTTACACCAGGAGTCCCCCAAATTGTGACTACAGGCCTGCCATTGCAGCCTGTGTAAGCTGGTGCTAGCACCACTTATGACAGATACAAATTTTCTTATATCTGAGGTCACTACACTTAAAATCTATACGTCACCCCTAAGGCAGGCCTTTCAATCCTGAAGGCAGGGTGCTTGGTTATAAGTGTGAGGGTGCCCCAGCATGAGCAGAACACCCCTACAACCGCCGGAGCCCATTCTCCAGGCGTTGTAAGTGCATCAGCCATTACGATACATAGGGTGGCCATGCGTCATTACGCAATGGCTAACTCTAAATTGGCTGTAACGAACCCTGGCATGTTTGGTATCAAATATGTTGGAATCATACCCCAACACCGTAAACAGTGTTAGAGAATGATTCCGTGCACTGTGGGGCTCCTCCGGGAAGCCCTCCATGCTCCTGGTACCAGTCTTCCAGAGTCTGACAGCAAGCTATGGCTGCTGCCGACCACAGACACGATTCTGCCTTCCTGCAGCTGAACCAAGCTCAAGCATGGAGAAGGTAGGACAATAGGTTTCCTATCACCTCCCAGACAGGACTTAGTGTATTGGGCCAGGGTGGGGGAACTTGCCAGCGCCACTAGACTGTTTTGAAGGGTACATTTGGTGCCCTCCTTGCATACCCCAGTTGGAACCAGTTCAGGGAGTCGTTGACTCCCACTCTGGCACGAAACTGGACAAAGGACATGGGAGTATCCTCCCCACTGTCCAGCCCTTCCTCTGGGAGGGACCCCTGAATCGTCCCAACCCTTTCCTTAGGGTACTTTAGGGCTTACCTGTGGGTGGCTCTTCAGATTCATCGTGGAACAAGATTCAGATCCGAAACCACTTCATTTTCAACCGTCTGGCCACTTTGGACTTCTTTGGACTTCGCCTTGGGAATCGAGACTACAACTGGAAGACTCCTGCTGCTCCTGGTATCGTCGTCCTGCCAGTCTTTTGCATCATCTGTGCCTGTGCTTCATCCAGGTACTTCTCCAGGCCTGTGGACATCCAAGACACCCAAAGGAATCTCTCTTGGAGTGAAGGACCTCCTGTGCACCGCGTCGACTTGCCGTTGCCAAGGCTTGTTGACTTTCTTCTCCAGAGCTCTGGGCTCCAAGAAGCTCCAGCCTCAAGCATCTCTTGCTACCAAGATCTTTGTCCTCACCGCATCCTCTGCACTGTGGGCCTGCATCATTGGTGAGCTGCTTGAGGTCCTCTCGAGGGTCTTCTTTGGCTACAGTGGGCTCCCCTGCTTTCTCAAGGCCTACTTTGACTTACCTGCATTTGGCGAGTCCCTTGGACCTTGCTGGTCCTGACACTGCAACTTTTTTGTCTGCCATGTTTGTTGCCACTGCCAAGGCTTGTTGGTGCTCCTGCTGGACACCGTCCCCCTGGCTCATGACATCTGACGTGGGACAGCTTGTGAGCGGCTCCTGGTCACCCACAGCTTTGCCTGGTCCACACAGCTACAGCGCCACGGTCACCGTCAACTCTCCTGCATCTTCCAACATCAGTGAGCATTCGTCTTCCGTGCCTCCTGGTCCCTCCTGAGTGGCATAGACTCTGAGATGAGAGGTACCTGCAAGCAGAGGGCTTGTAGGTACCTCTCATCCTGAATCCACCCTTGGATTCCACAAGACTCTTTCAGCTTCTTCGCCAGCGGCATCTTTACTGAAGTCCTCCATTGTGGTCTACGGCGGTTTCCGACGTCACTTCGCACCTGTGCACCCAGCTACCCTGGTGTAGGTATCCTGGTTCCAGGTTTATCTACGGGTGGGGTGACTCTCCAACCTTCCATTTTCCATGGAGTTTCTTCAGGGTCCTCTGGGAAGGGTTCTTCTTCTTGAGAACTGAAATTGCGACTACCCCATAGACATGTATTGAGCACGCGGTCGTGTTTCCACTCTGCACACGCCCTCAATGTAGTTCCTGGGTACTTACCTTGGGTGGTTCCTTGGGTCCCCGGCTCTTCTACGTCTTCTGGGTCCAGTCTTCACTTAGTTCATGGGTCGCATTCCACTTTATTAGTATATGGTTTGGTCTCCCTCTGGAGACCACTGTATTTTTGTGCTACTTACGTGGTCTATTACTGAAGTATTGTGTGTATTGTGTTCATATCTTCAGGGAGGATATATTGCAATGTGTTAGTGAGTGTTTATAATAAATACATATTTTTACAACTACACTGTGTGATTCTTTTTCACTTAACCTACCCTATATGATTAGTACTGGTAAAACAGCTTCATGAAAGGGTTTCAATGCTTTTGCATTTGACTCGTGAGGGACATCTAGTAACGACTAGTGGAACTGCAGCTTGATGTAATAATTTCAATGCTTTTGCATTTGACTCGTGAGGGACACCTAGTAACGACCAGTTGAACTGCAGCTCTTTGTAGAATTATTTTGATATTGGATACTATAATATTCACTGCCCACTGCTAATCTCGTCCCATAATGCTTTGCAGGGCCTTTGGTTGGGATTGTATTTTTGCCCATAACTGTGCTTGGGGTGGTCCTAAGAGGATGGGACCACCACCGAATCGTTCAGCAAGATGTGCTCTTTGTTTTCAAGGCATCTGCTTGGTTTTCCCCCTAGGTTAGGGAGGATCTCAAAATCATCACGTCTCTCACTGCTTGCTAAATTTTCATTTTCACTTTTGTGAAATGACTATATGCATTTTAGCATGTAAAAAGAGAGATACTTGTTATGTTACCAAAAGTATATGAGGTCTCTGTTTTCTTAAGTGGGAAGCGGAGCAAAGTTGCGGATTCACAGAGTTTTTGTTCAACTTCGTTGAATTCCTCTTAGTAGTACTCTGCCAACTACGCCCACCCTTAGTTAAAAGGCGATGGAATGACATCAAGCGCAAGACCAAGGAGAAGGCAGCAATGCAGACTGGAGGTGGGAGCCCAACGCCACAGCTGGAGCTGGATGACATGGAGGAGCTGGTGTCGACAGTCATCAGTGTGGAGACCGTGGCAGGAGTCGGGGCACCAGACACTGCTCGACAGGACACAACACAGCGGCAACAGGGTGAGTAACCACCAGGTACTGGGGGGACGGGGGGAGATGGCCACAATGGCACACATGCACAATCAAGCAGAGCACAGTGCACACCCACAATCACTCTGGATCATGACCCTGATCTACAAACTGTCACAATGTACATTGCCATGCTGTCTGAATGTGAACATGTACCATGCAGCCACATACATGTGGACACATTGTAACACAGCATCTCCCCTTCACATTGCAGGGGCACCGTCAACGCCACCTGCAGAGCAGTCCCAGCCACTCTTCACTGATGACGAGGAGGACACCACCAGCATCGACACCCAAGCCCTCCAAGACATCATTGAGCTCATACGCCAAGCACCTCCAGGACCAGGGCAGGCCAGCTGCATCGAGGAGACCCCACCCACTCCACAAACCACCCAGCACGAGGCACCCACAACCCCGGCTGTCTCCCAAGACCCCCCCGAACAACCCATGGCCTTCCAGCGCCGTGTGTTGGAGGTCCAGAGGGAGATGGCTGAGCAGTGCGGGTGGGGTTCGACCTCATGGCTACCAAACTCGACGCCATCCATGGGTGTTTGAGTCCCATCAGGGACCACTTGCAGTCCCTAACAGACACCCACACGCCGCTCCATGGTCTCCAACGAGCCCTGGCTGACATTGCTGGAGTCATGACTCGGAGACAAGAGCACCTGTCCGCTCAGGGTGGCTCCAGCGATCTCAGCCAGAAGATGGCATGCATGCGGAGGCTCATGGAGGACATGGTGCGGATGGAGGCGGAAGACCTCCGACCCTCGGTCTAGGTCCACTCTCTCCGCACTGCTCCGCTGTGCCGTCTCTTGCCTCCAGACCCCGACCTCCTCCTTGGGAGGTTCGAGGCTGCTGCCCGCTCCTGCGCCTGCTGCCCGCTCCAACTGGGACCAGACTGCCTCCAACCACCGTAACCTTTCTCAGCCGTTTTTTTCTTAATTTTTTCCCTGTTTTGCCACTGTTATTGTGCCCATCTGTGTCTTGCTCTAATTCCACCACTGTTTTTATTTTCTTGTGCCGGCCTGTTCCTTTTGCCTTTCGCCGCTGCTGCCCCTGCGGCCCCTCCCTCCCCCCGGAATTCCCCCCCGGAATTTCCCCCCGGAATTCCCCTGCTCCCGCCTCCCAGCCTCTTCTCCCTCCCACCTCCCCTACTTAATGGCGGCCGCTGCGCAGTCGCGCCAAAGGCGTGCTAAAGGCAAGCCCATCTGCGCCCGTCCGCGACCCGACCCGACCGCGGCCAGCGCCAGGAACCCTGGACCTCCCACTACCCATCGCTACGACACCACCACCCTCCTCGCACTCAACCCTGGAAGACTTAGAGAATGCCAACAGGCCTCGCCGAACACGACCCACGGCCAGTTCTCCTGCCTCCACTGCCGCCAGACCCTCACCGCCAGCCCGGCCTCCAACACCGCCGACGCCAGCACCGGTGACACCCTAAAATGCATCCTCCTCAACGTACACTCTGTACACAAACACGCCATGGAAATCTGGAACCTACTCGACTCTCTTTCGCCCGACATCGCCTTCTTCACAGAGACCTGGACCAACGCATCCTCTGCCCCCGATATCAGCACCGCCATCCCAGACGGATACAAGATCCAGAGGAAAGACCGCCCCAACCACCCAGGAGGGGGCCTCGCCATCGCCCACAAGATCACCCTCCGCCTCACCACCTCCAGCGAAACCTTCCCCTCCGCCGAACACCTGCACTTCAAGATCCAGACCACCCCCAAAGCCACACTCCGAGGAACCCTCGTCTACAGACCCCCTGGCCCCGAACACCCTTCACCACCACCATCACCGACTTCATCGCACCCCACGCGATCACCTCAATAAACTACATACTCATTGGAGACCTGAACTTCCACCTCAACAACCCCAGCGACCCCAACTCCACTATCCTTCGTGACAACTTCGCCAGCATCGGACTTAAACAACTCGTCAACACACCGACCCACAGAGCAGGACACACCCTCGACCCCATCTTCGCGGCAGGAAACAGCGTCCATTTCAGCCACACAACGCAGCCGCCATGGACCGACCACCACTGCGTACACTTCGCCATCAACAAACCCAAGGCACCCAAACCAGCCCCACGCCCACCACGAAGGAACTGGAGCAAGGTTACCGACGAGCAACTTAACTCCACCCTCACCCGAGACAACCACACCTGGGCAGCCGACGCAAACAGCGCAAACGACGCAGCCAGAGAACTCCACACCTGGATCTCCAACTGCGCAGATGAGCTTGCCCCGCTACGCAACCCCGACAGACAATGCCCCAGGAAAGCCGCTGGTTCACAACCGCTCTCCAAGAAGCCAGACGCACCTGCAGACGCCTGGAGAAGAACTGGAGAAACACCAAGACAACCGAAAACCACACCACCTACAAGGACGCCATGACGGACTACCACAACCAGATCAGAGCCACCAAAAGGAACTTCATCCACAACAAAATCCTGGCCAACTCCACCAACTCCAAGGAACTTTTCAGTGTCATTCAAGAATTCACCAACCCACGCAGCGAAGCCACAGACATCACCCCATCCCAAGACCTCTGCGACAAGCTTGGAACCTATTTCCACCTCAAGATCAAAAACCTCTACGACAACTTCATCGACCATCCACCAGGCGCCACAGACGGTCCCCCCGCCCCCCAGAAACACCAGCCAGCCCACCATCTCCAACTGGACACCGATCACGGCCGAAGACACCCCCTCGACCATGAAAAGCATCCATTTGGGGGCCCCCACCGACCCCTGCCCCCCTCACATCTACCACAGAGCCGTGGCCGCCATCGCACCCGAACTACAACGCACCATCAACACCATCTTCAAAACAGGCACCTTCCCAGATGACTGGAAGCGCGCAGAAGTCAGACCCCTGCTCAAGAAGCCCACAGCTGACCCCACCGACCTCAAGAACTATCGGCCCATCTCGCTCCTCCCCTTCGCAGCCAAAGTTGCAGAGAAAACAGTTAACAGGAAACTGACGCGATTCATTGAAGAGAACGCCGTCCTCGCCCCGTCCCAATCCGGATTCCGAAGCAACCACAGCACAGAGACCGCCCTACTCGCCGCCACAGACGACATCCGCACCCTCCTGGACCAAGGCCACTCCGCAGCCCTCATCCTACTCGACCTATCAGCGGCCTTCGACACCGTCTCCCATCGCACACTAGTCGTCAGACTATATGACGCAGGCATACAAGGAACAGCCCTGGACTGGATCCGATCATTCCTCACCATAAGAAGCCAAAGGATCAGACTCCCACCCTTCCTCTCAGACCACACGAAAATCACCTGCGGAGTCCCACAGGGTTCATCACTGAGCCCCGCCCTCTTCAACATTTACATGGCCCCCCTCGCAGCCATCGTCCGACAACACGGCCTCAACATCGTATCCTACGCCGACGACACCCAGCTCATCATCTCCCTCACCAAAGACCCCACCACTGCCAAACTCAACTTCCAGAAAGGAATGCAAGACGTCGCAGTCTGGATGACCAACAGCTGCCTGAAGCTCAACGCCGAGAAGACAGAAGTCCTCGTCCTCGGTACCACCCCTTCTGCATGGGACAGCACCTGGTGGCCGACTGCCCTCGGAAGCCCACCTACCCCCTCAGACCACGCCAAGAACCTCGGCATCGTACTCGACTCATCACTCTCCATGAACCGACAGGTCAACGCCGTCACCTCCAGCTGCTTCTACACCCTCTGCATCCTCCGCAAGACCTTGAAGTGGATCCCCCCTGAGTCAAGGAAGACAGTCACCCACGCACTCATCACCAGCAGACTAGACTATGGAAACGCACTCTACACCGGCATCAACAAGTCCCTACTCCGCAAACTCCAGACAGTACAGAACACCGCCGCCAGACTCGTCCTCGGCATCCCCTGACACGAACACATCAGCCAACACCTACGAAGTCTCCACTGGCTCCCCGTGGAGAAAAGAGTCACTTTCAAAATCCTCACTCACGCCTACAAATGCCTACACAACAAGGGACCCAAATACCTCAGCGACAGAATCAACTTCCACGTACCCAAAAGAAACCTCTGATCTTCCAACCTCGCACTGGCTAAAACACCGTGCATCCACAGAGCCAGAGCAGGCGGAAGATCCTTCTCTCACATTGCAGCCAAGACCTGGAACGAGCTACCGGCAGACATCAGACGTGCCCCCTCCCTGAACACCTTCAGGAAGACCCTCAAGACCTGGCTCTTATGGCTAAACAGATCTGCGGACCCCCCCCTCAGCACCTTGAGACCCTCACGGGTGAGTAGCGCGCTTCAATTGCCTGATTGATTGATTGAGGCGGAAAGGATGGCAGCCACCGCTGCACATCAGCGGAATGTAGCTGGGATCTACCAGGCCCTGCATGTCCTCATCATGGCATTGCTGCCACAAGGCGTGGCGATGATGAATGCTGCTGCCCCCACACTATCCACATCTCCGCCCCCTGGTGTGTCCGTGCCCCACAGTGCGGCAGACATTCTACCTCCAGCACCTGATGTGTCACTGCCACACAGAGCAGCCGGCAATCCACCTCCGGCCCCTGATGTGTCAGTGGCACACAGTGCCGCAGCCGGAACAGCACCACCCACAGGTGGGGCAGAGCACACATCCGAGGACGAGGACGTGGATGGGCTTGATTTCAGAAGGAGGCACTAGCATTCATGTCCGCCACCTGGCCTGTTGCTCCTTGATGCCGCACATGGCCCCATGACCTCCCACTGACCCCCGATACACTCTGCGGCACTCACCTTGGACCACGACAGAGACTTCCATATCCTGTTTGGTGACCAATGACACGGCGACCAGACAGCGGACTGTACTCTTCCTCATCCTCTGTCCTTGTCATTCCCCGATGGACTCTGGCTGGCCCTCCACGGGACCATATTGTGAAGTGGGGTTGGCATGGCCCTGTACTGCTCCAGCTGCTGAACTCCACTGGATGTGCAATAAACATTCAGGAACGCACTGCTGTGTCATGTCTTTCATCATTCAAGTATGAATGTGTGGATGAATGTAGGGTCAGTGATTCCCCCTAACGGCAATGCTTCTCATCTAGTGGGATTCAAGTCACAGTGTGCTATGTTGCCGATTGCGTTGCGGGTGCCGTAGACACCACAACAGGGACACACGCATTAGTCACTTCCTTGTCCGGACATGGACTGCACCACGCCCAGAGCCCCCGAGTCGTTTTTGCAGCCCTGCGCTGGTCCGGCGTACGCCATGACGGACCACTCCGCTTACGCTCCGAGGGGGGCCACATCACCACATGTCGCAGGTCTACACGCTAGTGGTCTGCAGGTCGCTGGTCTAGTTGTCAGCATGTCGTGGCCACTCCCTGAGGGCAGGTTTGCACACACACCACACCCATCCGGCACAGGCGTCACAGGCCATGTGACCCCGCCAATATAAGGAGCCGACAACGTCACATTCCCCTCTGCCGGTGGTGACTGGATGACGGACGCTCCACGGTTCTCAATTATAAAGGGCCCATGAGTTGTTGCGCACAGGGTTAGTGGCACCCGAAGCCTTGCGGCCGTCACAGGCCTACCACCACGTGGCGCTGACTCTGGTTGCACAGGGTTAGTGGCACCCGAAGCCTTGCGGCCGTCACGGGCCTACCACCACATGGCGCTGACTCGGGTTGCACAGGGTTAGTGGCACCGAAATTGCTGAGCGGGTGTGCAGCCTGCGATGATGACGTGTGCACTGATGTGGTCTCTGCCATTGATGCCTCAGGACTCAGCATCATGTGTGGGACCTGCTGGGCCACGGTGTGGGTCCGCATGATGTGGAGCATGCCATGGTGGCGGGACCGGGGCCTGGAGCTTGCACGGGCACGTGGTGTGCCCACTGGTGGACACACCGTTGGCGGCAGGTGAGCAGTGGGGCTTGGGTGCGCAAGTGCGGGCAGACAGCGCTGGGCGGCGGGAGGGGGTAGGGTGTGGCTGCATGTGTGCGCAGGATGGACAGGCGTTGTTGCCGTGTGCAGTGAGATGGACTCTGCCATGATTGACTCTGGCCTCCTTTCCTTCTCTCTCTCTCTCCCTCTCCCTCTCCCTTCCTTTCCCTCTCTCTCTTTCTCTCTCTCCCTTCCTTTCCCTCTCCCTCTCTCCTTCTCCCTTCCTTTCCTTCTCTCTCTCTCTCCCTCTCTCCCTTCCTTTCCTTCTCTCTCTCTCTCCCTCTCCCTTCCTTTCCCTCTCCCTCTCTCCCTCTCCCTCTCCCTTCCTTTCCTTCTCTCTCTTTCTCCCTCTCCCTTCCTTTTCCTCTCCCTCTCTCCTTCTCCCTTCCTTTCCTTCTCTCTCTCTCTCTCCCTCTCCTTCCTTTCCCTCTCCCTCTCTTCCTCTCCCTTCCTTTCCTTCTCTCTCTCTCTCCCTCTCCCTTCCTTTCCCTCTCCCTCTCCCTTCCTTTCCTTCTCTCTCTCTCTCCCTCTCCCTTCCTTTCCCTCTCGCTCTCTCCTTCTCCCTTCCTTTCCTTCTCTCTCTCTCTCCCTCTCCCTTCCTTTCCCTCTCCCTCTCTCCCTCTCCCTTCCTTTCCTTCTCTCTCTCTCTCTCTCTCCCTTCCTTTCCCTCTCCCTCTCTCCCTCTCCCTTCCTTTCCTTCTCTCTCTCTCTCTCCCTTCCTTTCCCTCTCCCTTCCTTTCCTTCTCTCTCTTTCTTCCTTTCCCTTTCCCTCTCCCTCTCTCCTTCTCCCTTCCTTTCCTTCTCTCTCTCTCTCCCTCTCCCTTCCTTTCCCTCTCCCTCTCCCTTCCTTTCCTTCTCTCTCTCTCTCCCTCTCCCTTCCTTTCCCTCTCCCTCTCTCCCTCTCCCTTCCTTTCCTTCTCTCTCTCTCTCTCCCTCTCCCTTTCTTTCCCTCTCCCTCTCTCCCTTCCTTTCCTTCTCTCTCTCTCTCCCTTCCTTTCCCTCTCCCTCTCTCCCTCTCCCTTCCTTTCCTTCTCTCTCTTTCTCTCTCTCCCTTCCTTTCCCTCTCCCTTCCTTTCCTTCTCTCTCTTTCTCTCTCTCCCTTCCTTTCCCTCTCCTGCTCTCCCTTCCTTTAATTTCCTTCTCTCTCTTTCTCTCTCTCCCTTCCTTTCCCTCTCCCTCTCCCTTTCTTTCCTTCTCTCTCTCCCTTCCTTTCCCTCTCCCTCTCTCCCACTCCCTTCCTTTCTTCTCTTTCTTTCTCTCTCTGCCTTTCTTTCCTTCTCTGTTTCTCTGTGTCTTGCTCCTTTGATGTGCGCATGACACACGTTCTGATTTTGTGCTTTATTTTCCAGGCTGTGACATCAGGATTGTCCCAGACGGAGCCAACAGGAGTCTTCCGCATTGGTGTTTTGTGTTGTATTCAATAAAGTTTTTGGTTGTTACTTCAATGATGAGTGACTGTTTCTCGTTCTTCTGGCCACACATGTGTGTTTCTTTGTGTCATTGTGCGACGTCATGCGCTTTTTGTGGCTCTTGTGTCGTGCACGGTATGTGTTTGTCCGGGGGAGGGGGCGGTCCGGGGGGAGGAGGGGCCTGGGAGTGGTGGCGGTGGGTGTTGTGGCCCTCATGGGTCTCCGGGCTGCATGGTCATTGTCTCCATGGCATCTGTGGGTCTTCAGATGTGGCTCTTGGCTGTGCTCACTTTCATGCTGCAGGAAGTCGTCCAGCTTAACACCAGCAAATAGCAGGTGTTAATTCCCTGGTGCTACCGCGGCTTATCGCCTCTTTTTGGTTCGCATCGCAGATCTGGCAGTTCGTTGTGAAAGTGGTGTAGTGGTGTTTTCGTGTGTTTTTGCACGGGAACGCCTACTCTGCATCTCATTAGGGTTAGTTGGTGGTGTCCACCGTGGAGATAAATTTTGCGGCAGTTCTCTCGGGAATACTGGCGATGTCTGCAGTTTGCACACGCTTGTGAATGGGGTGTTAAATCTATCTCCACTTTTGGTGAGTTAAGGTGGAGATAAATCGGAGATAAGTCCTTGTGAATATGCCCCATGGTCTTCTTAAAAAGCAAGTAAATTGGAAAGGCCTTTGTGGTCTTTGGGTTTAGACATCTACTTGTTCTAGCAGAAAATAAATGGCATGTGGCAGGTAAAATCTAGAGAAGACTGCCTTTCTGAATGACTAGCAGAAGTGTTAGATCACACTTTAGTTCAATATTTCATTTATTTCATTGTGTACAGCTATTTAGAAAGCAGGCACAACTGAGTTGGCCATTGATTGATGGCTCGATGACAGCTAATACCACATATATAATTATCTACTGTTATGATCTGTTGACACTGCAAAAATGTATTTCTAGAAATATTTTTTAAAAAGATTTTTTTTTAAAGTTAAAGATTTGATGCAATTAATTGTATTAACTCTATACATTTAAATATACCACTTTATTTTTCTAAAAGTCAAGTATAAAATAAAAATTAATTAAAAAAATCAGACAGGGCAACATCTAAAAGTACACCCTATCTGGGAAAATTGTTTACATTTGGTCCCCGTGACTAAATGAACGAAATGGCTAAGATGAGCGTCAATCTGAGTTGTTACTACGTATTATTTACTGTACTTCTAAATAAGGACTCCTCAGGAGTTCTGGCTGTAGTGCCCACCACGCCATGTTTTATGAGTAATGAGAAAAGACGAATATCCCTCCAGATGTTTTCAACTGCAAGTCAGAGCACACCTAAATTAAATACTTCACTGTTGATAAAAGTGGTCACATTGTTATTAGCTTCTTTTGGCACAAGCGTGCAGGCCTCCCACACCCATGTGTGTTATTCTTGTGATGCTAAGCCCAGACAGTTGTGTTTCACTACCAGTCTGCAGGGACCCCCTCGGCTACGCGCACATTGTGCCGGTTTACAGGCCCCACACTACCTCTATGAACATATGCAGTGGTTTTACTTGGCTAATTGCCCCAACCAAGCATAAGGAACCCATCAAACGCCCCCACGTGGTATGCGTTTATTAATCCAATAAGAGTTCCACAAAGGTAACACACTTTGGAAACACATTTACAAGACTAGGTTGAAAGAGTGTGGAAGTCCTTTGTGGATACCTGAGGTTAGGGCTATGCATTCCTATTCTGACTATGTACATGTGAAATATGCCTTAAGACTGTGCAGATTGTATTGCTACTATCTATATATTCAGTCATGGAAATGAAAGAAAACAAAGAAATTATAGAAAAAGAAAGACTATGGAAGCCCTCAGCAGTGTGCTCCATTGATTTGAACGCCTCTGTTCCAGATCGGAGAATGCCAAGTGCAGGATCAATAGCTTCCACATATGCTTCTTTACATTTCGTTTGAAATCCATTACACAGTAACACAGATATTTTTACTATTATAGCCTCACTCTGGTACTTTTTTACTTGTAGGCAAAAATTCCTTCAGGGGATATAGATGTTTGCACATACTGTTGGGTCGCTTTTGGTACCAGAGTCAATAGAATATGTGAAAATGTTCTTTGTGACCATTTTTATGCAGAGTATACCCCCTTATTGTAGTTTTGCGTGTGCAATTTACTTAGTTAGCCTTAGAAGAATGCTCAAAAAGCCAGCAATCCTCACAAATTTCACTTAACTGTGAGCTGTGGTAAGTATCTAACAGCACAGTTTTTGCACAGCACTTCCAACGAAGCCATACTGGTTATGTCTCTCCTTCTTATGGGCCTGATCCACAAAGGTAAACTTATACTTTTGTGTAAGTTTACGTTTGTTTTGATATTCACAAACTACGAGTTAATAGTAAGTTTATGACTGCGGAGACTACGCTGTTGGGGTGGAGAACTCTGCACATACGAAGATAGGACAGATCTATCTTTTTATGTGCGGTGTTCTCTGCCTTGTGGAGAGGGAGGAAGATGGCGGGTTGAGCCTGCTACAGAGAGTACACTCCTCTCCGTGCCTCTGAGACTGCCACCACCATCCACTGTGCCGTATTAAGGGAGCATTAATGCTGGTGCTCATCAGAATCTACGTTCAGCGATCTGACCGCTCACTGTCTACGAGTGTGAATGTGGCAGCTCTGCAGCACGGCCATCTCGGACTTGCAGGCTTGCCAAGGCGAGTCGCACTGCTCTCCTTTCTGCCCCGCATGTCTAAATACAGTCCTGACAGCATTCACATGATCCCACAGAAGGTGAATGCACCTGGGGGGTGGAGGGGCACAGAGCCCACGGGGGAAAAAGGGGCCTACCTTGGAAGCGCAAGTGCGGCAGCAGCTGGAGGAGGGCGAGATGTGCGTGCAAACAATGGCCCCTGACCGAGGTCTATCGCAGGTTGGCCGTCTTATCTTGAAAGTTACTTCAATCTGGAAGGAGCTTATGCAAGCAGCTGGGAAAGAACAACCAGTTTGTGATGAGGAGTCTACGCTGGCTGATACTCTGATGGCAGCAACTACAATAGGAGACAGCCCTGTGGTTGCTCCATCCTCTCTTTTTCAGGTCAAAGACAGTGGCCAAATTGGTTCATATTCCATTGCAGACTTCTTGGATGTGACCACCCTGCAGTATTGTATCAGCGCTCAGCCAAGCTATCTCTTGGATTCATCTACTTTGCCTCCACATGAGCTAAATGGTGAGCAATGCCTCTCGGTAGAGGTAGAGGCTACAAAAGGTTTGAGTACTGTTCTAGATACTTCAGGGGGTCAGGTGGAGGGTGCAAGAGTTGTTATAGAGGCTGTGAACTTGGAAGCAGTAGATAACGTAGGCGCAGTAGCGCAGCCGGTGAGCGACTCCATCTCTTCGCTAAGGATTGCCTGTGGTACTGAGCCTCTCTCCACCCACTGTGCCCCTAATGCTTCTGGCCAGCACATGTATAGTGCTCTCCGCGATAATCCTGTATGCATTCAGGGGGATTGTGGACAGTCAGTACAGTAAGGTCGGGGTAACATCAGGAGGAAGCTCTTGGACCAGACTAAATCACACCAACCTTCTAAAAACTCGGAAACAGTGGCAGGCAAGCAAGACAGGCGACTCCGGAGCTAAGAGTAGCCCCTAAAGGAAGTGGGTTACGTCAAAAGGAGAGGTGAAAGCACTTATCCACCACTAATTTACAGTCCTACTAGGGGTGGACGAGGAGAAAAAGCTTCCAGAACAACACTCCCTTTCTAAGTGTTTAACTCCTGATCCTGGCTCAACCTCTGACATATGCTTCTGCACTCTCTCTCACCATTGTATTTGATCAATAAAGAGGCTTACCCGTAGGATAACCCACAGGAGCCTTCCCTGATGACAATCCAGCAGATTCTTCAGGCCCAGCGTTAAGAGGCTCAGTCACACTACGCCCAGGCCAGGACGGATAATCTGAAAATGCAGCAATCACTGGGTGAGGTTTCTGGGCAGATTACTAGTCTTACAGCAGATTTTACAGAGCTGCAGCAAAGAGTCGCCCATGCCAAAGAGGTGGGGACAGCAACAGTTAAGGCAATCTGGAATCATGAGGGTCAGCTGTAATATCATCAAGCTAAGTTGAAGACATGGAGAATAGCCAGAGGATAAACAACCTCGGGATATTTGGAATACTGGAGGGGAAGGATGGGACTGACCCCCGGCAATATATGGTGCAATTGCTCAGAAAGGCTTTTACTGATTTGATGTATTGGGACTGGGATTTACAAATTCAGTGTGCCCACCACCTTCCCCTCAATCGCAATGCCTCCAACTCTAAATCAGCGCAGTCTCACCCAATCTTAATATATGTCGGAAACTTTCTACTTAGGCAGGCGATCTCTCTTAAAGCACGCCCAACTACACCTGTCCTGATCGATGCAATGTCAATTGTGGCCCGTTCGCGTCTTTGTAAGTCCACAATGGATCAACGATGGAAGATGCACTAATTCATTGATCCTATGAAAGCTGTTGGGGCTCAAGTATTCCTGCAGGAGCCAGCTCGTCTCAAGATTATCAAGGATGGGAGGATTCAGATGAGCTGCTCGGAGGCAGACGCTATGCAGGCTCTGAGTCGTTTGAAGGGGAATACTACTACTTTTCTGAAGATTCTTAGTCTCTAGACACTCTTTTTTCTTCTCTTCTTTTTCTTCCTTCTAGTTTCCTCTATGTTGTGGAATTCGATTTCTTGATTTAGTTTTTGCTTCAGTCTCTGGTTCTACTACGTAATAGTTAATAGGTGCTCCCATTTGGGAGCAAAATATTTTCCACAGTGGTTGGTTGGTGGTTGGGGGTTTGGGCAGAGGATGGCTCTCTTCTAGGGCTGTCAACTATCGACAGAAAGAGGGTGGGGTTGACTCCTCCCCAAGAGCACAGGGGTAGTTGTGGGGAGGGGGATGGGATTGGGGGGTTGTGCTAGATGGTACCATGTAGAGGATAATGGTACTATGTGGTGGGGGAGATTAGGGTGTAAAAAAAGTCAGAGTGTTCTTAATTCATTCAGGGTATATATCTCATCGGTCCTAGTTTGGCGAAACTGTAATTTAGAACATGGATGGGTTTCCAGGCAAATTCTCTAAGGCTTAAGGCTAAGATTAAATGCATGTGTTGGAATGTCTCTGGTATTAATGTACAGAGTAAGCGGTAACTGGTCTGGGAGGAGACGGCTGTACAAACCCCAGTTGTTTTCATTGACAGAGATCCATCTGGCATATAAGGACCAGTTTCCACTCAAGCAGCTGGGATATAATACAATTATCTGTACCTCACAATCTGTTTCTATTCGGGGGTTGCCCCACTTTCAGCAAAGAATTTTCAATGTAAGGTTCTGAGAACTGCTGCCGACTCAAGGGGGAGGTGAGCACTTGCACAAATGGTACTACACTCTCAAAAATGTGTCATCTGTATGGTTTATGGGCCAAACGTCGACGACCCAGAGGTGTTAGATATGCTGACTCTGGAATTGATGGATTGGTTTGGAGAAGTGATCCTAATGGGTGATTTTAATTGTGTACTCAACTATAGTATAGATTCCACCAATCGCACAACTACCCCGCGTATGCCCAGAACTAGGGCATCACTCAAAAACCTGTTGCAGTTGCACGGACTATGTGATGTATGGTGGGCTCTCCATCCAGCTACACCCAGGTACACTTCCTATTCATGCCCACACAAGCACTATTCCAGGATTGATATGGTGTTCGCTGGGAGGTCCTTGGTGGACAGTTTAGAAATAGATGTATGTCCCTGGATTTTCTCGGACCATAATCCGATTTTGTTTACATTTGCCCTTACTGAGATTAGGGCTAGCCACTCCATGTTTTCATACCCTCGCCATCTTTTGTCTAACGATGATTATAGAAGATACATTTCAGGGTCTCTCAGGGAATTCTTACCCATCAATGCTGGCACAGTGCCACCTCAAATAATCTGGAATACAATGAAGGAGTATATTCAGGGTATAACCCTTCAGTATGTTGTCAAGCAAAATTGGGCCACTCTGGAGGATGCTCACCTCTTGCATCGAGCTATTCTTCAACTTGAAATACAACAGGCTTCAAAAATTTCCCAAGGAGAGGAAGATGAGCAGATCATTTATCTTCAACTAATAGAGAAGCAGTCCCTTATTGGACATAGGCTAAAAGATCTAATAGCAGCCAGATATGCTAAACATAGAACGTTACAATATGAGTATGGCGAAAGAGTAGGCCGAGTCTTAGCTCACCAGATTTCCGACCGACAGTCCAAACGTACGAACCAAAGGATCAAGGGTATGGATGGAGGCCTTCGATTGTGTGCCATGGGAGTGTATGTGGGCCACCTTCGGCATTGAGGATGGATTTATCAAATTGGCCCAGGCGCTATATAAGACCCCACATGCTAGGGTGGCCTATGCTGGAAGATACTCAAATCTATGTTAGATTTGGTGAGGCACTCGACAGGGGTGCCTGCTCTCCCCCCTTTTGTTTGCCGTGTACATAGTCATATTTACAATCGCTCCACATGAACGTAGGTATCCAACCTTAAATGTTTGGAGTCCAACAACTTAAATTGACTGCACATGTGGGTGATGTGCAAGTTTTTTCTTCCACGCGAGCAGCAGCAATTGGTTGGACAGGTTGGCGATGAAGCCACTAGGTTCAGCAAGTTTTCTTGGTACAAGCTCAACCTATCCAAAACTCAGGTTCTCTTGAATTGTAAACCTGATTCTCCAATTCCAGGGGTAAATTTGACGACGGTATATCTCGGTTATAAATATTGTTAAACTGAACTACGAACCTTTGTTATCATCAGCTATCTCTAAGATGAATCCTGGAATAAATTACCACTTACTATTTTTGGGCGAATTAATATTATTAAGATAATTATTATCCTAAACTTTCTTTTTCTATTTAAGGCAATTCCATTGAGAATCCCAGATTCTTTTTTTAGGCGCCTCGAGGGTGCCATTGGTAGGTTTATATGGGGTTATAGCAGTATAAGAAAGGGGGGCTTTAACTCTCAGATTTTAAGTAATATTTCTGGGCTGCTTTCTCTGGTCGTTTAACAGCTTCCTAATCCAGTCTGATCCGGATCCATCGTCTTTTGGCTATCAGCTAGCTCTAGGGGCTGAGTTTTCTTTATAGGCAGGGGGATCCTAACTACTACAAGAGGGTATGATTTAAAGTAATAAGGGATATTATTCAGATCAGGCAGGAGATCTGTCTTAAATACTCAATAGCATTTTTAAACAAAGAAACACCGCTCTGGGCCACTCCAGCTTTACCCTTAGTTTAACAGGACTCAAACTGCAGGGCTTGGGCACGACATGGGGTTCTGATGCTGGGCCAGGTGTATGAGCAAAATGGCCTCTGTTCCTTTTCGGGATTTCAAGATACTTATGAGCTCCCTCAGCACTTTTTCTTGAAGTTTTTACAAGTGAGGGATCTCTCTTGTCGGGATGCGAATACCCGTTTGACATTGAAGGTTCAGAGTTACCGTCATATTATTATAAACCAGGCAGGGAGCCATCGATCAGTGTGGTGTACCAAGGCTTTTTTTCAAAATACTACAGACAATACTGAGTTATTGGCAGCAAAGTGGAGCCGGCTGCTCTCCTCTGAGATTTTAGTTTCTGATATTCAGAGGGCATTAAAAATAGTAGATTGCTTTGCACACTCTACTAACTTAAAGCTACAACAGCTTCGTACAATCCACCTTCTGTATTATAACCCAGAGAAAATGTCTAGATGGGGAGTGAACACTGCCTCTGATAAGACTAGATGCCCTAAATGTAGCTTTCCAGCAGCGGATATCATACACATGTATGCGCTATGTCCTGTTATACAAGAATTTTGGGCTGGGGTAATTAAGTTTATGTCTTCTGGTTTGGGATCTCAAGTTGTGTTATCTACTAAAGAGATGCTGTTGGGAGCAAAATTGGAGTTTGAGGGAGGCACCCAGCGTCTAATGACAATAATGTTAGTCTGTACTCGGCTATGTATTGCAAGGTCATGGGTTTCTTCCGGCGACTCCCCCAAAGCAATTGAATGGCGGGCCCTCGTTCGACAGATCTATGAACCTGAACTATCTTTGGCTAAAGACAGAGGTCCCTCCTCCCTGAAAAAGTCTGATAAAATTTGGATCAAGCTCCGCTGGGATTTTGTAAGCTATAATAATGAATGATTTTGTATTTCTTTTATCTTATTTGTCCCTCCGGTTCTAGATCTTGTATTTCACTCTCTTTATCTATCCCTCCAGTTCTAGATTATATTCTCAATTGTTTACGATTACGGATTTTTTTCTGTTATTTTTTATGAATATTAAACTCTGAGGATGTCTGACTTGAAAATAAAATAAATATGATAAAAAATAAAAAACAAACTCCCATCAAGCCACACACTCCAGTGGGATCATCTTCCCTCACACTGGAGAAAGATCTCTCTTGTTCACATTCTGTCGCAGTGATGGTCACAGATGCTGGTTTCACCTATGGCCGCTTTGAACAGTCTTCACATTCTTGGACATTCTGTAACAGTAATGCCTACTAATCCCTAGTCTGCTATAGACATGAGGACACCAATGGCATCTATTTCTTCCTTCCTCCCTACACAATTACCTAGATACAAAGCGTACAAGTGCTATTGATGTATTTGAGCCTCCTCTGTTCCTTAGTGCATCCTTCATCCCAACATTTAAGGCAAGTAGGTGTCAAGTAAAGAAATGCTAGAGAGGATTTGTGGTTTGATTCGTTATGGGGTACATTTTAAATCTACCTGAAAAACTTCAAAGTATTCTGGACATACCGTAGACAAGTGCTTCTGATGTGTAAGTGAAATAGATTAACTGGATTGGCCTACGGAGCCCGTATGCCGCTGAGCCAATGACAACTATCTCCTCCTTCCTCCCTACACACTTACACGGATGCAATGCGTACAAACAGCGGAAACCTCAAAGCTACTGAATGAACCACGCTGCAACCCATCCTTTTCTTCAGCCTCGGTGGCCTTTCACAGTCTTCTCCAGCTGTCAATTTCCAAAAGTATGATTTGTAGCACTCTATGCGGCATATCACTCATTCATTCAACATGTATATCCCAGTGATACCTTCCTTAATATAATCCATACTCCCACTGAGGCTATCTACTAAAAGCTCATCCAATCCGGCAGGTAAGTCTCTGCAGGTAGGGCACTTCCTTCAATAGTAACTAGAGCCCACCAACTCAGCTAATGGTTAGGGAACTCAAGGAAATCTTTCATTATCTGATTTAGCATAGCAGAGCCTTAAGTATTCTCCCTGACCGCCTGGTAGCTCATTTATCATCAAACATGCACTTTTTGAGTTAGCAATGCATTGTAAAATTTCTGGCTAGCATAATGTCTATCTGACTTCACCCTGATTGGGCAGTCTACAGGTCGAGAGGTATAAGTGAAGCATGACATGCCTCTCATAGGATAATTTGTGTGTGAGGTTTAATTGAAGCCTATTTAAGAAGCATAATTACTGTGGGCGGGCGGAAACAACATGTCATTATCACAGTACGCTTAAAAATATTTTTTATTTGCGGCACAGAGATGGAGTAATTTCTGTTTCTGTTAGTGAATCGTTTGTACCTAAAACGCTGGCCTTAGAAACAATGCCCTACATTTGAGGCTAACTCAAAGAAGACATGCCAAGAAAAGCAAGGCAGGTGCCATCTCTCCCTACTGAAGAAAGTGACACCCTGTGTTTTGGAACTCACAATTCTATACGACACATACACTACCAATTATGGAGCATGTTCTTAGTAGCTACTTAGCAGTTTGAGGTCAGGGGTAGGAAAGCGCTATACAAATTCAACAATACAATTGCTTCCATCGCGTCTAGTTCTGCGAGTTTATAGATAGTTTCCTGGGTATACCCTATGATTTTCTAGAACACTACACCCTCTGTGGCAAAAACTACAGAGACCACCACAACCTTTTTTTGGAATACAGGGCCCTGCATAGGTCCTTCTCTCGGAGATGAAACACTCCAGTAGCTTGCACACTCTCTCCCTTGGCTGCCCTCTCACGAGTAGCCCATCTGTGTCTGAAAGATCTAGCTCTAAGAAGGGGCAATGTGTCACAAGTCAGCTTTCAGGAATCCATAAAATAAATAATGAAATGGTTTAGCTATAATATCCTTGTGCACCTCCCTAATGCCCACTGTAACACGACAAAGTGCATAAAATGTTGTCCAATGGTGCAGAGTTCAGTGTCAGCCCTCATCAGAGCTGTTCAGTAAGCGGTTGTTATCAGATCTTACTGCATGAGGGCTCACAGCTCGAAAGGACTAATATGATTTATTTATAGATTTGAAAAGAAAGTCATCCGGGTACATTCATGAAAGTATGGAAATACTTTGCAAAAACATATTGTGTGAAGATGATTTACGGCCATCATAGTTATGCAGCTATGCTGTGCTTCCGCTGAGCTGTCTGTCAAAAACTCTAGGATCACAAGTTTATAATGTCACCAGTGAGTGGGTGTGGTATGGACTGCCTATGTCAAGGGGATTTTTTTTTAAAACAACTGACTGCACATTCCGATTTCACTACGCCTGGTGAGATTTCAAGCGTGATGTTCAAAATGTGTGCTCAAAATTGCCCTAGTAGTGTGAACATTGTTGTCAAAGAGAAGATCCTCGGGTAGTAGGTTTGTCTCTTTTATTAACTGGGAAACCCAGATGAGCAATGTCAAGGACACCTATACAAGGTGAAAAGGCTGCCTTTGATAAAGAATGATCTTTATAAATAGGGTGGGAAAAATAGATGTATTTAACGTATGTATACTAACCTGCAGTTAGTTAAAAGCTTTGTGTTAGCTTCAAACACTCACCTGTTTTGGCCTTCTGTAGGTAGGGTTCAATCTATACATCCATCTGGAAAGTGGCTTTTGTTTGACTTATAGGTTTGACATCATTTGGAGAATTGACCCAGTGCTGGCCAGTTTTATAAAGTTTTGCACATGTAATAGGACAGTGGGGGTGTTCAGCCCGTAACTCCAACTGACACTCCAATCCCACCAACTCTCTCTACATTCTAGATGACCTCACACACTGGCTGAGCAGCAGGGGCCTGGAACCCTGGGGAGGATGTATTAAGTTACAACAGTGTTGTAATTGTAACTTTATTTTTATAGTGCTTACTACTCTTGACGAGACGTTGAAGAGCTTTATACTGGGACTAACTATCATTAGTGGTTAGTGTAGTGTTTATTGGTTATTGTTGGCTATTAGAATTAATCTTGTGCTCTCAAGTAACTATTCCATGCATTTACTTAACTGTCTTAAGTTAATAAGATTTGGATGTCAGCTTTCGTAGAGACTATGTGAGTTCATTTCAGATGGTTGGGGGGATTGATAAATGAACTAGAAGGAATGTAGGGGCATTACTTACAAAGGAATTTGTTATGATCATTAGAAGGAATAGTGGGCAATTTACAGAAATCCAATAATAGAAATTAAGGCAAACACATGTGACAGAGAGGGCTGTGTATAGGAAAAGTATGAATGTGTAGGATGGAAAGTAGGAGAGTGTCATTGAAGGAAACAAAGGAGAGGTGAGAACAGATGTTTTATGTGAAGGTCGGTTTTCATGCAGGATTTTAGGAATATAAAGAAAGCTGTTTGAGATATCCTGAAATCTGACAATGCAACGCTGTAGAAGCAACATTATTTGCATGTGATATAAAGTTCTTCTAGACCCTCTTGACAGGCAACAGATTCAGAGGAAAAGGTAGTCCCAAAAGTGACCGTTACAATTAAAGGGAACTTCTGGGAATTAAAAGTGCACAAACTGTTGGACAGATGAACTCCAAACTTGGCAGAAAGGTAGCACCCATTGCACTACAGACCATTCGGGTGTGGTGCGTTTGCAGAGGTGTGCTACCACAATATTGACTTTTAAATATCGACCTACAACCATCTTGATTGCAAGATTTCAACTTGCACAATGTTGGCAAGGTAAGGAGATTTTTGTTATTTGTTTGTTATTTGTTGTTTTGATTTATTACGTGCTCGCATCACCCCCGAAGGGGTATCTCAGCGCGAAACCAGGACAACAGATAAAGAGGGCTATCTTTAAAATAGGTGAGTCTTGAGTAATTTCCTGAAATGGAAGAGGTTTTCACAAATCCGTAATTGCAGTGGCAGGTTATCCCAATAGTGGGGGGCGTGGAAGGAAAACGATCCTCATCCTGACCTGATCTTTCTGAACCTGGGGACTTTAAGCAAAGCCTTGTCGCATGATCTTAGCAGACTGGAAGGGATATAGCGGCTGAGCTTTGATGATAGATAAGTAGGCCCTTTACCATGGAGAGCGTTGTGAGTTAGACAGCAGATTTTAAAAATAATTCTGTTTCTCAAAGGTAGCCAATGTAGGGTCTGTAGGAGAGGGGCAGATGCTGTTTCAGGGGGGTGGTTACAGATAAGACGTACGGCGGTGTTCTGTACTGGCTGAAGCTTAGATAGCAGCTTCTCATTTGCGGAGGCAAAAAGTGCATTGCCATAGTCTAGACGGCTGATAACCAGTGCCTGGACAACAGTTTTCCTAGTGGAGAGTAGTAATAAAGGAAAGACTCTTCTCAGCAGACGCAACATGTAAAAACATGAGCCTATAGTGGCAGAGATTTGTTCTTTCATATTGAGGGATTAGTCCAGCCAGACTCCCAGATTTTTTACCAATAGTTTGGGTGAAGGGGCTATACCTAATTCTGATGGCCACCAATCCGGTGACCAAAGGTGTTGGGCCCTCCCAAATAACATAATCTCCATTTTTGAGGTGTTTAGGTGGAGTCTATTTTCAGACATCCAGGTAGCAATGGCTTTCAAACCCCCAGAAAAAGATTCTTTAGATTTAGTCAGATTTTTCTCAAAGGAAAAAAGTAGCTGGGTATCATCCGCATATTCAACCACAACAACCTGGAAGCGATCCAGGGTAGGGAACTAGAGGCACGGGGTATTAGGAGTAGGCAGCCTCCACATCAAACTGATTAACACACGAAGCCTTTCCTAATTGTTGACCTAATTGCTATTATGTCTTCTATATGAGTGTAGACATCTTACAAAAGGTAAAAGACTGGTCTCACACACTACCTGGTGTCATGCTTCATCATTGACCAGTCCTCGCCCTCTAAAAACTTGGTTTGATAGAGGGCGGGCATACACCTGAAGACAGGGATGCACTTCTAGACTAAGTGGGGGCCCTTAACAAAAAAGTGAAATTTAAAAAGCCATTACGAATGTCAAACCTCTTTTTAATGTGACTGACATCTGTATGGTATTAAAAGAAATGACCGGTGTATCGGGGATATTATAGTCCCCCCACCGTATCCCTACTGGTCAACATGTTTCTGCCTAATGGCCCAACCGGGTCCGCAGCATTCATCAGGACCTATCATACATCAACGGGCTCCTACCTTACCATTCAATATTGGTGAGGTGTCCACTAAATGGGGTGATCAAGATCACGCACCACAGTATCGCGGCTAAAATGTTCCAGCCCTATTCCCTGGGACCTACTTGCCCCAGCGAGGAGGTGAGGCATGCAGTCATAGGTTCAGCAGCAGGAGACCCTTCCATAACAGGCGCTTGACCTAATGGGTCTTCTTCACTCACTCTACCTATGGGGCAAGTAGGTCCCAGGGAATAGGGCTGGAACATTTTAGCCATGCCCAGACTACTCAACACTGGGCAGCACTGCAAACTTTAGGAGCAGAACTTCTCAGACAAAGGCAAGTGCGGATTAAAGAACCAATCAGCACTTTAGAAATTATGGGTGGCTGCCTATGATTGGCTGATGTATATGTAGTGCTCCAATGAGAGGTCCTCCTACACCTTAACAACAGTACCTCTGTACCCAGCCAACTCTTTAGAATATGTTGTACCACTGGATTGGAGGTTAGGCGACCCAGAAATGCCCAAATTATGGACAAACGACATTGGCAAAAGATCATCAACGAGATTAATACTAGATTTAGATTACTTGTAGCAGCGGACATGTGGACTGATGGATCATCTCTGCTGCATAGATGGAAACAAACACCTGCCGACTCGTCACAGGAACATAGGTAAAGTGTAAACGCTTTTACTATTGAAATCTCTCGCTAGAGTACAACAGATGCTCTTCTTGCAGCGACTGTCTTAAGCTAACAGAGCAAGAAATATTTGGCGTTATTACGATTTCTGATGGGTTTGAAGTCTGCTACGGACGATGATTGATTGCTGAATATACTCACAGTTTCTCCTGATTTATTAAGCAGCTACTTTAAAAAGACACAAAGCTGTTACAAAGCTGAAGTCTGTTTAGTTAGACATTGTCAAGGTAATACAAATGTAGGAGTGGTACAGTAGTCTTTCAGTTTTGCTTTCCTGGGTTTAGTGAGGTAACAATACTATTCTTCTGGTTTCCAGTTATTGAAGTTGTCGGTTTTCCTTTCCTAATTAAAAAAAAAACATTCTGGTCGGACGGGGAGACCTGTTGTTGGGTGACAGTCCTGTGTATGGGTTGGTTTCTGTGCATTCATGTAATGTGGCTTTGGTTTTTCCGCCGTGGTTTGGCTAGGACCTCACAAATAGTTAAATAGTCCGTGGAGGACATGAGGTTGGATGTTTGCATAAGAATGTATGCCACACTATTTGTTACTGCTGTTCCAACATACCTGGATTCAACTGATTTACAAACTGATGCACAGGCGATTGCCTGGCGCTGCGCCCTAAGAACTTGTGAATGGAAATGTTTTGCGCATCACTGCCCACACGAGCATACGCATTCTCCTGGACTATGGGGGGTGGGGGCGGAGGGCACTTATAAGATGAAACAAAAATAGGCCTACATTATCGACTTTACAAACCTGACATCGATTTGCTCTGCCCACCATGTTTAGAAGTTGTTAGCTCTAACAGAAGTGTTGGCTGATAGGCGTTGTACCAGTGTTTACTAACATGACTCGTAAATGTGTGTCCAATTGCCATTGCGTCGGTTTGTTGTACAGTAGCTGTCGAGGCAGGTCAAAACGTTTGTTTACGTCATGTGAATATTGTATCCATTCATGTAACAAGAAGAACTAGCATCATGGTGAAACGTTGGCTCTCACCAGTGCAAGCAAGAGCCTTTTTAATATTGAGCAGTGGGGCCACACATGAGGGGCAAGCTCCAGAGTAGGATTCTGCAACGTGCAGGAAAGGCTGGTGCTTCTGCTAGGCAGACAGCTTACTTCTGGTACTGAATTACTGCAGTAGAGCTGAAACATTGCCATTTTGTAGCTTATGGGATCACAGCAATGGCCAAAATATTTTGCCTGGAACACTTTAGATCTCTGTGAGTTGCTGCCTGCAGGGGACTAATCACATAGGCCATATCAAGGGGGAATCTGCAGTGCAGGTGCACACACCACCTTGTTACTCCGCCCACTCGCGGAACTCCCCGGAATCTCGTCGAGTGTTTCGGTAACTCCGCGGAATTCCGCTGGGTGAAACTCCACAAGCTCCGCCCAGGCCTAGCAAGGAGTAGGAGAATTTTCTGAAAAAAGAGAGAACTGCTTGTTTCATTCTCTTTGCTACAGCTTTGAGTTGGGAAGCAAAGGTAAGTTTATAGGTCAAGAGAATTCCCAGATTCTTTAGGTTTAGTGAGGTAGAGGAAGATGCTCTGGGGTATATTGGCTAGGCAAAAATTAGTGAGTCATGCCCAGAATCTATCTTCATTAGGATGACATCATTCATGCAGAGAAAGCTCTCCTCCATGCTGTGAAATATGCAGTCCAAGCACAAGGTAATGGTGTTTGGATTATCTGGGTCGTTTCAAGGTGGAAGTGGATTTCTGCGGTGTTGTACCTTTGGATTTTACCTGATACTGATCAAACAGTTGTGATAATCGAGGCGAACATTCTAAAAATATTTTGCTGGGACAGTGGGAGGAAAGAGAGAGGATAAGATATCTAACAGCCCCAGTCCTGCCCCAAGGGAAACCCCGGGCCTGAAAGAGCCCTTTAATACAATAGGACGTCATATATTGGCTGCCTGGACTAATGGGAGTTGGATGTTCCCATTTTAAGTCTCCATTTTAGAGTATCAAAAGGCCCCTATATGTTCACACACCCATTACTCTGCTGGTTCCCCTAAAATTATTAAAACAACTGAGGGTGTGGGCATTGGGGGCCTGGGCATAGCTGAAGGCCAAGAGCTTTTGTCCAGTAACAACAGACCACGAAATTTGCAATTCTCACTGATCTCTTAAAATATATAGGTGCAGAAAAAAAGATGCCATGTATACATTGTGAGTTGAAGGCTCAAGCAGAATGCCACAGGGGATGACAACTTTGGGGTGGTGCGACCGGGGCAGCCGCACCTGATGCTAAGCTGGGGGGTGCACTCTCTCTAGAAATATGGATTTTAAAAGCACCTGTGACCGAGTTCCTTCTGTGTCCAGCAGTTTTAAGGCAACAATAAAAATGTCAAGATAACACTGGTGACAACTTTGGGGTGGTGCGACCGGGGCAGCCGCACCTGATGCTAAGCTGGGGGGTGCACTCTCTCTAGAAATATGGATTTTAAAAGCACCTGTGACCGAGTTCCTTCTGTGTCCAGCAGTTTTAAGGCAACAATAAAAATGTCAAGATAACACTGGTGATTATTGTTTCTGCTGGAGAGAGATCAGAGTTTTGTCCAGTGGCAGGTTTTCAATCATCATAAAGTAGCGCAGACGGTTAATTTGCCTGCTGCAGAAATTGTGTACCATGCGTATCACAGATCTGTATTTTATATTGATAGCTCATAGGTTTACTACTTTTGTCACAGAGATCTATTTATTATTTTTAGTTCATATACTACAATGCTAATATAGCCCAGTGAGCTATGTACTGTCATCAAAGAGCTGCATGCAAACAACACAGTATAGGTTAAAACATTAAGGGCCTCATTTACAAAAAATTGGCATAGGGCAGCGCTGCAAGTCTTTTTGCTCTGCCTCCCTATGCCAGTTCGTAAGGGCAGGAATGCACCGTATTTGCAAGATACGGTGAATTCCTGTACTTTCTGCCTGCACCGGCGCACAATTTGGTGCCTAGCGTCAGCACAGGCAACCTTGCACAATGGTGCAACTGTGTATGTGTTGTTGGCAGGATTGTTTTTGTGCAGGTAGGGGAAATCCATGCAGGCGTTTTCCTCGTTCTATGTGTGCTGCAGAATGCAGCACACATGGAAAGAGGAAAAAACAAGGAGAAATTAAAACATTTCTCCTCTTTACGCCTGCTCTGGAGAGGCGTAAGGTTTTGGCACTGCACCAGGTTACGTGATTTTGTAAATTTGGGGCAGCATCAAAATCCATGGGTGTTGCATCGGGACACATACTGCAATGCCTATGGAACGCCTTCATGCAGAGTAAGGCAACACAGTGCTTTGAGCTGCATTGCCTTACTTCATATCTATGAGGCTATGCAAAGCCACGCAGAGTGGCTTTGCCTCACCTCACCTCATAGATATGATTGAGAGGCCTGTGCCACTAGAGAGTCAAAAAAAGTGACGCTTCGGCGGCGCCGGTCTCTTGTAAATAAGCCCCTATGTGTTTTTTCCCAGGTCTTTTATTAGCCTAATGTTGCAAAGAAGGTTTTGTTTGGAAGAAATACATTCTTATTAGTAAAGCCAACCCCAACCACTGTGGTACGCTTTCAATCCTGAGTTTGTGCTTCTACAGACTAAACACTCTTAAAATATACGACGGATGACGTGAGTCATATCAATCAATCAATCAATCATGTCACTTATAAAGCGCACTACATACCCGCGAGGGTCTCAAGGCGCTGGGGGAAGAGGGGGTGGTGCTGCTACTGATCGAAGAGCCAGGTCTTGAGGAGTCTTCTGAAGGCCAGTAGGTCTTGGGTCTGTCGGAGGTTGGTGGGGAGGGTGTTCCAGGTCTTGGCGGCGAGGTGGGAGAAGGATCTGCCGCCGGCGGTCGTTTTCCGGATGCGGGGGACTGTGGCGAGGGCGAGGCTGGTCGAGCGGAGCTGGCGGGTGGGGGTGTAGAAGCTGAGTCGTCTGTTGAGGTAGGCTGGTCCGGAGTTGTGGAGTGCTTTGTGTGCGTGGGTGAGGAGCTTGAAGGTTATCCTCTTGTTGACAGGGAGCCAGTGCAGGTCTCTCAGGTGGGGTGTGATGTGGCTGTGTCGGGGGATGTCGAGGATAAGACGTGCAGAGGCGTTCTGGATGCGTTGCAGCCGTCTCAGGAGCTTAGCCGTCGTTCCTGCGTAGAGGGCGTTTCCGTAGTCCAGCCTGCTGGTGACGAGGGCCTGGGTGACTGTTTTTCTTGTTTCGGTGGGGATCCACTTGAAGATCCTGCGGAGCATTCGGAGGATGTTGAAGCAGGATGAGGAAACGGCATTGACCTGCTTAGTCATGGAGAGGGTGGGGTCGAGGATGACCCCTAGGTTGCGTACGTGGTCGGTGGGTGGCGGGGCTGTTCCCAGTGATGTTGGCCATCAGGAGTCGTCCCAGGCTGAAGGGTTGGAACCAAGGATGAGGACCTCCGTCTTGTCCGAGTTCAGCTTCAGGCGGCTGGTCCTCATCCATTCGGCGACGGCCTTCATTCCTTCGTGGAGGTGGGCTTTGGCGGTGTGAGGGTCTTTGGTGAGGGAGAGGATCAGCTGGGTGTCGTCGGCGTAGGAGATGATGTTGAGGTTGTGCTGTCGGGCGACGTGGGCGAGGGGTGCCATGTAGATGTTGAACAGCGTTGGGCTGAGGGAGGAGCCTTGGGGTACGCCGCAGATGATCTTGGTGGCCTTGGATCGGAAGGGGCGAGGCGGACGCTTTGTGTTCTGCCGGAAAGGAAGGATGTGGTCCAGTCCAGGGCCTTCTCTTGGATCCCGGCGTCGTGAAGGCGTGTTCGTAGTGTGTGGTGGCAGACCGTGTCGAAGGCGGCTGATAGGTCCAGGAGGATGAGGGCTGCTGTTTCTCCGTTGTCTAGCAGGGTCCTGATGTCATCGGTGGCGGCGATGAGGGCGGTTTCGGTGCTGTGGTTGCTGCGGAAGCCGGACTGGGAAGGGTCCAGGATGTTGTTCTCCTCGAGGTAGCGGGTCAGTTGTTTGTTGACGATTTTCTCGGTGACCTTCGCGGGGAAAGGGAGCAGAGAGATGGGTCGGAAGTTCTTGAGGTCCTTGGGGTCTGCCTTGGGTTTCTTGAGTAAGGCGGTGATCTCGGCGTGCTTCCAGCTTTCCGGGAAGGTTGCTGTCTCGAAGGAGATGTTGATTATTTTCCGGAGATGGGGCGCGATGGCTGTACTGGCTTTGTTGAAGATGTGGTGAGGGCACGGGTCTAGCGGTGAACCGGAGTGGATGGTGTTCATGATCTCGCTGGTGTCCTCGTCGTTGATGTTGGTCCAGGAGAGCAGGCGGTTGGTGGTTGTGGGGGCAGTGGTCTCGGTGGTTGCCGGGGCGGTCGTGGTGTTGAAGCTGTCGTGGATGTCGGCGATTTTGCGGTGGAAGGATGTGGCCAGTGAGTCGCACAGGTCTTGCGACGGCTGGATGTCGTTGGTGTTGGAGCTGGGGTTGGAGAGTTCCTTCACGATGTTGAAGAGCACCTTGTGATCCTCATTGTCTTATGTAGACTGATTTACACACATATGATTCATTGTCTCGGTATATGTGTGTGTGCTCTAACACCCTACACTGATATAAGTAGCACTCTAAAACAAATTAAATGGATGTGCGAGAGGCTATAGAGATATGCGGGGCACTGTTGGAAGGTGGTAATGAGGGAATCAGTGGAAAAGAGGGTCAAGCGGAGGTGCCAAAAAAGATTGTTACACCTGGTGCCACCTGCGCTAAAGCCAGCCCTGGGAGGGCCATGGTATTGTGGGAACTAGATGCTCTGATACTGGGTGCTGGACATATATATGTCTATACTCTGTCGGTACTCGAGTTAACAGTATTTGGTGCAAGGCATGGTCATGGCTTGTATCCATTGCTGACAGGACATGCTCTGTGGGTACAATAGGCATTGCTTTTGCTCATGCTATGTGAGTACTTCAGACATGGACATTGGATGTAGGGCATAGTCAATGATCATGCCCTGCCATGTCTGTGACTACTGTGACCAAGGGTATTGGGAGTTCAGCATGACCTTTGGCCATGCCTGTGCTCAGTACCACTAGGGAATGGCCAAAAGCTGTCGGTTTTGCACATCAGTTTGCAGTCTGTAAACCTTGGGTTAAAATTTAGTAGAAACATTTTGCAACCTTATTAAAGGTCCTTTTTAGAAATATTGCCTTTGAGTAACTTTATTAATGGGATCCATGTTTTTGATGAGTGTTAAACAAATGCTGCTGGTTGTGCCAGTCTCTGATGTGTAAAGCCTCACTCTCATGCATGGCATTGTAGGCGAGAATTCTTAAACAGGTTGCTCAGCTCGAAAAAGTTTACATTTTTGGATCAATCAATCAATCAAAATAACTTTATTCGGTCTGAATGTAAATAGACCATAAAAGTACATAGAAATATCGCACATAGGCATATTCACACATAAATTTAAACAAATGATCTTGCATTAAAAACAGGTAAAAAGATTTATGTACATAAACAGCTTTAAAATTCCTTAAGTACAGGTCGTAATCAAATTTTTAAAACACCATTACACTCACACAGAGAATGGCTGAGATTTAAAAAGAATAATGGGGAAGGCGAGAGAACAAAAACCATTTTATCGGGTCCGCTATGCGCTCCTACTATCCCCCTAAATTAAGCCAAAACTTCTCAGCCAAGCTTCATGTATTAAACCATAATTCTAACAAATTAACCTATTATGGTTTTTCTAGCCCTAATGGCTGCTTTCAAAAAAGCACAGACATTGAAAACAACTTCGGGCAAACTCAAAGATTGTAAATAAAGGAGCGCTGGTCTGCAACGTCGAAAACCTAGCCTCCGTAACAAAGGTGTTGAAGAGTGCTTTTGTGCTAGGCTGTGCAAATTGCAGAAAACCATAAAGTGCAATAATGATTGTGCAGAATTATTGTCACAAGGACAAGTGCAAACTATATTTCCCTCTGGGTCCAGAAATCTTGGAAGAATAAGGGCCAATGAATTGACCCTGCTCTGAAGCGAAAGTAAAGTGACCGCTCCCATCTAGACAAGTCCAAGGGTTAATTTAAGGGGGATTTGTCTGTATGTAGGGGAATACAATAGTGCAACACCGAGGATTTAGATTACTCGTTTTTCAGTCTAATGTTTGCACAATAGTCCTGAAATAATATATTCACCTCCTACTTGGCATTTTTTGGGATACAACTGGGATCAGTAAACCAAGAGGATATACCGAAGGATCCAAAAGTGTCCCGTGTGTAACTCAGCCATGGTATGAAATAGGCCTTATCCAACGTCAGGCAATCAGATTTAATATCTTTACAAAGCTTAGCTGCTGGGTGCGACCGGATACTGGCCCATAATAAAAGTGGCGCCAGCTGAATCTTGTCTTCTATAAAACTCTGGTTCAACTCGGAGTGGGTAATGAGACTAGAAGTGGACGCGGTAAGCTTAGCAACCGTCGCAAGAAGCGGTTTAACTCAGCCTGTAGAGGACAACATTTAGTAAAACCCAAGACTCCTGCACCATAGGTGGCTGCGCTAATGCGCTGCGAAGTATATACCTTCGGTGGAGGGGAGGGAACAAAGTCCCTCGAATGTCTGGTCTAATAAGATTGCAAACTGTGCCGGCTATTTTATTTAGTTTAGCGCTGCCCTGAGCAAGATGGGGATTCCACGATCCTGATGAACTAAAGGTTAACCCTAGTTAACAAAAATTATCAACACTCGTCAAATCGTGCCAATTGATACTGATTTTGTTTAACCTTAGTTTGCCTGGACCATAAGACATGATATGTGACGTAGTGTAATTAGTTTTTAAATTCAGGTTATGCATAAAAGAAGCAAAACAATCCACCTTATGTCTCAGTGCGTTTGGAATAAGGGCTAGTAACACCTCGTCGTCAGCATACAGTAAGGCAGGGATTGGGGAGCCTGCTATTCTAGGTATGTCTAAATGGGAGGAGGATAAATGAGCTGTTAGACCATCAATATATAAAATAAATAATAAGAGAGCCAGTATACACCCCAGCCTCACTCAGTTTGAAGTTGTGTGAGTACTATACCATGATTTCAGTTTCTGCACCTGCATAGCTTTTTTCTTTCAGTTCCATCACATGATCTCTATTGGTCTGTGTGTATGAAAACATGTCAATTTCCTTCCTGTGCATGTGCTTGGGGATCCCCTTGTTGCTCGACTATGTTTTGACAGATTATTTTACTTTGTGTTAATAAAATTGACATTTTCAGACTTAGGATTTGACATGAGCTCAGATTTGTTTCATCCCTTAAAAAAGCATCATTTTTAAAAATGTTAGCATTTATCTAGTGAATTTTTGTTTAGAGTGGTAGAAAAAAAACGAAAATACACATAACCTTAAAAATTGCTACCTAGGGCATGGATACCGGGCATAGGGCATGAAGGGGATGAAGGTCACATACTACACCTAGTTCCTGCAGGATGTAACCACAGACAGTATCCAGCTAGCGCTTTGGGCACTGGTGAAGAGTACAGTGACCACCGGGTGAGGCTTCAGGCCATACCCTGGTAGTACTACTGGCTCTGGAACAGGACACATGGTACTTTGGCCAGTTCCTGCAAGGCTTAGCTACAGGTCTTTCACTCTGGCCTCTGCTGCTTGAGGGAGTGAGCATAGGGCACTGACAAACACCATGCACTACCCAATCCCTGCAGGGCATTGGCTGAATGCCATATCATTATGGAGCTATGTGAAAAACCATTGGGCACATGATAAGGTTATAAGTCCTGCCTTGTGCCGAGTAACTGCTAGGCATAGCTACCGGTCAGACATTGAGGACACTGCTGGCCAGGAAACGGAGTAAAGGATTTGGAAGTATTCCATGCCAAATATCAGGTGTCTGCAGCAGGGTCGGACTGGCCGTAGCGGGCACTGGGTGTTTCCCCGGTGGGCCGCTAGGGTGGGGGCCGGTTTTGGGCCCCTGGGGGGCCGTTTTTGTTACCGGGGGTCGGGAATATCGGCCGCCTATAACAAAATCGGCCGAAACCGGCGCTCGCAAACTGCTCGGCTGCACCCCCCCTCACCACAGGTGGAGCCAGATGAGCAGTTTGCCAGGGCCGGTTTCGGTTGCCAATCCGGCCCTGGTCTGCAGTCCCGGATTGCCTAACAGTGGACTAATGTGTCCACTGTAGGGGCCTGTGTTCGACCTCATGGTCACAGATTCAAATCCTGGAGGGTCCACTCAGCCTTTCATCCTTTTGGGATAGATAAAATGAGTACCATTGAGTTGGGTAACAATAAACATCTGTTATTCAGCGCCAAGATACCCTTGACTGAATGTACGCTTTACAAATACACATGTTATGTTATGTTGACTGGGTGATAAGCCCATGGTATGGCAGTATCCTGTCCTAGGCTTATGCCAGAGGGTTGCAGAGTTGTAATGCAGAGGGCATCATTTTAGCCCATACTATGTTTCTTTTACCTGTTGGACGAGGCTGCAGGGTACGACATACAAAAAGTGTATGAAAGGGTACTGGGAGCAGGGCCTACAGGGTGCCTTAAGCTGGGTCACATGGCATAGAGCACAACTAAACTTTAGGCCCTCTGTGCAGTACCTGAAGGGCATGAGTGCAGGCATGCAATGCAGACATTGCAACATGAGCAATGGTACATGGTATGGCCAATAGACAGTTACCTGCGGGCGCTATAGTCAGTGGTGCTGGGTACAGGGCACTTGGCGGTGTGTGTTTTCAGCATAGCTGCAGGGTATTCTTAGTGTATACCAGAAAGTTATATGCCAACAAATCACTTAAATGTGTGTGTGTTATGAGTAACCTTGTGGCAATAACTCCCTCAATGGACCATTCATGAGTGGCACCCATTACATAATAGATTACATTACAGATTATATAAATTAGATAACTGATGGTATAACTACATCATCAAAGGCCCATTGATTTAGCTTTTGATTGTAATGTTCCGCATATGATGTCCCACACTACGCCAACAGCAGTACTATTTGGGTATGTGATGGCATTTTCAGTAATAGGGTGAGACCTCTTGAGAATATGACAGCACATATTGGGGATTGGACTGCACTTCTTAGACATTTAATAGCCCTTTAGAGAACATGATGGCATGCTCTGGTCATAGGATGACACTTATGGAATATTCAACAGTACAGTTTGGGGAATGGTTAGCATTTTCTAAGCATATGATTACATGGCACTTTAAATGTTTGTAATTTCAGTAAGGACATCTGTTGGTTGATAGTTTAACTACATGTTTAACCACATGTGATATTTGTGATGGCACCTGTTGGTTTCAGGTGGGACTGATGCCTTTAGTCTTCATGCACTCTCAATTAAGGAACAGGAGGTTCTCGGGCCAGCTCCCCACTCTGCTACATGTTGCTCGCCCAGCTGCCTGGCTGTTCTCCACTGATGTAACATTGTATCACTGCGTTAACTCTGTTTCCGCTTCGGTATAGCCTTTAACTCTGTAGCGCATTATTCATTTCACACTGCTGTAACATTGTACCTTTGCCTGTATCACTGTGTTAATTCTGTTTCTCCTTCTGTAAGGCATTTAACTTTGTATTTTTTAGTCCAACTGTACTCTCTGTTTAACTTGCTGCTTTTCACCTGTTTGCTTGGATTTTCTGTTTTAGCTTTCTCCACCACTTCCTCTCTCTATACCGACATTTTTAGCCCGCTTCTTCGCCTCCTAGCGCCCCTCCATCCTCCCAGGACCTACTTGATGGAGGCTGCAGACCAACCCCATTGAGCCGGTTCTCGTGCCAGCTACCCCTCTGCTGCTTGTCGCTCGCCCAGCTGCCTGGTTGTTCCTCAGAGACTACAGACCATACAGAATTCTGTTGCCAGACTCATCATCGACCTCCCCGAGCAGACCCACATCACCCCCCACCTCAGGAACCTCCATAGGCTCCCCATTAAGAAGAGATGCCACTTCTAGATACTGATCCAAACATACAAAGCCCTGCACAACGAAGTACCAGCATACATCAACAATCGCCGGACCTTCCACCAACCCTTCAGACAACTTTGTTACACCTCCCATCACCTCGCCCATACCCCTTGCATACGTCAAAGTTGCAGCAGAGGCCGTTCCTTCTCCTACCTTGAAGCCAAGTTCTGGAACGACTTCCCTCTTCACCTCCGGACTTCACCCTCGCTACTGAATTTCAAGAAAGGACTCAAGACCTGGCTGATCGACTGAGCCTCCGCAGCAAGATCCTCAGGGCCTGGCTACCCTCACGGTGATTAGCCGTGCTTTACAAGTTATGATTAATTGAGATTTTTGTTAGGGAAACTATAGTATTTTGTTTCCATATAATCTCAGCGAAAACATCTGCTGGCTGTCAGTGTAATTACTTGAAATATTCTTCTTGTAACCCATGCAGTGGTATCTTTGGTTGTCAGTGGATTTGCATTCTTTTGAGTCCAAGTAATCTATGGGAGAACGTCTTTAGGCTGTAACTAGAAATGCTGTCTTTTAGCTTCAGGCAACCACTTTGGTGATATCCATGAGCCATGGTTGGTCTCCATGTAGTCGTTGTGAGGCCATTTTTGTCTGCCAGTGGAAGCAACACTGTGAATTTCTTATTTAAAAGAGGGTGAGAAGAGCCAAATAACATGCCACGTGTGACACATTTCCAGGCAATTTAAATCCTCTTTGTGAAAAAGATTTGAACCGGAGGGTAAGAGGAAGATGATAAATATCAAGATAGATGGACTCCATGGCAGAATATTAGAAAGAAAGAGAGATAAGTACTATTCAGAGTCCGGACAAGACAGTGTAAGGAGACGGAGACAATTAGGGTTACTGGAGCAATATAAAAGTGTGGTAGCGGAGGAGGAATGGGAATGCATATTCAGATCCACATAATGTGTAGATTAGATTTGCTTCCTATCATACAACCTGATACTCCTCCTTCAATCAATCAATCAATTAGGATATATAAAGCACGGCTAATCACCCGATAGGGTATCCAGGTACCTGATGGCCCCAGAGGATTATTCGAACAGCCAGGTCTTGAAGGCCATTCGGAATTCCGGAAGTGAGGTGATGGTCCGGAGGTGCGTAGGGAGGCTGTTCCAGGTCTTTGCTGCGATGTGGGAGAAGGAGCATTGTCCACTTCTGCTTGGATAGATGCCGGGAGTATGGGCAAGTGAAAGGGAGGTGGAGCGTAGTCTTCTCAATGGTTGGTTGAAGTTCAGGAGGTCATTAATGTAGGCAGTTCCTTGGTTGTGTAGAGCCTTGTGTATGTGGGTCAGCAGCTTCTCCGTAGGTAAGTGGAAACATCTGGCCCTTGTAGACATGCAATAAATCCAGATCTAAAATAAATCTTTTCATTGTAATCATGTGAAAACGTAGATTATTGCTCCACACTGACATGAATGAAAAGTGTCACCACTGATGGTATTGGAAAATCAAATAGTAAACTCAGAGAAGCGATGCAGAATTGGTAACTTCGGTGAACTGGTTATGGTACCACATGGCTCTATTGAACCTTTGATAAACATCTGCCCTTCCTAGATTGGGATACATGCAATTTGCATACTTGATTCAGTTAGTCCCTTCTCCTTCAAGAAGGTCACCTCGTTGATGGTAATTTAAAGCCAAAAATGCAAAGTAACTTGATTGTCAATGATGTATGAATGTGTTACCCAAATCATATTTGGGTGATCGGATGCCATTTCACTCAATTTCAAAATGTAAACAGATGCGTGTGTTTACAATGGGTACGACTAGTATCTTCGGTTTCATTTGTAAGATGGTGCCATGCTCCTACAAGGAAGGAAGAGCATCAACATACTAAGGAGGGAGAGGCAGCAGTGACTGGACAGAGCAAAAGGTGAGATTGAGAAATAGGAATCAACCAACCTCTGACACACCAAAGGTATGTCTTTCAAAGTCACATTAGAAGACAACTCTATGGTCTTGGGTGAGACATTGTCAATGCCACATTGGTGGTACCTGATTTCCTGCTGACCCCTCCTTCCTAACCCTTTGATCCAGTGCTTAATTTGAGCTGGTGGCTTCCGGTGCTCTAGAAAATAGCTCCTTATGGATTCAAATCGTTTCAACACTCTCACACATATACACAACGTCTCAATCCACACTAATAAGCTCACCCAAAACCCCTGTTACACTTATAGTACCACACCACACTATGCACTGTTAAAATCAATCTATTATAAAAATAAGTATGGCCAGCCCTGTACTAGTACATTAACATTCTATATAAAACCTTTTATTTAAAAGAATCTCTTTCAAAGCTAAAATCAGTACACAAATGCAATTAACACAAGCATTGAAAATGCAATAGGTCTCGCCTTTGATTAAGTTAAAGCCATTTGCTTTGCTAATGGTATTGTATAGCAAAGCAAATGGCTTTAACTTAATGAAAGGCGAGACCTATTGCATTTTTAATGCTTGTTCCTATTGGTCACTGTTACAGTGTCCAGGTCCTGAACGCAGATTCTACACGATATACGGGACACACAACTTAGTTTTCAAATATAAGTCAGGAACGTGAGACGCGAACAACGAGGTCGAAAAGAGAAGCAAGGAATAAACAAAGTTTAAGCGCATCAACTTGGGGAGGCTAAGTTGCGCGCTGATGATCTAAAGCTGTGGCATGAAGGTCCCAAATTGAGGCAAGTCCCATGCTGTTCACGTCTGAGAATTAGAGGGGATTCCACTGTCACGAAGAAGGTCTGGAGATGAGGTCTCCAAAGGAGTTAGGGGCGGCGCCATACATAAAAAAAAAAACACTGTGCCAGCCTGCCTCAAGCGCTCCTCCCGAGCAGCCCTGCCTGCCGATCACATAATCTCCCCGTGCCTGAATGTGCCCTTGTGTAACGTAACCGGAGCTCATGTAAAGCGCTCCAATACCTTCAGGTAGAGTTCGCGCTATAGAAATCTGCATTAAAAAAAACACTGTGCCAGCCTGCCTCAAGCGCTCCTCCCGAGCAGCTCTGCCTGCCGATCACATAATCTCCCCGTGCCTGAATGTGCCCTTGTGTAACGTAACCGGAACTCATGTAAAGCGCTCCAATACCTTCAGGTAGAGTTCGCGCTATAGAAATCTGCATAAAAAAAAACAGTGCCAGCCTGCCTCAAGCGCTCCTCCCGAGCAACCCTGCCTGCCGATCACATAATCTCCCCGTGCCTGAATGTGCCCTTGTGTAACGTAACCGGAGCTCATGTAAAGCGCTCCAATACCTTCAGGTAGAGTTCGCGCTATAGAAATCTGCATTAAAAAAACACTGTGCCAGCCTGCCTCAAGCGCTCCTCCCGAGCAGCTCTGCCTGCCGATCACATAATCTCCCCGTGCCTGAATGTGCCCTTGTGTAACGTAACCGGAACTCATGTAAAGCGCTCCAATACCTTCAGGTAGAGTTCGCGCTATAGAAATCTGCATTAAAAAAAACAGTGCCAGCCTGCCTCAAGCGCTCCTCCCGAGCAACCCTGCCTGCCGATCACATAATCTCCCCGTGCCTGAATGTGCCCTTGTGTAACGTAACCGGAGCTCATGTAAAGCGCTCCAATACCTTCAGGCAGAGTTCGCGCTATAGAAATCTGCATTAAAAAACAAGCGCGGTCCTGAAAGTGAAAGAGGAACGCGCTCTTGTCTTTATGGGGCCATGTGTTTAAACACATGGCCCCATAAAGATAAGAAAGTGCTTTGCGATAGACGCAAAGCAGGCGAGCCAGTCTGGGTGGGCCGGCACAAAAAGTGAAAGGGAGGCAACCCAAACACCTAATTTCCAATGGCAGGCCACCGTTTACCATAAACGGTGACGCCAGCCAATGGAAATAAGGGGCGGGGCTTAAAGCCATTTTTTAAAACTCCTCATTAACAATAAATCTCGCCAAGCGAGCTATGCATGTACGCAGCAACGCTAGGCGAGACCTAAAAACGGCACTACTGAGACCAAAAGCAATAGGTCATCAATACATTTTTATATACAATCACATTAACAAAACCAATCCTTGAAGGAGAGAGGAAAGAGTAGAAAAGAGAAGGAGAAAGAAAACATACGACAATACACCAACATTTATTGTTTGTTGACTAATCGGTTATGAAACATATCATTGGCGTCCCTTAAACCAATCTAAACCTGTTTCTCTCAGGCACGCCAGTATTTCCACCCGATTTAGTTAGATCAATGCGTCGGTTGATGGTTTCCGGTGCTCGCCACCAGCACTTAATTGTCAGCACCAGCTCTAGTGACAGTCCACCACATGGTGGCCCTGTCTGTCAAATTTTTAGATGAGCACAGCAGTGTTTAATGTCATTTTACATTAAAAAAAATGAATAGCACATGCAGCTCAAACTATTATTATAGCTTTGGGGGCCTGGAATAGTCTGAATTGTCACACTTGTAGGAGTGTAATAGGTAGTAGTTGTGCTGGTTCTGTAATTGGCAGCGATGACAGGGCAATGGGTGGTACAGGCTGCAGGGACCCCCGAGAAGGTCCCTGGCACTTAGGTTTTTCAGAAATTAAGCACTGCTTTGATCTGTACTGTGTTTTTCTCGAGAGATAGGCCTTGTGTGGCCCCATCTTTCAGCCCCTGAGGCCCTCACCATGGGCTGTGGTCGGAAAGCCCTACAGTAACATTTCAATAACAAATGAGCCCTGGCAGAATGCTCTCGTAAAATGACGTCATCACCAGCGCCCACTGGCGGAGAAGCACCCGTCTGACGAGCGGGTTTCCGTAAACATTCCCTTTCTTTGGCCAAAGACGGAGCCCGAGAAAGCATGAAAACAAATTAAGCCAAGGAGCTGATGAAATGAACACATGGTCGATTTGGAAATGCTTCAGCTGTTTGAAGTTTTGAGGCCTGTGGGCCAGTGTAAAAACAAAAGCATTTCTGTATTGCTTATCGTCCGCCCCCTCAATCAAACGCGTGATAATATTTTCCTAAGGCGTCATGAGAAGCAGAAAGAAGCCGCGCTGGCGGATGGGAGCTGTTTGGGTTCCTAGCATCGATTGCTTAGCGCTGCGTGTTCCCCCATGCCCTGCTCACCACGGCGCTAGAGGTTGTGTTCCAAAGGACGATTAGCACTGTGCCTCCAGCAGTCATAACATTTCTCCTGCATATGTCAGCTTCACCCGGGCAAGGCCAATCAATGAATTCCCACATTTCAAAAGGAATTTATCTGCTACTGAACTAAAAAATAAAAGTTGTAATCTAAACTGGTCAACAGGAGACACACTGCAAATATGAAACTATTGCATTTTTGACACTTTTTCCCAAATGCCGTTCCTTGGAGAGATCACATCTGCCTTGAGTGCATTCCAAAGGTAGGGGGTACGGTTATTTTGCAGAGAAAATTAATTTAGTAATAAATGAGCATTTACTTTGCTTGACACATCTTGCACAACATACATGACAATGTCCAATTCTTAACACGTAGCTGCTGTATTGTGTCAGCGGGCACAGGCGTATTCACACACATGCACATCCAAGCATCCCGACACCGAGCATGGAGTCAGGGATTAAAGAGCTGTCCTCAACACACACTCCAATCCACAGATGAACCCAGACTTCAAAAGGTTCCATGTGAGGATGGGACAGGGTGAATCCATCCATATGTTCTAAAGAGATTGCAGGAATCAGCCGGCCCCTGTACTGAGGATGACCCAAAGAATAGAGTGAGGGCACAAATAATATTTCGTTACTTACCGGTAATCTTCATTACCCCGATTAAGGTCCTCCTCGTCCCAGTCCTTACACAAGTGAGGCAATCCTGCATCCCGACAGGCTAGTCTAAAACGCTCGAATTTCTTTTATGTCTATTATATAAACCCCTCCGACTCACCCTCATGCCTGTTATCAACAAGACCAGACACAACCACAGCGGGAGGTATGGAGGGAACAGGACTGGGACGAGGAGGACCTTGTAATGTAATGTAAAAAATATTTATACCGCGCAGCTGTCACCCCAAGGGTATCCTGGCGCTGAGACTGACCAGAAGATGTATGAATGCAGAACGAACGGACAGATAGCCCAGCCTGCAATGAGTGATAGCTCAGAATTAGTCCTCCCTTGGGAAAAGCCATGTCTTCAGCTTTTTCCTGAATGGTAGTAGTTCCTGAGTTTGTCTAATGTCTACAGGGAGGTCGTTCCAGAGCTTTGCCGCCGCAACGCTAAAGGCTCTCCCGCCAGTTCTTGTTTTTTTGTATCTCGTCATAATCACCAAATTGGTGTTTGCTGACCGGAGATTCCTTTTTGGGGCGTACCATTTAAATTTATCTTGCAGAGGTTTCGGGCCTAACCCATGGATTGCCTTAAAAACTATACATAGTGATTTAAACTTAATCCTCTGGCCAATTGGTAACCAGTGAAGGTCCTTCAAAGCCCTCGATGTAGATGACCTACGATGCTTATTGAGAGCCAGTTTGGCAGCTATAGTTTGGATCCTCTGGATCTTCAAAATCAGTGAGTTTGGGGCCCCCAAGTAGAGAGAGTTACAGTAATCCAATCTACTCAGTATCACTGCTCTCACCACCTCTGACCTAGTGTTAGTAGGAAGAAGTGGAAGGATTGTGCGTAATGCTCTGATCAGGGAGAGACAGGTGCCCACTAGCTTATTAACCTGAGAGCCTAAATTCCGAATGAAGTGGGCGAGCAACTTTGGCAGTGGAACAGACTATCAGCTCTGTCTTTCCTCCGTTAAATTGCAGGGAGTTATGTCTGAGCCAATTTGTGGTACTCTGCATACATTCCTGAAATTGATCCATTGATACTGCCTGGGCTCCTTCTAGGGAAAACACCAATTGCGTATCATCGGCATAATTAATCAGGTCAATGCCAAAGGACTTTATTATCGGTATAAGCGGACGCAGATAGATGTTAAAAAGTACTGGGCTGATTGCGGAGCCTTGTGGGACCCCTTGTAAAACCGGGGTCTTGGGGGAAGTGAATGGCGGAATAGTCACCACTTGTTGTCTACCATTCAAATATGACCGTAGCCATTGTAGTGCCAGCCCTTTCACTCCCAACTTCTCCAGTCTCATCAGCAGAATAGCATGATCCACCGTGTCAAATGCTGCGGACATATCGAGTAGTATCAGAACTGTTGCCACCCCATTGTCGGCTCTCATTCTTAAGTTGTCAAGTGCCGATACCAGGGCTGTTTCTGTACCATGCCCTGGGCGGAAGCCGAATTGTGCTTCGTCAAGCAGATGGTACTCCTCCAGGTAATGTGAGAGATTTGCTGACCACTCTTTCCAAAATTTTTACCGGGTAGGGCAGCAGCGATATAGGCCTAAAATTATCTGGGCACGTAGGATCGAGAGTCGGTTTTTTCAACAGTGGGGTCACCACTGCCTGCTTCCAACAATCAGGGACCATGCCTTCGTCCAAGGATTGACGGCAAATCTGCCACAGCCGTGGAAAGATTTCCAAATGAAATTCTTTCCACAATTTCTGCGGGAGAGGGTCCAAAGGTGAGCCTGAGGAAACATTCAAGGCTAGGTTGTTAAATATTTCCAGATTGGAAATGTGAAATGAGTCCAATGTTACTGATTGCGCATTGGCATTACTTTCTACCAATTGTTCCAAATCTGCTATAGTGTTACAATCATTAGCCCCCTCCTGAATGATCTTTAAGTTAAGGCCCTCAATAATCCTGCTGATTTTCAGATTAAAATGCGTAGCAATATCATTGCAAAGTCCTTGTGATGCCTCAACCCCATTGCTCATACGTGCAGGGTTGGATAGATCCTTCAATACTGTAAAAAGAGCTTTTGAACTATTAGGTGACTGCAAAATCTTAATCGTGGTAATGAAGAATACCGGTAAGTAACAAAACATTACCCCCTCGTATGTCCTCCTTGTCCCAGTCCTTACCCAAGTGAGGACCTCACAAGCAAAAAACATCAAGAAAAACGCATGACACCAGGGATTCATGCAAAAAGTAAAACATTTTAATCAAATACATGATTAAGACACAGCAGCGTTCATAACGCTTGCAGCAAAATTATCCACAGAGGCATGCAAGACATCAAGCCGATAATGCCAGACAAAAGTATGATGGGACAGCCAGATAGTTGCTCCACAAATCTCCTGGATAGATACCCCAGCTGCCTCAGCCCAGGAAGTGGACACAGACCCCGTCGAGCGCCCCTGCACTTGAGCCGGAGGAGGCAAACCCACAGACTTATAGGACTGGCAAACCGCCAAACGCACCCACCAACTGATGGTGGAAGTAGACATCTTCTTCCCCTTAGCCACACCACCACAGGAGACAAACAGGGCAGGAAAAAGACGTAAACCCTGGGTACGCTGGAGGTAAACCTGAAGGGCTCTGTGAACATCCACGGTAGAAGGAACAAGTGCATCCCCATCCCCAAGAAAAGCAGGAAGAACCACGCCCTGCTGCAAATGGAACTTGAAGGAAACTTTAGGGAGAAAAGCCGGGTCAAGCCGCAACACCACCCTGTCCTGCAAGAACTGCAAATAAGAAAAGGAAACAGCAAAGCACCCAACTCACCCAACCACCGAGCAGAGGTGATGGCCAACAGAAAAGCCAATTTAGCAGATAACCACAGCAAATCCGCCTCCAACAAAGACTCAAAAGTAGACAACTGGAGACCCCTCAGAACAGTCGGCAAATCCCAAGAGGGCACAATCACAGGAGTGACCAGACGACGAAGCCGAAAACTCCACAGGAGCCGGCCCCCGAGCCCCTACACGCCTGAACAGCAGCCCACTGAGCAGACAAAGTAGAAGGGGAAAGATCTTTCAAAAAAACATCCCTGAGAAACTCAAGAATAGAGGCCAGATCACCAACCACAGGATTCACGCCATGAGAGGCACACCAAGTGACAAAAGAACCCCAATGCTTACTGTAACTCTCAAGGGTAAAAGGCATACAGGAACTCTGGATATCACAGGCCACCAAGCAAGAACAACCCAAAGACTCCAACGTCAAACGTTCAAGGGCCAGGCCGTCAGTTTTAACTGCCGGAGACGAGGCAAGGACAGAAGCGGGAACTGAAGTGGAGACGGGATCACGGGAAGCCGGACAAACCTGCCCCCGGACAGCCGCATCTACAACGGTAACCAAAGGCGGCGAGGCCAAAAGGGAGCAATCAGGAGAACAGACCATTCTCCACCCGAATCTTCTGCAGCACCCTAACGAGGAGGGGAATCGGGGGGGGGGGGCATACAGAAGGCCCTGGGGCCAAAGAATCGAGAGGGCATCCACCGCCCTCGCCTGACGACAAACCAGCTGGGAACAGAACCGAGTGAGAAGGGAGTTGTGCGGAGAAGCAAAAAGGTTGATCCAAGGTGTCCCGAACCGAAGACAAAGGTCCCGGAATAGGGGAACAGACAGATGGAACAGAACCGAGGATGGAATGTTGTCCGCATGAAAGTTCAGGTGACCCTGAACGTAAATAGCCCTCAAGGTCGACAGGTGAGACTCCGCCCAGGCACAAATCATGGTAGCCAGCAGATTCAGAGACTCGCACCGGGTCCCCCATGGCAGTTCAAGTAACAGCGAGCAACCTGATTGTCGGTACGCACCAACAGATTCGCCCTTTGGAGGGGGACCTGAAAGAACTGTATCACCTGCCAAACGGTCGCCAACTGCCGCCAATTCGAGCCATGGGCGCTGTCCGCTCGAGACCACTGTCCCTTGGCCTCCAAAGACCCCAACACGGCCCCCAACCCCAAGGGCTGGCGTCGGTCGACAACAACAGGGGAGGAGGAAGCTGAAAACGGATGCTCTTTTTCAGATTGGTAGAGCAAAGCCAAAGTCCCGAACCAGAACAGGGGAGAGAGGAACCGGGGAGGGTTCCCACCGAGACAACAGATGATTCACCAAAGGCTTGAGGTGAAGGCAAGCCCAGGGAACCACAGCCGTGGTCGCAGCCATCAACCCTTGGACCCGCAACCAAGCCAGAGCCGGAGCAGATGCTGACTCAGCAGGTCTCGCAGAAGAAGCTGTAAGGAAGAGATACGAGCAGGAGGGAGAAACACTGCCCCCAACAAGGAGTCGGAAAGTCCCCTGATAAACTGCAGCTTCTGAACAGGGACCAGATGGGACTTCGCCAGATGGAGATGGAACCCCAGACCCTGGAACATGGCCATGGTCGCCTCCACCGCCAGAAGAGCCTTAGGAAGGGAGGAAACAGAGATCAAAAAATCATAAATATAGGGAAACACAGAGAAACCCTGAAGCTGCAAAACACCCTCAGCAGGAGCCAATACCTTGGTAAAAGTCCGGGGAGCAGTAGAGAGGCCGAAAGGCAACACCTGAAACTGGTAATAGACCCCGCTCACCGCAAACCTCAGGAACTGCTGGGTTCCTGGATGGACAGGGACGTGAAAATAGGCATCTTCTAAGTCCAGAGAAGCCAGAAAATCACCTACTTGGATGAGGGGAATGATGAACTGCAAGGTGGTCATCCGAAAATTATCCAGTCGCACCAACTTGTTCAGAGCCTAGAGATTCAGAATCGGGCGGAACGAACCATCGGGTTTTGGGAACAAGAAGAGTGTGGAATAGAAACCAGGCCCCGTTCCGCCTCTGTAACCAGGAGAACAGCGCCCTTCACCAGCAACATGCACACTCCTGACAACATAGCAGACCTCTTCACGAGGTCTCTTGAAAACGGGGTAACCCGATAACAGGGCTGAGGGGGAGGGCCCCGGAATAGAATCTGGTACCCCTGACCGATGACCTACAGGACCCACTGGTCGGAAATCAGAGTTGACCATTGATCCAGGAATAAACGGAGCTGAGCCCCCACCTTGGCATAGCCACTTCTGCCCAGAACCCTGAGGCTGCTGCTGAGTCTGGGACTTGTAACGGAAGGCAGCCCCCCGACCACGGGCCCATCCACGAAAGGGCTGAGAAGAGGAGAGAACACCATCGAAGCCCTGCTTATGGAAAAAGGACTTCTTCTTCTGCACACACTGAAAAGGCTTCTACAACTTCTACTTCTCCACAGGCCGCTGCACCATCATGTTCAAATCGTCCCCAAAAAGCCGGGGACCCTCAAAAGGCAGTTTATGAATCAAGGCCTTCTGAGCAGCCTCAAGATGCCAAGGCTTTGTCCACAGACACCGCCGACCAGGCACCGCTGCTCCGGCAGGCGAGGAGAAGGCCCACAGCGTATCAAAGGTTACATCGGATAGAAACTGCGCCAAGACCTCCATCTGTGCCAAGATAGGAGTGGGATCCCCCTGGTCCTAAAAAACAGCCAAACAACTTCTTGAAAACCTTGCTAAGGACCTGGGAGGCATAGGCAGAGTAAGTGCTAGCCCGAATCCCAAAATGAGACGCAACATAGGAACGCTTTAAGGCCGTCTCCACCTTCCTGTCAACTGGATCAACAAGGGAAGCCTCTTCAGAAGACAAAGAAGGGGAAGAAGCCATTGAGGACAAAATCGAATCGACCTATGTACCATCAAGATCCCTCCGCTCGAGTGCTAAACACCTTCTGGTGGTGCCTCGAGTAAGTAAGGCAAGATTAGGAGGAAAAGCTCTTTCCTATCTTGGCCCTCGTTATTGGAATGAACTCCCCTTGCCCTTAAGACAGTGTCTGGATCACTTGCAATTCAGGAAGTTGCTTAAGACCAATCTTTTTCGCACCTGTTAAACTCTGCTGGAGTTGCTTTACCCCCTCACGGTCCGCTCTAAGCGCAGAGATACCCCTTCGGGGGTCGATTCTAGCGCTATATAAACAAATAAATAAATAAATAAATAAACCTGAGGAAACTGGACATCAAACTCTGCCAAGCCATACCTCTTGCCCAAAAGCGAGGAACCCCTGCTTGTCGACCTCAAGCCATTCCCTAGCCAGAATATCCTTAATGACATCATGTAAAGGCAAGTCCTCCACCACCGAGGTACTATACTGGGAGTAAAAACCATCGTCCACCAAAGACTTAGGATCAAAACCCAGGACCTCACGAATATGGGCCAACATGTCTGAAAAAACTTTACCCTGGATATATTTACTCTTAAGGGAATTGTCCATGTCCTCATCCTCCTCCCCTTTAGATTTCTTGGCAGAAGACTCAAGCAGCGCAGCTTAAACAGCAGAATTAGTCAAATCCTGCAAATCCAACGTGGAAATCTGCAACAGGTCATCCTCCTGCAGGTCCTGCACATTATTCAGTTTGTAAAGAGACTTGGCAGGCACCGGGGCCGAATCATCATCCCCAATGGCCAAAGTAGAAAGTACCAGCACCAAACAGGAACCAACAGAGAAAGAGGAAGTGTCCAGCAACTCCCCCTAAATACCGCCTCTCAGCAATCAAGTCTCAAAATCCACAAGACTTGCTGTGCCAAAAAGACAGCCCCGCCACCTCCCCCACAGCCACATACACACAAGATATGGCTGCAGGAGCCGGATGCTGCCAGAATCACTCAGCACCAGAATGGAACAACCGAACACAGAGAAAGCCCCCCCCCCCAGACAACACATGCACGGGAGCGCATTGGAAAACAGAGCAGGGACGCGACCGACCGGAACACCAGTAAGGCCAGCGTGACAAAAATCACACATAAATGAAAAACAAACAATGAAATTGAAAACACTAACCGCATCACAGCCCTGACACAGAGGAAGAAAAATCAGCGCTCCAACAGCACGTTGGACAGGAAAAAAAACAGGCATGGCGATGGGTGGGAGGGGTTATATAATAGACATAAAAGAAATTCTAGCGTTTTAGACTAGCCTGTCGGGAGGCAGGATTGCCTCACTTGTGTAAGGACTGGGACGAGGAGGACATATGAGGGCGTAATGCAAGGTTGCTCATTGGTAGTCTTTCAGAGCTTCATCCTTAGGAAGTCGGTCTCTCGCTGGAAGAGATACTCACTGCAGCAAGGTTCCATGAGCTCTTCAACTCCAAAGCTCAGCGGCGGCTCCTCCGCAATGGCGGAGGAGCATCGCCCCACTGCCTGGCTCAGAGCTAGCAAATGGAAACTAAATGATGTTCTTGCATCGTTTTATTTTGCATTTGCCGGCTCTTTGCCAGCGCTGTAGGAAGGGGCGGGGCCTAGGCATGGGAGGGGGGAAAGGAGGAGTGATACGTGCATTCCACTCCCTAAGTGCTCATGTGTGTTTGGCCGGCCATCTCCGGCCGACCGAAACACACATGCGCACTTAGGTTTTCTCCAGCCCTGCTGCATTGAGCAGCCGGGCTGGAGAAACCCCCACAGACTCCTTGGTCTGAGCAGGGCGTCTTTCCTGCCCGCTCAGGCCAATGCTCGCACTGCTCTGCAGCACGAGGATTGGATGGAAGTCTTTCCCAGGGGCTGCTGGGACCCAGGAAGAGTAGAGACGGTGAACGCGATGCAGGATGCGGCTTCAGGTAACTTTTTTTTAAAATCTATTATTTCTACCCCGCCCCGCGCGGACCACACCTTCCCACGCTCCCCCTCTCGCCCACCACCCTTTATGTGTGGCTGCCGCCACTGCTAAAGCTGAGCGGATGGATTCGGCAGTGGACAAGGTGTCAGTGAAAGATGAACCAGAGGACCACAGACAAATTAAGACAGAAACAATAGACACCATGAAAAAGTATTGACCACTCCAACGCTAAAGCAAGGAAAGAGTAGATGAGAATTTGCACACTGGGGAATATCCCCACATGCGAGATGCAACAGGGCAGAACTGCTCTAACTGTAACAGAACCAACTACTTTGTTCGAGTCTGCATAGGAGGCCGATAAGGCCATGATAAGTTGCATACCTGGCCAAGACCTACTGGCGATCACAAAGGAAGAGGAGAAGAATCCACCAGGATGAACCACAGACACATGACAGCAGAACCCGAAGACGGGGGAAAGAAGACAAGGTCCTCCTAATACCCTTTACACGTGGCAAGACTGCCAAAAAGAAGAGTCAACCTACCAATCAAATTGAAATCCAAGTCTTAGAAGTCACCGCCAAGATCAACAGCGCGGCATCATTCAATGTCATGAGGAAGCAACAGTTTTCTCATGCACACGCATCCAGGCAGCCTGATGCTGGGGGCGTCATCATGGGCTGAATAAAGTAGGAGCTAAGCACTCAAGCTTAGTCTGAACAGTTACCCAAATGTTGAGTGTTTGTTCTCAAATTGTACTACCCATCATGCCAACCACAGCTGCCACGTGTCCCCATATCATTTGTGGCACCTTCAGCCAGGTTTGACTTATTAGCCAGCAGCACTTTGCATGCTGGGATTTTTGCAGTTATAGGTTCCCTCTTAAGAAGCTAAACTTAATGTTCCAGAATGTAATGTTGTCTTGGGCAAGGATACAGGACTGGCTGAAGTTTTCACACATGGCGGCCTTAGAACGTAACACAAAATCATTTATGCAAATCTGAGTTGCTATGCTGACGATTCTTAGTTGTGTGTATATTTCCTCAACCGAACTTTTGTTACAGCATGTAGCCTATTTCTAAATGTGAAGGCCCAGATTTTGATTTTAAACATTATCTGTTGCTTGTTAGTCAATAATGTATTTAGAATACAGTAATCCATTTTACAAATATTGTCTAAAGGTGCAAAAGTGGAGATGCCTTATTTTCACTTTTTCACAGTTCTGCTACTGTGTACTACAGCTGCGTGCAAGTGCGACTTGTCATATTTGCCCCCACCCCTTAGTGAATGCAATACCCAGGACTCCTGGAACACGGGTTCTGGAAATATCTGCACTCCCCCATCGGACTCCCCCCTCACCGGTGTAGAAGAATCCTGGGTGGACTCTGTGTTTGGTGGTAGGTTTGTTAGGGCATGTGACTTTTGTGAGAAAAATCTCTTGTAAAGGATTCTGTCATAATCTCCATTTTCTTTCAGAAAAATGTAGGCATTCATTTAAGTACTTCCTGTAATGAGAGGACATCCATGCAGACAGAATGAGTTATGGAATTTCAGGCTGTTTTGTCAAGTCAGCCTGATCCTGATGATGGCTTGGATACAGTGCTGGGGAATCCAATAACTCACACAACCAAGCCGGACCAACAGAGTATGGGCACTTATTTACCAACACATCCTCATCACCAACCTCTGAAGTGCTTGTTGCTGTCACACTTGAGGAAGAGGAGAAGGAGGGTTCGGTACACAGTTCTGAAAATCTTTCATCGATTGTACTACTGCATACCGAGAATATGAACAACACAAGAATATCGTGAATAAAATATCAAAGACCAAAATAGCTTCACATCTACGTACAATCAAGATATATATATCACCAAGATACACATACGAGGAGTTAGATATAGAAAATCTATACTTACTTGCCTTTCGATATTTGGATTTGATCTTTTGTTCTTGATAGTCTTATACCTCGATATTCGATCTCCAATATTCAGGGCACACACCGGTTTCATCAAGTGGATCAACCCACACTACAAAACCTGAGCTGTTTATGATTATTATTATTATTATTATTGTTTTATAGACTGCATAGCTAGCCAATCAGGATTTCCCAGCACTTAGCATTTCATGCTATAGCGACCAGATCTAACAACACACAAAGATTTAGAAGAGCCAGGTCTTTAGAAGCTTTCGGAAAACCGAGAAAGATCAACAAGACTTCATAGAAACAGGCAAGGTGTTCCACAACCTGGGACCCAAGTAGGAGAAGGACCGGCTGATTTGACGGGTTATTCTCACTCTGGTAACTGTGGAGAGATTGGTATTGCATGATCAAAGAGGACAATTAGGCAGGTAAGGCATCACCAGAGATCTAAGGTAACAAGACCTGAAATTTACAAAATTTTATGCATAGCACAAAGCTTTAAAATGAATTTGCTTCTCCATTGGAAGCCAATGGAGATCTTGAAGTAGCCTGGATGTAGACGTATAATTAGGAGAGTGGAGTAGTAGTCTTGCAGCCGCATTCTGAATTATCTGGAGCCGCTAACGTGATGCCTTGGAGACCCCCAAATAAAGAATATTGCAATAATCCAACCTGGAGAAAATCAGTGCCTGTATTACTGTTCTTTGGGCAGAAATGGGGAGGCATCCGAGGATTTTCTTTAGCCATCTCAGAACGCTGAAGCAGGTGGAGGCTACTTTAGTGATCTGATCGTTTATTGAGAGCCTATTATCGAGCCAGAAGCTTTGATTCTTGACCACGGGGACCGGAGTTTGAAAGGTGCTGAGAACCTCCGGCCATGACCCCAGAGATGGGATTGGTTGCCCACCACTAGAATCTGTGTCTTATCCCCATTCAATTTAAGGGAGTTGTTGTTCATCCAGGCGGCCACTTTCATGAGGCAGATATTTTAAGCATCAACACTGCAATGTTTCTTAATGACAGAGACACAATAATCTGAGTGTCATCTGCATATGAAAATAGCATAAGACCGCAGCGCTCCACAATATCTGCCAATGGCCGAACATAAATATTGAATAGGGTTGGACTGAGTGCAGAGCCCTGCGGTACGCCAGATGATAGTGAGTAAGAATTAAAGCAGTGATTTCTAGTAATGACCTCGCAAGTATGGTCCTGCAGAAATGAACTTATCCAAGCCAGAGCCAGGTCTTGCACGCCCATTTAGGAGTGTGTTGTAATTTACCGTATCAAATGTGGCTCTATGTATAGAGATAGTTCCAGGGAAGGGGAGCTTGCAAGACTTGAACTCTGCCACGTTGACCGGTCACAAAGGAAGAAAGCAAAGGCCACAAGGTGTGCTACCTTTGAATCCTGTTCATGGCAGAATAAATTACCCAGGATGCAAGGAAAGGAACACTCTACTGCTTCTGCATACTTACAAAGCTCAAGGATGTGAGACAGGAATTTGCTACACTTAAGGTAGAAATGAACAATTTTGCACAAATCCGAAAAGGAAAATATTCAAAGTAATATTAAATGCCATGTTGCCGTCAAAAAGCTTCTTCAACAACATGTTTAATTCATTCAGGTTTTGAGAGAGATAACAGCTAGCATTAACACATATGTTCACAGCCAGCAGCAACAAAGGGACAGATCGGCTGAAGGTCGATCTCTGTCATCTACTATTAGACAGGATGTTATTGAAGATGCATAAGAAAATATGAATTTAAGACAGAGAGAGGAAGAGTTACCAATCTAACAAGAGCAACCAAGGAGACCAGGTCACAGACCCCACAAGCATCCACCCACCACTGATTAATGGAGATTCAGACACAGTACTCTGACATGCTTTTAGAAAATACTATAAAAACATAACAATCACAATCATATTCATGTGGGATGTAACACATATTGTAGCAGCCAATGGCAGTGCGGTCAAAATATACATTTGCAGTGCTGTGTTAATCTCCTAATTTAGCAAATAAATGGGTTGCACTGTGAGTTCATAAAATAATGTTTTAAATTACTTGAAGATTTATTGACACAAAGTTGATCAATTTATTAGCAACTGATGCCGATGTCAAGCAGTAGCAATTTGTTTGGAATTGTTTAATGTCAAATTTACACCCGTATATGTGATTTTTTTATTTTTTTATTAATTTTTTTAATTAAAATCTATTACACGAAAATAACATGACGTAGTTTCTGGAGGTACCTTATTCTACACAACTGAATGCCATAATATGCACTTCTTTCACCCCTTGCGGGGCAGAGGGTTTGTACTGTACAAATAAGTCTCAGGATGTTCATTCCGTGTCTTAGCCATGACACTAACATCAACGTCATTGACATATATATGGCCATGTTCATGAACATTTATTCCCTTGTGATCCTCACTCAAAGAAGGAAGGCGTTCACAACATTATTTCTCACATCTTGGTCTTTTGGTGTCCCTGGTTCAGCTGGTGGGAGTGCCGGCTGTGGTCGCAGTTCTGAAGTAATGTCAAAACGGGGGCATTTGTGCAAGGCAATGCTCTTCAATATACAACAGACAACAATGACGTTTGCATGATTAATAAGTGTGACGTACAAAATAGTTGTTTTTATAATACCAGCTTAATATACATTTGCTCACTTAGAAATCACATATCACCATATACACCAGCCTCTAACTGATGGCACATCGCAAAACGCCTGGAGATGATGCTGTCGTTGGTAGGGCCTGGGACAACTGCAACTGCATTTGTGATGATAACAGTTGAAACACTTACCACTTGGACATTAATGGAATGTCAACAATGGCTGTGGTTCCTATAAAAGTGCTCTGATGCCCAGGGAGGCAGCAATGCTACATGATTGCTCCCTAATGCACCTAACACTCGTGGCAAGTGTGTCATTTGATAAAAACCACAAGCAAGATGTAATTGCTTCTGTAGGTCTTCGTGGCATCTATACATAATTATGTACTCACTTCATTCATCATGGGTACAAGAGCTTAGTGTAAACATCATAATCGACTAGGTTGTGACTTGAACTAAATCACTAAAACAATTTTTATGGAAAATAGTATTTTTCTATATTTTTTAAAATGTAGAACAAAATTAAAAAACACAGCTACAGCACTATTAACTTGACATTGAATAAAATAATGGTGGGACCACCACCTCCCCGGAACTAACCTGAACATTGAAAAGGGGGCCCTCGCGCAGCCCCCTCACCCATTAAGTTGTGGCCAGCTACAGGGAATGGGGTCCCCAGGGGCCGTTCTGGACTTGATGCTAATTTCACAAAAATTAAACCTGAACAGTAAGCACTTACACTTATAAACATAGCAGGTGTCCCTGTTGAAGCTCTACTTCTGTAAAGAACATGTGATCCTAACTCATGAGCTTGGCAAAGACAAAGTAAGTGTATTTTCTAGACAATTCTATATTGAAACACAATCTGAAATCCTTTGTGGAGATGACTACATCGTTGATCTATTGAAGCACAATCTGTATGTGACTGTTACAAGTGGGTTTTTTCTTGTCCTGTCCTGGTGAAAGCAGAGTCCATGGTTCTTCCTTTAAATTGCTATGAGTATGCAAATGTGCAAATCACCTGGAAGAACCTGCCAATTGGCCCCACCCACCTTAGTAGTTTCCAAAGGATTTCCTCCCTTTTGCCAGGATGATGGACAGCTTAACAAGTGACCCCCCAGCGCGTTACCTGCTGATTTTGGTGAGGAGTTCTTGCTGCTGATGAATATGAGGACATCTCCACCAAACAAAGAAGCATTTACGTCATATAGTTAAGAGGAAGGACCCTTGTTTGGTGGAGAATTACGTCTTTGTAGTCTCATTGTCTTCTCTATAGGAGGATTCACATTAGCACATATTTCTGTATAAAGACTCACCAGGAACAATCATATTGCCAAAACACACACAAGGTCACTGGTGACATTTCCTTGTGCGGTAGTGTAGAATACATACTGGACATTTACTCAAGGAAGTAGAAAGAACTCCACTTGGGTAGATATTTTGTGCAAAACTGTGGACTCTTGTTGGATAAAAGGGCAGGTTCCTTTGTGGCCGTGTCACTCACACAGCTACTGACACACCCACACAGACACTCATACACCCACTCACAGATGCACTCAGACACTCACTCAGACACTCATGCACCCACTCATAGACCAAACAGACACTCATGCACCCACTCACAGACCCACTCAGACACATACACCCACTCACAGACCTACTAAGATACTCATGCACCTACTCACAGACCCATACAGCCACTCACACAGCCATTCATAGACCCACTCAGATACTCACACACCCATTCACAGACCCACTCAGACACCCACTCAGACACTCACGTACCCACTCACAGGCCCACTCAGGCACTCACGCACCCACTCACACGCCCAATGTGATACTTATGCAGGCACCTCCAGACACTCACACATCCATTGAGACACTCATGCACTCACTTACACACCCACTGAGACACTCATGCACTTATTCATTGTCAAAAGTTACAGTTATTGTTAGGAAATAACATTAAAAATCCATAGAAATTCACAAAAAAACAAAGGGTAGAGGGACGTTACATTTAGCAAATGACATTAAAAAAAACCTTAGAAATTCACTGAAAAAACCAAAGGTTACAGGGATGTTATAGTTAGGAATTTTTTTTAAAACATAGAAATTCACTGAAAAAAACAAAGGTTAAAGGAAGGTTATAGTTAGGAAATAGAATTTTAAAAAAACCTTAGAAATTCACTAAAAAAAACAAAGGTTAGGGGGACATTACAGTTAGCCCCCAGCTATGCGAATCTTCACATGGGCTGGTGGGAGGAGCAGGTGCTCAGGGTCAACTTTGAGGTAGAATAGAGAGAAAACATTAAGGTCTGGTATCGATTTATTGACGATCTATTCATTATATGGAAGGGCCCAATTGATAGTGCAGATGGTTTTATAACTACTATTAATGACAATGTACTTAATTTGATTTTTACAAAAACAATCAGTGATTCCAGCATACACTTTTTAGATCTGGACGTTTTTATTAAAAATTGTATTTTACATACACGACATTTCAGAAAACCCACAGCAGGAAACTCCATACTGCACTCTGACAGTTTCCACCCAAAGAATTTAAAGTTGAGCATCCCATACGCAGAACAACTCCGCATGAATAGAAATTGCAGCGAGGCGAGCTCACTAGTCTCAGCACAAACAGAACTGACAGAGAGATTCAGGGAGAGGGGCTAGAGCAAGGTAGTATTAAGTCAAGCGCTAGAGAAAGTGGACAAACAATCTCGACAACAAATCCTTTTTGAGAAGAAAGAAGATAAAAAAATGAAAGAGGCTTCCAAACAAGACATTAGAATGATAACCAGGACAGTGCCTATCATGCAAGGGTGAGAGACTGCATGAATAGGCACTGGCACCTGGTTAAAGCGGATTCCATTCTGAATAGCCTAGTTTCCCGCAAACCCCTAGTCTCATACAGAAGAGCCAGATCCATGAGGCAGGAACTGGTAAATAGCAGCCCAGAGATAATTGAGAGTGGAAGCTGGCTTAAGTCCAATCCAGGCTTTACCAAATGTCTAAAATGTAAAGCCTGTAAACACGGAGTAAGCAAAAAAGAAGTGCAGTTGCCTCTCATGAAAAAACCGTGGAGGATTCCACGTTTTTTTAACTGCAAGAGTGACCATGTGGTCTACGTGCTGCAATGTACATGCCCTCTAATTTATGTGGGCAGTACAATCCATATGGCCCACATTAGAATCTTACAGCACTTGAGGGCTGTTAAAAACAAAGATCAGTCTTACCCCGTGGCTAGACACATCAATGACGTAGATGGGGGTAGAGTTGAGGATTTGACATATTTTGTAGTTGACTCAGTACCGAAAAAAAGAAGAGGTGGGAACCGAGAGGCCAATTTTAGAAAACTTGAGTCCCGGTACATACTGATGTTTGACTACAAAACCCCGAATGGGTTGAATTTCGATGAAGAATTGTATGTCCATTTAACTTAAATAATGTAAACGCGTAGTATATGAGCATAATCTCACAAGGTCGAGAGAAGTTTCCAATAAAATGGCCACTAAGCCTATACTACTGTAAGAAGGAAGAAGTTAGGATGTAGTCTGTATCTTTTATGGCTGTTTTTATATTTGTATATTTTTAGACAACGTCTTGTACCAACAGTATAAGTAACACGTTTTAGGGTGGTTGTAAGATCTGAGGTGGAAACACCCCAGAACTATAGGTGACAGGACCGAATACTGGTTTGTACTTATGCAAATGAATTTTAATACGCAGGTTTTGGTCAATACAAATTTTATTATTTTTAAATAGTTAATGAGGGAACATTTGTTGCACTAGAAGCACTTGCACTTTAGTACATGAGAATATGTATATTGCGTAATTTGCACGATTATCTTTGAGCCATTAACTCAAGGAATCATAAGCTGCTAATGATGAGGACAGTATCCTATATTGCACTTGCACTTTATATCATCAAAAGATACACACTGCGGGATTTGCACCATTAGCTACATATTATCAATTCGAGGAATCGAAAATATGCTGCTAAGAATGTGGATACTGTCCCACATGTGCACTAGCCCTTTATGCATAAGTAATTTGCACTAGGCATTAGCACTTTTGTTCCCCCCTACAAGTAAGAATAATAGAGAATGACGTCTAAAGTTTTGCGTAATAACACAGTATACTGATTACCTTGTAAGATTATCTCTGCCAAAAGACTATAGAAACAACAAAGAGTCCACAATCAGGCTCCAGCATTTCACAGTGTAACGTTTGCAATGTGCACATTATGCACGTTATTGTCCAAATATTGTATTGGCAATTGATGACAATCACTCGGTAGAAATAGAATGTATGTGGACTATAAGCACTTGTACCTTTAATAATACCTTTGAGTCTGTGCTATCTTTGGCAGCATGGTAACTAACATTTAGCGTTTTAAGCCAGGTTCTCACATCATGCATATAATGAGTAAAATGAACTCAAACATCCTGTATATCCAAGTGAATCACTATGGTACAATAAAGTTTGTTGAAATATATATAAATGTTTAGAAAGCCATTGAAAATAAGTAAAGAAAACAAACATAAAAAGAGGAAAACCAAGTAGGAAAATTGTATGAAAAACAGAAAAAGAAAATGGTTATGTAACTGAAACCTTATGAAAGAAACACAATGGTAGTATGTTGTCTATGTTTGCTATCACGTGATGGTAGCAAGTGGGATATAAAAAAAGTGTTGTATTCTGGCTCAGTGTGTGATCAAGGCAGGGGATCCTGCCGAAACGCGTCATAGCCTGTAATGAGGAATTAAAAGTTGGAGACAACTAACCTTTGGATTGCTGTGTCGTTTTTCTGGTCGAGCAAGTGCCGGAGACCGGAAGTGGTTTCCTGCCAGACGCATATATATATACATATATACATATCATATATATACTTATATACATATAGAAACCAATACCCCCTCAAAATAAAAGGGGTCCGACACAGCAAGGGTTGATGCTCAAAGGGTTTATTCATTGCGCTCAGTCTCTGAAGTTGTGAAGCGTCTCGGCAGATGCGTTTCAGCGTTGTCCGCTTTCCTCAGTGCCAGCTTCACTGCAAATCGTCACACCTGGGGCCCATTTGATTGTTCTTATAGTCACTCCCACTGACTAGATGACTCGGCCCCATTGCAATCTTAAGGGCGCACAGCCTCTTTAGACCACTTGATTAAAGCGCAATAGTTCAAACCACAACAGCACGGATGTGCCACACACGAAGAGAAAGCCCATTCAGTAATTGGCATTTCTGAACACACAGTGGAGTCCCAACGAAGTTGGCTTCGGGTAGCACCCTCGTGCTGGCGGTCAGTGACAGTTCTAGCGGTCAGTATATATATATATATATAGGCCGGATCAAAGGGCAATAAAGCTGTCACTGGGGGAAGAGTTGGATTACCTCAGAAGAAGCAGAAGGGAAACTTTAAGACCCAGAAACAACAAACCGGCAAAAAACGAAGGACAAAGAGCAGGCGCAAACGAAGGCAGGCAGCCAGAAAACGCGGGCAGCAGTGGGAATTCGAAACCGGCGAGGGGACGAGGACAATGGAGATGCAAATAATGCCATCCAGTCCCCCAATAACCACAACTAAGGATAATACCATTGTAAATCTGGCAAATGTTAACCTAGATGCAGCAGAACAACAGCCACTCTCCTTGGGACTGTCATACTGCCCAGAAACGAATTTTGATTACACGAACACACGGGCAGACATATATAAATTTATAAGGAAATTAAAGCTTAAAAAATTTCACCGGATCCAGAACAATTCAAATGAGCAAGCACTGGGCATTTCTACCGCTATTCCATCAGGAAACTCCACCACAACGAACTTAACAGTAGCAGATTTGGAGTTACTGAAAACTCTCCACAATTTGGAACAGGATCAAGGAGCAGTGGGGGGAGTAGAACTAAACCAGCAGCTGGATATGATTTCCCAAAGCCCAATGTCACCATCGTATGACACTTGTGCAAAACCTGAAACATCGTTTAAAATACAATCAAAATTTGTTCCAATTATGCAGAGAGATTTCCTTGATTTATTCAATGAACAAGTGGTGTCTCAAGTTAAGAAATTTTATTTATTTGTGTTTTATAGAGCGCACGAATCACCCCATAAGGGTATCTCAGCGCACGGACCGCCTAAGAGTGCCAAGGAGAAATGATTTAGAACAGCGATGTGTTTAACAGTTTCCTGAAAACCAGGTAATCTGTGCATTGTCGCAGAAGTAAGGGGAGTTCGTTCCAGTAGAGTGGGGCAAGATGGTAAAATGCCTTACCACCTTGGCGGGATTTTTTGAAACGCGGGACTTGTATCAGGGCTTTAGCTCCTGAGCGGAGGGGTCTGGAAGGTACATAATTGACAAATTTGTCATTTAGATAACTGGGGTCTAATCTGTTAACGGCTTTGTAGGCCATACAACATATTTTGAATTTAATCCTTTTTCGTATGGGTAGCCAATGTAGTTTCTGAAGTAAGGCGAGGGAGGCAGTTCTAGGGGGAGCATTGGTTACCAGTCGAGCCGCTGTATTCTGGACGACCTGTAATCTGTTTAAGGCACTTTCATTGGCTGATATGAACAGTGCGTTACAGTAATCTAGGCGGTTTAAGATTAGTGCCTGGATCAAGGTTTTCCTGGAAGATAATGGCAAAAAAGGGAAGACTCTTCTGAGCATGCCAAGTATATGGAAGCAAGCTCCGATGGTAGAAGAGACGTGGTCTCCCAGCGTGAGTTTATGGTCCAATCGGACTCCTAGGTTTTTTACCACCTGTTTTGGACATGGTGTGGGGCCCAGTTCCTCTGGCCACCAGCTGGGGGACCATTTCACAGTGGCCCCGCCAAACAACATTATTTCTGATTTAGCAGCGTTCAGTTGTAGAAAATTAATTTTCATCCATTCCGCTATAGTCTTCATTCCTTCACCAAAGGTGGTTTGAATATTGGGGTTGGATTTGTCAAATGAGAGGAGTAATTGGGTGTCATCCGCATAGGATATGGGGATGAATCCCAGTTTCCTCAGCAGTCTCGCTAAGGGAGTCACATAAATGTTGAACAAGGTTGGGCTCAAACATGAACCCTGTGGTACTCCCTTGGTCACCTTGGTGGTCTTAGAATGGTAAGGGCCTAAATTAACGGTTTGTGTTCTGTTGGACAGAAAGTTAGACAGCCATTTTAGAGCATTTCCTGTGATGCCTATGTCACCCAATCTTCTGAGTAAAATTTGGTGGGAGATGGTGTCGAATGCTGCGGAGAGGTCAAGCAGCACCAGAAGTACCGCTTGACCCTCATCCAGCAGCATCCTAATGTTGTCTGTGACTGCTACGAGAGTGGATTCCGTGCTATATCTGGGGCGGAATCCAGATTGTGAGGAGTCCAGGATATTATTGGATTCAATGAAATCGGAGAGGTGTGTGTTGATGTGCTTCTCCAAGATTTTTGTATGGAGGGGAAGGAGAGAGATGGGTCGATAATTTGTTACGTCTTCCGTTGAGATTTTGGAATTCTTTTTAATCGGAATTATTTGCGCGGCTTACCAATCTAGAGGGAGGGCTCCTTCCCTCAGGGAGCTATTAAGAATATCGCAAATGGGGTTGGCTAATTGTTTGTGTAGAGTGGCGGTAATTTTAGCAGGTATGGTGTCCAGTGGGGAACCTGATTTTGCGCATTTTAAAAGTGCTTCTGTACCTTCAATTGTGAGTGGTGGGAAATATTCTAGCGAGCAAGTTAATGGCGGGGTATGTGGGAGTTCCATTTCCAAATTAGTTTGAGCATTTATTGTGGAAGTAATTTTGTTATAGATCGTGTCAATTTTCTGAGTGAAATGGCTAGCTATGTTGTCGCACAGCGTTTGGGATGGAACTGATGCTGTGTCACAGCCTGTAGGGCTTGTGAATGTTTTTAAGATTTGATAGAGGCATTTCTGAGAGCTCCCTGCTTGTTCAAGAGTGGTTGCAATGTGGGTTTTCCTAGCATTTTTCAAGTTGCGGTGGTATTGAATTAATGCCTCTTTGAATTTTTCTTTATCTGTTAGATCGTGTGAGCGCCGCCAAAGGCGTTCAAGTTTTTTGCATGAGCCTTTTTCTAGCCGCAGGGAGGTTGAATACCGCGGAGCCTGGTGCCGTTTTGTGTTCTTAGGGCATTGCTTCAAAGGAGCTAAGCTGTCTATGGATGCCAGTAGGCTGACATTGAAGGAGGTTAGACGTTTTTCAACATTTTCTAATTCCGAATGTTGAGGTGGGCAAAATGTAGCTTCAAAGAGTGCTGGTGTGATTGAATGCCAGCGTCTGTAGCTTTTATTTTGATAGCATTTGGGAGTGGGGTGTGCTTTGTGGCTGTTAATGCGAATCTCGACAAAAAAATGGTCCGACCAAGTCAGGGAATGTGTATCTACGTAGAATACATCGGGAGAATTAGTTAAGATGATGTCTAGCGTATGGCCAGCTTGGTGCGTTGGGGCTTTATTTATTACGGTAAGATTGAGTGCGGACAATTCAGTCAAGAAAGATGAAGCCTCAGGGTTGTCTTGGATTTTACTGTGTATGTTGAAATCTCCAAGAAGTAGAAAATTCCTGGAAGATATAGCGTGTGGGGCAATAAGTTCCATGAGTTGTGTATGGGTATTGGTTAGTGGTCCTGGTGGGCTATATACTAGGGCTCCTTTCCAGCTGAGGCTATGATGTAAGTTCATACCAAAAACCAGTATTTCTAGCTGGTCAATACTTACTTGGTCTAGAATGGAGAAAGTGATGGGGTTTTTGTAGATTATAGCTATTCCTCCACCAGTCCTGTGTGGTCTATCTAGTTTTAGTATGTGGTAGCCATCAGGGAGTGCTACTGCTATGTCAGGATTGGAGTGTGGTTTAATCCAAGTTTCTGTTAGGAACCCTATATGGGGATTAGTGGAAGACAGTAGGTCCCATATGTTGGCAGCATGTTTGGGCAGAGACCTTACGTTGGCCAGAAAGCAGTTCCAGGCATTGCTACTATCCGATCTGGCTGTGTACGTACTTTCAGTGAGATAGGGATCAGATTTGGAGTGCTGCATCGATTCTCTAATGGTTCTCTTGGAGTGGGCTAGTTTACATTGGTATTGACAATTGCCACAGGAGAAAGGTCCCATTACTTCAGTAGGAGAGGGGCAGGCCTTAATCGCTGTTGCTTTGTGTGCATTGCCGGTCCTAATCTTCACCAATTCTCTACCAGTATACGTATAAGGAGACCTCACCTTTTTGGGCTGAGTGTGGACGAAACCGGCAGGGGTTCCTGCTCCTAGCGACGTCCAGGCGTGGACGGGCGCAGACGGGCTTGCCTTAGGCGCGCCTTTGGCGCGCCAGCGGCGCACCCGCTGCGCGTCTGTGTAGGCATATGCTTTATAGTGTGCTATCTAGACTGCTAACCTCCCGTCAGGATTGGGAGGGAAGTGGTCAGGTCTCACTTCCGGATAATGGCGCCTCCCTCCAGACAACCGGAACAATCCGTGCTGGACCGGGAGGATACCGAGTGAGAGATTTTCCAGGGCCCAGGTAATTTAAAAGCAATGTGCAAAAGATGCAATTTCTAAAAGCAATTTAAAAGCAAAGTGCAAAAGATGCAATTTCTAACACAGCTTAAAACATCAGAGCCCTTTACCAGGTGCTCTCTAATACATCGAGCAGAATTCAGTGCCAATTTTTAACTTTTTAAGAATGCAGCAAATGTAGAGGGGAGCCCTTTACCAGGCGTTCCGTTCGGTGCAACAATCATACCTCTTAGTCAGCCTAAGCGCGTCCGCTGCGCGTCTGTGTAGGCATATGCTTTTTAGTGTGCTATCTAGACTGCTAACCTCCCGTCAGGATTGGGAGGGCAGTGGTCAGGTCTCACTTTCGGTTAGTGGCGCCTCCCTCCAGACAACCGGAACAATCCGTGCTGGACCGGGGAGGATACCGAGTGAGAGATTTTCCAGTGCCCAGGTAATTTAAAAGCAAAGTGCAAAAGATGCAATTTCTAACACAGCTTAAAACATCAGAGCCCTTTACCAGGTGCTCTCTAATACATCGAGCAGAATTCAGTGCCAATTTTTAACTTTTTAAGAATGCAGCAAAAGTAGAGGGGAGCCCTTTACCAGGCATTCCGTTCTGTGCAACAATCAAACCTCTTAGTCAGCCTAAGCGCGTCCCGACCTGTATACGGATACCAACAAAGTGAAAAGGAAAAATACCAACCAGGAAAGGAAATACTATAAACTGATAGAGAAACTTAGAAAAGAGAAAGAAGTAGTAGTCAGGAATGCTGATAAGGGGGGCAATATAGTGTTATGGCCCCTCAAGAACTATATGGAAGAAGCAGCCTCCCAGTTAAACAATCCTGACTGCTACAAGAAAAGTTCCATGCAAAGATTTAAAAGCACACAGGACCGATTCTTTACATAATTATTGGCATGGAAGACTTTGGGGCTTTTAAATTTGAAGGAATACAAGTTTTTGAAAAAGGAATTTCCAACAATCCCAATAATATACTTTGTTCCTAAAATCCACAAATGCCTCAATAAACCGCCAGGCAGACCCATCATATCTGCGTGCGATGGGCCGCTAGAAAATATGTCGATTTACATTGATTCTTTTTTTTGCAGGAGCATGTAAAAAATTTAAAATCATATGTGCAAGAGACGAGTGATTTTATAAGAAAAATAGAAAACACTCATTGGCAAACTGGTTATCAATTGATAGCATTAGATGTATCTGCACTGTACACATGCATAAAGAACCAAGACGGAATCAAGGCGGTTGAATACTTCCTAGCCAACAGGCCAATGAAATATGCCCAGCATAATAAAATGTTGATAGATATGCTATTATTCTGCTTAGAAAACAATTTGTTTATGTACAAAAACCAAATGTATCAGCAGATTCAGGGTGTAGCCATGGGGGCCAGCTTCTCCCCCAGTTATGCATGTCTTTTCATGGGCTGGTAGGAGGAGCTGGTCCTCATGAAACAATATGAGAGCACTTACAATGAAAAGGTAATTTCATGGTTGAGATTCATCGATGATTTATTTATTGTATGGGATGGTTCCAAGCAAAGTGCTAATAATTTCATTCCTAAAATCAATAATAACAATGTAAATCTAAATTTTACTTCATCTATCAGTAGTGAAAGTATTACTTTTTTGGATGTGCAGGTTTACATAGCCAATAATAAGTTGTCAACATCTCTCTTTCGTAAACCAACTGCTGGCAACACAGTATTGCACGCATCCAGCTCTCATCCGCCTCACCTTATACAATGCATCCCCTACGGGGAGATGCTTAGAATAAGACGTATCTGTAGTGAAGAAAGTGATACGAGGGATAAGCAATTGGAATGTAAAACCAGATTTTTGGAGAGGGGATACAGCCCCAGAACGATAGATGCAGCAATTCTTAAATCTAATAGGCAAGCTAGGCAAGACTTACTCCAGTATAGATCTATGTCTCAGGGTGTCAAAAACAAAAAAACTAAGGAGTCTACCAGATTAATCCTAACATATTCCAGACAAGAAGGACAGATCATCCCAGTAGAAGGCTTCTGCCGAAATGCGTAGGCCTGTGTTTTGTTTGTTAGCATGACGCACTTTGGCTGGAAAGGAAAAACAACAATAAAAAAGTAGCTTAAGCATCTGTTTATGGCAGTGCCGCTTTCCTGTCTACTGAGTTCCTAGGAATTGCTTTTGGATGTTTGAAGTGGCGTGACAGGAACCAATATCTATATATATATATCTATATATATGTAACCTACTGGCAGACACCAGTAGGTAGTTATGGTTAGGACCTAGTTTCCATAGGAAGAGCATTTTTGGTTTTGCCAATATCTTTGGCGTCGTTTCACGAATCATTGCAAAATTTTCAAAACTAGTTTGACGCTCAATTCAGCTACTGCCTTGAAAGTTGCGGGGTGATCCGTGAAGCAGGGGCCGAGAAAAAGAGGGGTCCCAAAAGGCATTTCCCAATGTTAATTTCCATAGGAACTTTAGACACGGCTACAGCCCGAACTGCTGGAAGGTAGATGTTGGTTCAGGGAAGTGCCTTTTTGTTAAATGGTGTAAATCCATTCAGTAGTTATTGAGTTATTTAAAGGTTTTTCAGATATACAACTGGGGACGCGACAGGTGCGCGATACTGACGTGTTGCTACGCGAAGCCATACGGGAGGAGGAGAGCTGTCATTGGCTGCACGCAAACTTTAGAAAATGTTCCAGCAGCCATTTCACGAATCGAGCTGGTCCCGGGGGATTGTTTAAAGGGTAAAAAAACATAGAAGGAGTCAGGGTAGGAGTACCTTGACACCATGGGTGTATTGTAGGGGTGTTATAGAGATCTATTTTGTGTTTTTGAATAGTGAGTTTTTTTGGGGGGTACGTCGGTGGGGTCATGACTGCAGTGCAGCTCTCAGCGTGGCCCGCACGTAACATCGCAGTGGAGTTGCGCACCCCACCAAAAAGGCCGCCATTTCATGCAGCTGTGCTGGTCCTGGGGGATATACGGGAGTGGTAAAAAGTTTATTAGGGGTCAGGGTTGGGGTACCCTGGCTCCAATATTGTATTGTAGAGGTTTGTAAAGCATCTGTTATGAGTTGTGAAATGTGATAATTCGTTTTTCTTTCCACCCACATGGAATCGCGACCCCATCGCCGTGCTCTGCGTGGCCCCCGTGTAACATTGTGGCGGGGTAGCAAACCTTGCCAAAATTAATTTTAAAATAATACATTCCTCTTACTCTTCAGACAGACACACATTCACTCACAGACCCACTCGAAGATGCATACAGCCACGGAGACACCCACTCAGAGACTCACACACCCACTTAGAGGAGCACTGAAACAGTCACTCAGAGACTCATTCACAGTGTCATGCATCCGCTGACAGACCCACTCAGAAACTCACACAATCACTCACAGTACCACTCAGAGATGCATGTATCCAGTCACAGACCCACTCAGAGACTCACACACTCACTCATAGACTCACTCAGAGACTTAGACACACATTCACAGATACACTCACACACCCATGCAGCCACTCACACACCCACTCAGAGACCCACTCAAAAACTCAGGCACCCATTTACAGACCCACTCAGACACTCATGCACCCAGTCACTCACCCACTCAGAGACGTATGCACCCATTCACAGACCCATTCAGAGACTCACACACCCATTCACAGACCCACTCAGAGACTCATACACCCACTCACTGACCCCCTCAGACACTCACACCCCACTCACAGACCTACTCAGAGACTCAGAAAACTGCTCACAGGACCACTCAGAGACTCATGCACCCACTAACAGACCCACTTACACACTTATACACCCACTCATAGAACCAATCAGAGACTCACATATCTACTGTCATACTCAATGAGCCAGTCATACACCCACTCAATGACTCCATGACTCAATGACTGAACCACTCTGAGACACACTCAGTCATGCACCCACTCAGAGACTCATGCACCCACTCACAGACCCACTCAGACACTCAAACACCCAGTCATTCACCCACTTAGAGACGTATGCACCAACTCACAGACTAATTCAGAGACACACATCCACTCGCAGACCCACTCAGATACTCCTGCACCCACTCACAGACCCACTCAGACACTCATACACCCACTCACAGACCTACACAGGGACTCACAAAACTGCTCACAGACCCACTCAGAGACTCATGGACCCACTCATAGATCCACTGACAGACCCACTCAGACAGTTACGCACCCAGTCAAACACACTCACAAAACTGCTCAGAGACCTACTCAGACACTTATGCACCCACCCATTGATCCAATCAGAGTCTCACGCATCCACCTTCAGACCCACTGATGCAGTCATACACCCACTCAAAAACCCACTCAAAGACTCATACACCCACTCACAGAACCACTCAGAGACTCAGACACCAATTTACAGACCCACTTAGACAGTTACACACCCAGTCACACACCCACTCAGAGACTTATGCACCCACTCATAGAGCCACTCACAGAAACACTCTGATACTCAAGCATTCTCTTGCAAACCTACTCGGAAACTCATGCACCCACTCATAGACTCACTCACACACCCATGCACCCACTTACAGACCCTTTGAGCGGCTCACACACCCATTCACAGACCCACTCAGAGACTCATACACCCATCACAGACCCACTCAGACACTCACCGACAGATCAGCTGAGAGAATCATGCACTCGCTCACAGATGCATTCAAAGACTTATGCACCCACTCAGAGACCCACACACTTGCTCACAGACCCACTCAGATACTCGTGCACCCACTCAGAGACCCACTCAGAGACTCACACATCCACTCACATACCCACAAAGATACTCATGCTTCTACACACAGACCCACTGAGAGATTGCAGGACCCACTCACAGACACACTCAGAGACTCATGCGCCAGTCAGACACTCATGCATCCACTCAAATACACACTTGCAGAATCTTCTCCTTAGGCACACTTTCACTTAGAAATCGATATATGTACTTCCAGACTTACTCAGACTCATCTATCCAGTTATTCACATAGTTAGACAGTTGAAAATCTCTTTGAAAGTGTTTGTAATTTGTATAGTATTAAATTAATATTTATAAATTTTAAATGTGTAGTTGTGCACTGAATTCTTGCTTTTGGTTTGTGGAGTCGCAATGGATTCACGACTCCGGAAAATATTTAGAAAAAAAGATTTAAAATAAGTATTATTAAGTATTTGGCAATAGGGTGGGTCTGAAGAGAGCCTTTTTGTTTCTTTAAAGTATGTGTCATCTAGAGATAAGAGCGGATGCAGAGTTTCAGGTTGCTGAGAAACAACCTGTTGCCTTCATCTGTAAAGTGAACTCCATCACTTCTATAGATTGCATGTATATCGAAACACAGGTTGCTGTTGTAGATAGAGCCCATGCTATGGTCTCTGAGGTATGCAGAAACAGCTTTATTAACATGTTTCCTAGCTTTGTCAATCTGTGGACAGAATTGATTTGACCACTTCAATTTTTGTCTTTGGCATATGTTGGAGTGCACCAAGACAGAGCAAGGCCAAAGTGCCATTAAATGGCTAAAAGTCTCCTTCATTGCAATTTCCAACTCAACACTTGTAATAGTACCTAGGTAATTGCCACCACAGTGCACTATTAAGAGGTCTGGATGTTGGGAATGTTCAAGACTCTCAACCAAAGGCAGCAATTGGTGTTACTTGAAACCTCTGTGACCAAACCATTTAATATTCGCATTTGCCAAACCTAAGTCCTTGGCAATTCCACTTTTTCTTGCATACTCTCTGGTCTGGCCCAGAAGAAAAAGCTGAGACCCGTAATCCACACTCTAACCATTTTGAAGGAAGGAGCAGTAGCAATCAGGAGAAGGCTGTAGGTGAATAAGAGTGTTGGTAGAGTGAACAGCGGTTAAAATGAAGGAGTGGAGTTGATTTAAAAAATTGATGTTTTTCATTGGAATACCAAAGCTTACAGGCACGTTATAGTTATGAAATATCATTAGAAAAAACGTTAGAAATTCAATGAAAAAAACAAAAGTTACTGCTACGTTATACTTAGTAAATAGAATTTTAAAAACCTTAGAAATTCACTGAAAAAAAACAACGATTATAGGCATGTTATAGTTCGGAAAAAGAATTTTTTAAAAGCGCAGAAATTCACTGAAAAGACTAAATGTTATAGGGATGTTGCAGTCAGGTAATAGAATAAGAAAAACTTAGAAATTCACAAGAAAATCCAAAGAATACGGGGAACTTATAGTTAGGCTCCGATTTCACTTGTACAAAACCAGTGAAATTCGGCAGTTGTAGTTACCTGAGCTAACTATAACTTACGCCCCCGCAACACACTGCTTATAACCTGTCAAGAGTCTTACTTGAAGTTTCCCAGGTTCTTCACAGGAGCAGAACGACGACTTTTCCCAACGCCTCCCCGAGACTCCCCCACGCCCCCACAATGCTCAAGGCAGCGTGAAGAAAGTTCCGGGGGGAAAGGGGTATGGGACAGAGAAGAGACTGCCTAGTCTTCTATGCTTGGCATCTTCTGAAAGCTGCTACGTCTAACTGTTCTTCGTGCTGCTCTCTGTTCTAGACACTGTAACACAAAACACAAATTACTACAGTTCTCTAGAATTTGACTTCTTACTATATACGGTATTCTACCAGTCTCACTATTAACGTACCCAAGAATGACTAGGTAATTGCCCCTCTTCTAGTAGGCTGTGTTCTTTTATTTGATCCTTTTAGTTTTCTTGTGGTTAACTTAATTAACTTTTCATCTTTGCAGGGGAGTGACAACTGGGAACTCTGCAGGAGCCAAGACCCTCAGGTAAGACTAACAATCTTTAGAATGACCTTCATTTATCTTTTTAAAACTATTTCACAGATAATGACAATATCGACTAATCCTAGAAATAGCAATTGACTGCCAACCTATTCAGACAAACTCTGCCTTCCTCTATGAGGTACTTGCGTGAGTGACAAGGAACTGGACTGAAGAGATAATGCTGGAATCTTCACCGGAATCTCAGGAATGTATCCTTTACTTTCACTCGATACTGTAACCCGACGCTTGAAGATCTTATAACTGCCGACGGAATTCGTAAACGCCTAACTACTCTAGAAACTACACGGACGCGCTGCCAAGCACTGTTACACGAGTAACGGTCTTGGTGAAGTGCGCACAGCTGAGGGCGAGCGCGAGCCTCAGCTGTGCTTGAAACCACGCGCTACTGGAAATAGGCTGAAGCGCAAACCCTAGCGCAGTCAGCCATCTTGAAAGCATATTGCCTGACCAGTACCGTCCAGGACTGGTCACTACAACTCCAATAGAAATTCGAATTACGTGCTCGATTTTTATTGTAAAGATTAGTGGTAGCTCCCACTAATTGGCGTCTTTTAGTCCTGGGATTTGGATTCCTGACAGTACCCCTCCGCAAGGGGGTTCCCCAGGTTTCGCCTTAAAGGGATTTTGGTCATGAAAGGTCTTCACTAATCTCGGGGCATTCAAATTTGAACATGGTTCCCAAGATCTTTCCTCAGGACCATAACCTTTCCAATCCACTAAATAGTACAGTTTCCTTTTCTTCCACTTAGCATCCAAGATTCTTTTGACCTCAAATTCTTCTCCTTCTTCGGCCTGAATGGGTTTGGGAGGTTTACAGGGCCTAAGAAAAGGCGAAGATTTCTTCAACAATGAGACATGGAAAACTGGGTGAATTTTCAGTTGAGGAGGTAGGGTTAACCTATAGGTTACTGGATTTAGTTTACTCTCAATTTTAAAGGGACCAATGAAACGGGGTTGGAATTTTCGGCTTCCCTTTAACTTCAAATTTTTTGTGCTAAGCCAAACCTTGCTGCCTATGGGATAGACATCCTCTGGCCTTCTTTTCCTGTCTGCATAACGTTTATACAGTTCTTTTGATTTTTCTAGCTTCTCTCTAGCTGCCTCATGAGTTTCACCCATATGTTTAACTAAGTCTGTGACTGCAGGGACCGAATCCTCAGAATTACCAATCATCAAATTTGGGTGCAGACCGTAGTTTAGGAAGAATGGGGATTGACCTGTGGAGCTATTTTGGGAATTATTGTGTGCAAACTCAGCTGCCCAGAGAAGATCTGTCCAATCCCCTTCCTGATCTAACAAAAACAACCTTAAATACTGTTCCAACTCCTGATTAGCCCTCTCAGTCTGCCCGTCTGTTTCTGGGTGATAGCTTGTGGAGAATCTTGTTTCTATATTTAACCCATTGGTAAAGGCCTTCCAAAAATGGGACAGAAATTGAGAACCCCGATCAGAAATGAGGACCTTTGGGATTCCATGTAACCTTACTACATGTAGACTGAACTGTGTAGCTAACTCCCTAGCACTAGGAATGTCTTGGAGGGGAACAAAGTGAGCCATTTTGGTAAATGCATCCACAAAAACCAGGATTGTATTGAAGCCCCGACAAGACGGTAGGTCCACAATCAGATCCATGGTTACCGTGTGCCAAGGATGAGGGGGGTCGGCATGGGTTGTAATAAACCTTGTGGTGCCTGCCGTGTCGGTTTTCCCTGTGCACAAATTCCACAACCTAGAACATATTGCTTAATGTCTTTCGTCATATTGGGCCACCAAAATTGTCTCTTTACTAACTCTTCCGTCTTGTTTATTCCTTTGTGACCAGCCATAGGATGGTCATGGCAGTCGTGCAAAATTTGTTCTTGTAATTCCACAGTAGGTATGAACAGAGCTCCTTTGTGGTAAGGTAGATCTTTTCGAATTTCTCGAGACGAATCAGATGAAACCCATTGCTGAAGGTCTTCAGACGAGAATGACTTTTTTACCTTTTCTTCAAGAGTTTCATGGGAGATGAGTCCAACTATCTTTGATTCTGGGATGATCTTCTGATCCTCTATCAAGGCCCTTTGTCCTTCCGTACTCAACCGAGACAAGGCATCCGCCTTGCCGTTCTTGTTTCCGGGCCGATAGGTGATCACAAAGTTGTAATCCGCAAAATATAAGGACCATCTGAGCTGGCGTGGTGTCAGTGTTCTTGCTGACTTTAAGAACTGCAGATTCTTATGGTCCGTATAAACGGTTACAGTGTGTCTGGCCCCCATCAGGTAGTGTCTCCACTCCTTGAAGGCATCCTTGATTGCCAGAAGCTCTTTTTCCGTGATTGTATAATTGACCTCAGCTGGCAGGAGCTTCCTAGAGTGGTATGCTACAGGATGCAATTGGCCGGTCTCCTTATGTCTCTGTGACAAGACTCCCCGATAGCTTGATCCGAAGCATCAGTCTCCAAATAAAAAGGTTCCGTTGGATCAGCATGGAGGAGAATGGGCGCGGTGGTAAAACTCTTCTTTAGAGACTGAAAGGCGTTTTCAGATAACGTTGACCAGGTAAAGGGGACTCCTTTTCGAAGTAAACGAGTAATCGGAATCACCTTAAGAGAGAAGTCCTGGATGAATCTCCTGTAAAAATTGGCAAATCCAATAAACCGTTGTATCTCTTTAACCGAAGTTGGGGACGGCCAATCCAAAACTGCCTTAATCTTGCGTGTATCCATGGTGATGCCTTCAGGAGACAGGACAAAACCGAGGAAATCCACTGAATGTACATGGAAGGCACATTTTTCCAGTTTGGCATACAGACTGTTTTCGCGCAGCTTCTCCAATATTCCTTTAACATGTTCTTGATGCTCCTCTTCTGATGCAGAGTAGATTAAAATATCATCAATATAGACGATGGCACACTTGTCAATATACTGATTTAAGACGTCATTAATGAAAAACTGGAAGGCGGCTGGCGCATTGCAGAGTCCATAAGGCATGACCTGGTATTCATATAGACCAAACTTGGTCCTGAACGCTGTCTTCCATTCATCGCCCTCTCTGACCCGGACTAGATGATATGCTCCTCGCAGATCTAGCTTCGTATAAATCTGAGCTCCCTTCACTTGGTCCAGGAGCACAGAAATTAGAGGCAATGGGTATCTGTTCTTGATGGTAATCCGGTTCAGGGCGCGATAATCGATGCAGGTCCTCAGATCGCCTTCTTCCTTCTTAGGCACGAAAAATAACGGTGAGGAGACGGGAGACTGCGAAGGTCTAATAAAACCGTTCTTCAAATAAGTTTGGATATAATCCTTCAGAAACTTATCCTCCTTCTCCGTTAGAGCATAGATTCTGCTACATGGAAGATTCGCCCCAGGTTCCAGCTCGATTTTGCAATCATAAGGTCGATGTGGAGGGAGCCTTTCGGCGTCTACTTCACTAAACACATCCTTATATTCTTTGTAAATTTCTGGAATCTCTTCAGTATGAATGACACACACCGAGGCTCCGCTGTCACATAAATTGTAAGACATGCTGGATTCTTTCTCAGATTCTTTTCCATGGAAACACACCTCTTTACAATAATCAGAGTTCATCTTTAACGAACGCTTCTCCCAATCAATCTGGGGATTATGTTCCGTCAACCAGGGAAGACCTAGGATTAGCTGAAATTGTGGTGCGTCAATGAGATTGAACTGCAAACATTCCTGGTGTCCATCTGAAAGGACAAGTTCCACTTTTTCCGTGTGGCTGACTATGGGACCAGAAGATAGGTTAGTTCCGTCCACAGCTCTCACCGCTTCACTCTGAGGTTTCTGTAAGGCCTGCAATCCAATCCTTGAAGCGAACTTTAGATCACAAAAATTGCCGGTTGCACCGGAATCAACCATAACCGAAATGTCAGTTTGGACAAAGGTTCGGTATTTTAGAGTGACTGGGAGAGTTAAGTGAGGAGCTGCAGATTGCAAGGTGTTCGCCAGTTGATGTGCATCAGGGGTTGTGATTTCTTTAGCATCCACCAGTCCAACCCGTCCTACTGGTGGTGCCGCAAGTTTTCCTTCAACTGAGACTTAGGTTTCTTCGGACAAACCTTGACAAAATGGCCGCTGATGCCACAGTACATACAAAGATTGTTTAATCTTCTTTTTTCTTTCTCTTCCTTAGTAAGAGGACCTCGTACTGCTCCAATTTGCATAGGCTCAACAGTTTGACCGCTCTCCGCTGTTTTAATGCCCTCAGATCTCATTCGGTCAAACCTAGGGACACTTGGGCGAAACTCTCTTCGTTTTTCACCCCTTCTCTCTGTCTGCCGGTAATCCAGCTCCAAAACTAGATCGATAAGGGCTGAAACCTCAGTGGGTCTATTAGGTATCTGCGACAGGGCATCCTTTAGTTCATCCTTCAGGCCTCTGTAGAACAACGCAGCTCTTTTATTTTCTGGCCAGTCTGTCTCCACCATGAGTTGGTTAAATTGGGCCAAATACGCCACCAGTTCCTTGTTCCCTTGCTTCAATTCAAGCAACTCATTATCAGTAGCTTGAGCCACTTTCCTACGATCAAATATTCTCAGGAACTCCTTTTTAAACTCTTCAAAGTCGTACAAAATGACAGAATCCTTAGAAACTAATGGTAAGGACCAGGCCGCTGCGTCACCACTCAAATATGAAAGCATGAAGGCCACCCGGGATTGTGCATCAGGGAAAATGGCGGGACGGCACATAAAGTGGAGGGAGCATTGGGTAAGGAAAATTTGGGCCTTCTGGGGGTCCCCACTAAAACGTTCTGGAGGAGCTAATGGTATAACTGGGGACAAGGAGTGCAAAACGTGTGTGGGAGTTCGAGTGAGAGAAAGTGGGGTGGTACTTGAAGTCTGCGTGTCCTGCGAAAAGGCTGCAAAGCTAGTACTTGAAAGGTAACTATCCATTTTAGTCGCTAAGTCAGTGGTTTCCCTTCTAGAAGCTATTAGGTCTTGCCTTAAACTTCTGTTTTCCTCTCTAACTCCCATTAGTTCCTTTTGAATGGCTTCCAATACTCCGCCCAAATTCTTGAGGTCTAACCCCTCAGTCATTCTGCTCAGGTGAGTAAAAAACTCGTGGGCACTTCACTCTGTCAAGAGTCTTACTTGAAGTTTCCCAGGTTCTTCACAGGAGCAGAACAACGACTTTTCCCAACGCCTCCCCGAGACTCCCCCACGCCCCCACAATGCTCAAGGCAGCGTGAAGAAAGTTCCGGGGGGAAAGGGGTATGGGACAGAGAAGAGACTGCCTAGTCTTCTATGCTTGGCATCTTCCGAAAGCTGCTACGTCTAACTGTTCTTCGTGCTGCTCTCTGTTCTAGACACTGTAACACAAAACACAAATTACTACAGTTCTCTAGAATTTGACTTCTTACTATATACGGTATTCTACCAGTCTCACTATTAACGTACCCAAGAATGACTAGGTAATTGCCCCTCTTCTAGTAGGCTGTGTTCTTTTATTTGATCCTTTTAGTTTTCTTGTGGTTAACTTAATTAACTTTTCATCTTTGCAGGGGAGTGACAACTGGGAACTCTGCAGGAGCCAAGACCCTCAGGTAAGACTAACAATCTTTAGAATGACCTTCATTTATCTTTTTAAAACTATTTCACAGATAATGACAATATCGACTAATCCTAGAAATAGCAATTGACTGCCAACCTATTCAGACAAACTCTGCCTTCCTCTATGAGGTACTTGCGTGAGTGACAAGGAACTGGACTGAAGAGATAATGCTGGAATCTTCACCGGAATCTCAGGAATGTATCCTTTACTTTCACTCGATACTGTAACCCGACGCTTGAAGATCTTATAACTGCCGACGGAATTCGTAAACGCCTAACTACTCTAGAAACTACACGGACGCGCTGCCAAGCACTGTTACACGAGTAACGGTCTTGGTGAAGTGCGCACAGCTGAGGGCGAGCGCGAGCCTCAGCTGTGCTTGAAACCACGCGCTACTGGAAATAGGCTGAAGCGCAAACCCTAGCGCAGTCAGCCATCTTGAAAGCATATTGCCTGACCAGTACCGTCCAGGACTGGTCACTACAACTCCAATAGAAATTCGAATTACGTGCTCGATTTTTATTGTAAAGATTAGTGGTAGCTCCCACTAATTGGCGTCTTTTAGTCCTGGGATTTGGATTCCTGACATAACCTCACATATTACATCAGTCATAACATGGTCAGTTACATCACTGATGACATCACTAATGACATCTCAAAGGACATCACTCATGACATCTCAAATGGCATCACTGATGACATCATCCACATCTTATAACCCGCTCCCACTCTCAAACAGCCACTGACATACCGCTTCACAGACCCATACAAACACTCACACACCGACTCAGTGATCCATATGGCCACTCACACATCAACTCAACCACAAAGCCACTAATGCAACCACTAAATCACATATACAGCCACTCATGCACGCACTGACTGACCAGTACAGCCACTCACACATACAGTGATACACACAGACACTTACACACCCACTTATACACCCGTACAGCTACTCAAACACTGATTCAGTCACCATACAACTACTCACACACCTAATCACTCCCCCATATAGTCACTCAGACAACCAGTCACTCACCCATACAGTTTCTCACACACCCACTCACTAACTCATTCATATACTAACATGTACTCACTCACCTATACAGTCACTGAGACAAACACATAGGGCTTCATTTACAACAAAATAATGCCAGCTCGGTGCTGCAATCCATTTTGCTGCGCCGAGCTGCATCATTTTAAAAGCACAGGAATGCGTCATATTTCCAACAACATGACGCATCCCTGAGCTTTCTCCTGTGCTGGCGCACAATTTTCTGCCATGGTCCAATGTAGTCACCCATGCACCATGGTGCAAGGGTGCCTGCATTGCGTGGAGGATATTTTTTGTGCAGGAAGGGGCACCTTCCTGCACAAAAACAATCATCAATAATGTTTTCCTCTTTCTATATTTGCTGCAGAATGCAGCATGCATAGAAGTAGAAAAAACGAAGAGAAATAAAAGTATTTCTCCTCATTGCACCTCCTTACGCCTCCCTTGGGAGGTGTAGAATTCTGATGCATTTCCAGGTTTACAGCTTTGAATGCAGCGGAATCCATGGGTGTTGCGTGGGAACACCCACAGCAATACCCATGGCACGCCCCTTTCATACAAAGTGATGCGTAAAAAGGGGCCATATTTACAAGGCCATGAAAAGTCACGCAGGGTGTCTTTGCGTGGCCTTGTAAATATGGGCCAGCACACTGCGCCACCCATGTGTCTAAAAAAGTGATGCACCGGTGGTGCAAGGGGCTTGTAAATAAGCCCCTAAGTCTCCCATTCAACCTCTCTCACACTTAGTTACTCACCCATGCAGGCACTCACACACCCATTTACTCACCCATACAACTCACACACCCGCTCTCTCACCCATACACCCACTTACACACCCATTCATACACTCATACAGCCACTCATGTACCCTCTCACTCACCCATGCAGACACATATATATCCTCAGTCACCAATTCAATCACTCATGCATCCTCTCATTCAACATTTACAGCCACTGACACACTCACACACTCACTCATACAGCCACTCATTCACCCTTTCTTTCACTATTACAGCCACTTACATATCCACTCACTCACCCATACAAGTACTCACACAGCCACTAACATACTCATGCACCCACTCACTTACATAACCACTCACTCATCCATACAAAAACACACACACACTCCCTCATGTGTAGAGTCTCTCACATACCCACTCACTCTTCTATACACCACTTACACACCCACTCACACACCCATATAGACCCTCCCACAGCCACTTACCTTAGTATATATGTTTAACACTGAGGGGGTATGTACAACAGAAGTGGTGGAGTGAGGCGTTAGCCGTCATGGCTTAACGCCTCACTACGCCACTTCAGAAGCGCAAGGCTGCACCATATTTACAACAATGTGGTGCAGCCTTGCATTTCCCATAGTGCAAGGGTGTCTGCGTGCAGGGGAAAGATTGTTTATGGACAGGAAGGTCACCCTTCCTGTACATAAATAATCTTGAAATGCCATTTTGTCACTTCTATGTGTGCTGCTTAATGCAGCACACATGGAAGTCACAAAATGTCATTTTTTTTAAAAATTGTTTTTGTGCAGGAAGGCTTTTCGCTTTTTCCATGTGTGCTGCACAAGGCAGCACACATGGAAAAAGCAAAAACGTTGAGACATATAGCATTTCTCCTTGTTTCGCCAACTTAAGACCAGGTTTTCCCTGGTCTTAATTTTGGTGCTGCCTCCTATTTACGCTAACCTTGTAAATAAGGGGCAGCGTCAAACTCAATGGGTGTTGCAGTGGAACGCCAACCGCACCACCCACTGCCTACCTCTTTTCACGCTAAGCATAGCGTGAAAGGGGGCCTTGTAAATAAGGCGAAGCCCCTATTGCCGTGGAAATGTCACAAAAAGTTCCCGTGGTGATAGTGGCTTGTACATATGCCCCTGACTAACTTTAAAATAAAACTCACATTCACTGGATGATATTGCACACCCACTCACACCCATATACAGCCTCTCATATCCCCACTCAGAAACTCACAGACCAATCACATACACATTCACAGACCCATACTAGTACTCACACACCCACTTACTTTGCTATAGAGCCACTCATACACCCACTTACTCACTCATACAGCCACTCACACACCATCTCACTCACCCACACAGCAACTCACACACCCATTTATACACCGATACTGACACACACACCCATACACACAAGCAAACACACAGTCATACTACCATTCACATAATATATGTTAGAAGTAGTATTACTCAGTAGTAGTGCACCTAGTGTACTATTTTAACCTTTGTAGTAGGTTAGTATATTTTTAACACCCATAAATTCTTAAAAATACCTACACTCATTTGATGATGTCATCAGTGAAGTCATCAGTGATGTCACTTGAGATGTCATGAGTGATGTCATCAGTGATATCATTTGAGATGTCATTTGAGATGTCATCAGTGATGTCACTGACCATGTCAAGGTTGAAGTAATATATGAGGTTATAAGCAGTGCATTGCGGGGCATAAGTTATAGTTAGCTCAAGTAACTTTAACTGCCAAATTTCACTTGTTTTGTACGAGTGAAATCTGAGCCTAACTATAACGTTCCTGAAACCTTTGTTTTTTTTAGTGAATATATATATATATATATATATATATATATATATATATATATATACACATATATATACACATATATACATATCTATATATAAATCGATGTATTTATGTGTATGTATATGTGTATACATATCTATAACCCATTGGCGGATGCCACTGGGCAGTTCTAGTTGGATTGTATTTCTATAGGAAATACGTTTTTTGTGTTGCTAATAACATTGGCCCCATTTAAAGAATCTCCACAACACTTTCCAAAAAAAGTGCTACTTTTTTTACTAGTTTGTGCATGGAAAGTTTTGGGTGATCTGTTAAGTTTGGGTGATCTGTTAAGCAGGGGCCAGGAAAAAGGGGGTCTCGAAATGTATTTTCCCCATTCATTTTTCCATAGGAACTTTAGATACCGCTACAGCTGAAACTGCTGAACGGATTTACACCAATTTTGGCAGACAGCTAGACCTTGGTCCAGAAAGAGTGCTTTTTCTATTTTGGTGTAAATCCGTGCAGTAGTTTGGGAGAAATTCAATGGTGAAAAAATTGTATATATCACGCCGTGGAGGATCCGCAGAGCCGACAGATCTCAAACTGATTGGCTGCTATCACATCAACCAGTAAGTGGTGGAAGCCATCTTAGGACTCAGTCCTGAATCCTAAAAAAACATTTTTTTAAAAAGACATACAAGGGGCAGGGTACGGATACACTAACCTCCTATACCTGGTGGTGGGGTCCCAGAGGTAATCCCCCTGGGGCAAATTTGTTTTAACTTTTACAGCAAATTCATGGAAGATGTGAATCTGCAGCAATAAAAAAAAAAAAAAAAAAAGCATGGGCTCCCAAACTTATTTTTTAAACTCCCTGGGGTGGGCCAGAGCCTTGGGGGATAATGCATTTTTATTCTTTTGAGGAGGGGGCATGGTTGGCCCGCCTCTGCAGTCCATTTTCGGATCCAGGGACCTCACCACCGGGGTCTGATGTATTTTCTAAAGGGAGGGGAGCATGCGGACCTCCTCCCCAGGCCGTTTTCAGTCCTGGGCACTTCATCCCCTGTGGCCCGAAGTTATTTTTAATGAGAGGAGGCATGCAGTCTCCTCCCTGAACTTTTAAATGGCCCCGGGGACCCCATCACCCAGGGCTGGCTCACGTGATGTGTCCCAGAGAGCCCAACCCCAGGACACAGTGGTTTCCCTGCCCGCACCGAGAAACTTGTGTTTAATCCCGCCTGGCTGGAGCATTTTTAAAACTTCTGCTAAACATGAGCAAACATAAAGTCTGCTCCCAGCGGGCAGGAGCATTAAAAATGCTCCTTCCAGCTGGGAGCAGACTTGAGATTTGTTTCCCTGCCCGCACTGATGTGAGCAGTGTCTCTGAGGTGATAATATGCTCAGGGAGGGGAAACCATGCAGCCCCTCCCCTTTAAAAGAGATACAGCCCTGGAGGATGGGGTCCCCAGGGCCTGATGATGCTCGGAGAAGGGGGGCACAAGGCCCCCTCCACTTTAAAAATAAAACAGCCTTGGGGATAGTGTCTGCAGGACCTAATAACGCTTGGGGAGGAGGCCACGTGGCCCTCCTCCTCTTTCATAAACATAGGGCCCGGGAACCCCGGGGCCTAAGAAGGCTCTGAAAGGTGGGCCTCATGGCCCCCTCCCATTTTTTATTATATTTAGCCTCCGGGGATGAGATCCACTGGGCCAAAAGGCCAATCCTATACCACATGGCAAAGGCTCAATCTCTCCGTGGGGTTGGCTGATTGTGAAGGATTGGCTGCAGGGCCTGAACGCAAGCCAAGCCCTGTGGCCAATCTCACTCCACACACGGCCGAAGACCATGCGCAGCATGGGGTTGGCGGCCAGGCCCTTTGGCCAACCGCCCGCCACGCACAGCCAGAGGCCGTGCACAGCAGGGGGTTGGCTGCATGCGGGGATTGGCTGCGGGTCCTGTGGCCAACCCCTGCCGCATATGACCAAAAACCCTGTGCAGCGTGGAGTTGGCTGCCTTTGGGGGAATTGGCCACAGGGCCTGGTGGCAACAGATGCTAGACGGCCCAATGGAAATAAAGCTCCCTGGGCCAATCAGAAACTCTAGTTTTAAATTGCTGCTCCCGCGAGAGTCGGTCGAGACTCTCGCAAACCCAACCTTCCAAATATAGAATTATTTTTGCGCCATAATTTCTCAAAAACTGCTGAACGGGTTTGCACCAAATCACAATAAGCACAATCTGTGGACCAAATTCTAGCTCCCTGCCAAATTTGGTGTAATTCCGTTCTGCAGTTTTTGAGTAGCCTTGTCTAAAGAATTGCATCAGATTTTGCATTTTGGGACCCCCTTTTTTTCTTTTACCCCACTTGACGGATCACCCCTAAACTTTTCATGCACAAACTAGTCAAAAAGTAGTACCTTTTTGGAAATTTCGTGGAGATTTATCAAAAGGTGGCAGAGTTATCTAGCAACACAAAAAAACACTTTTTTTCCATATTGTTTTACTACTGATATGAAGAATATCAATAGTGTTCTTGATATTTTTATCAATCAATCAATATCTCAATCAATCAATTTTGTCATTTGCATAGAGCATGCAGCATCCACCTATTTAAAAAGGGTCACTTAGTGCACGGTGGCCCAGCCATGGACCGCCCGCCTCCATGGTGAAAAACATAAAGTGACAGACGGCCTGCCTTGTCGACCTTTATTTATTTATATATTTTTTCCAAAGACAGAGACCCCCACTGCAGGGGTCTATCTTCTGAAAATAAAACAGCTCTAGGGGCATATTAGCAAGACCCACGTTAAAATTATCGCCGTTTTAGCGGCAGGAAACTGCCGCTAAAACGGCGATAATTTTAACGTGGTTCTTGCTAATATGCCCCCTAATGTCTTTGACCTGAAGGGAGTTGTCTCCCAGTGTGATTGAGATGTTTTTTCCATTGTCCTGAACTTTCATGGTATGCGGGCAAAACCCGGACAGAGGAAGGTCTGTAGTCATGTTGTCTGTAGACACCTGCAGCCATTTGCTGTGCGGAGAGGGTTGGTCCAATGGCTGAGCTGGCGTTGAATCGACTGTTGGGAAATAGTCTGTCCCCCGTTCTCTAAATGCGTCGGTTCTTGTATCACAGGTTGGATGTTCGGCACAGAGGACCATTTCTGATATTTCTGGAAAAAACACCACTTAGCTTAGAATTAAAATATACGCCATCACTTATTCGTGCAAGCTTAGGCCGCACCACAAGGGCTAGAAAGGCAGAAGTCTACACGTTTACTTAAACTTCACCGTCTTTAGAAAAAGTTGCTTTTTTTTTTTGCATCTTTCTGGTTCCGCTCGATAAATACGTAACCGCTGCTTAGAAGCCCTACAAGCCATTTGTGTGCGCACAGTGGTTGGCCAGGCTTGTGAAAACAGCGAAGGAGGCGGCAGCTGTACGGCCGCCATTTGTACACTTCTAACAGCGCCATTCAAAGGCCAAGCAGCACAAAAACATACATTTTTCATGGGCACCGGGCATGTCAGGGGAAGGCGGAATCAAAGGGCGCTCCGCGCTGCAACCCTACACTTGAACTCTGGCATTCCATCCTCGGCCGCAGCTCCAGACGTGCATAGACAATCGAGCGCGCCTTGCTTTCCTCGGTGACTTCTCTTCAGCGCGCTTGTGCTGCTTGTGAAGTCGTCTAGGAAGAGAGCAGCTTGCCATGGGATAGAAAGCAACAACTTGGTACATTCTGGACGCTCTTAGGAGACCACCTAAGGGCGCTGAATGCTGGTGATGTCGGCTGTCTAGTCCTGATTCCAGCCCATGCCTCTTTTGTCCACCGCCATACACTTATTTTTTTATCTCTCTTGTAAGTTATTTTTCAGCTATGTTTTCTCTCTCACACTGGGGCATATTACCTAGGATTTGCGATAATTATCGCAAAGCGCACTTAGCGCTGTTTTTTTTATCGCCGGCTATTGCTGGATTTCATCGCGGAGATAACGCGTTATTATCAACGCTTATCTCCAAGGCGATAAAAAATCCAGCGATAGCGGCGAAACCCAGCAATAGCGCGAGAAATCCAGCGATAAAATCACTGCGCTAATGAAAAGCTCGCTAATAGGCAGGTGAGGACTTAACCTTACAATCTACCTCCCATTGACAAGAATGGTTAAGTCAAGTTTTTAGCAGGTATTAAATTCCAGCGATAATCGCGGTTAGCGCGACTTTTTTTATCGCTTCGCGGGCATTGCTAATAGGGGGAAGTTGTGTTTGCGACTGTTTCAAGTCATTTTTAGTTGGGAACGCCTACTTTGCATGTCATTAGCGATAATTATCGCTGACATGCAAAGCGGCACCAAAACGGTCGCTTTCGCCATAAAGCTGTCGCTAACAGCTGTTAGCGACAGCTTGCTAATAGGGCGATAGAAATATCGCCGCTTTAGCGGCAAAAAGTGCCGCTAAAGCGGCAATACCGCTCTTGCTAATATGCCCCATTGTTTCTTCTCTTTTTTTACTCATTTTTCCTTTTTTTGCTTTTCTCTCCCCTTTGTCTTCAAAAATGCGTGCCGTGCCCGCCACCTGCAATCACTGGCAAACATTAAGCTCTTATTTCTACTGTTAAGATGACTTTTTCTTTTTTCTGAAATCCAGAATTTAATTCTGGCGAAGCTAATAAGTCCAGCCTTGGACAGCATAGAATGATTTTATTATTTAAGTTTTTGAAATCATATGCAATATGTGAAAAAAAGGAAAAATATTAAGGAGCTGACCTGCTGCTCAGCTAAGCCAGCTCTGGCACTGAAGTACAATCCTTTTCTGGTGGCTGTGCATATGTGATCAGACAAAATGCTGACACTTATGGTTCAAGGCAGCCATTGGAAGAAGTGAACTGATCCATTGAACCTGCTTTATGCTAAGGTGGGCGGTAGCAAAAACAACAGTTGATGGACAGAATGCAGAACAATGTCATACATTCACCCCAGTACAGAGATCTGGGCCTAAATCCATCGTTTTTTTGCTCACCATGCCATTCCAGTTTGAACCCAGCCATATGCAAATCAGTCTTGACCCTGTGCCTCATGGGAACAGTCCAGCCCGAACTGCCAAGCCAGGTCCTCCCTGGACTGGAAACAAGCATCCTAGGACCGGTTTCGGCAGTGGCGGCTCCTCCATAGGGGCGTTTGGGCGTCGCCCCACTGCTTTCTCGCAGTGCGAGAAGGCAGAAACATAAAATGGTAAAAACTACCATTTTATGTTTCTGCTTCTCGCAATGCGAGAAAGCAGAAGTGCCTGGTTGGGGGCGGGAGGTTGGGCGGTCCTGCTCGAGGGCAGGGGGGGAGTGGCTTACCCACTGTTGTGGGTACTGACTGTTTGGTCGGCCCCTGGAGCCGACCAAACAGTCAGTACCCACAACAGTGGGTAAGCCACTCCCCCCCCCTGCCCTCGAGCACGACCGCCCACTCTCCCTTTTTCTCTATGCAGGAGAAAATGGCCCGGCTGGGGCGCTCTCCCCTGCGCCTCGCCAATCACGTGTGATTGGATTAGGGTAGGGGAGTGAGGCTGCCTGCTGGCTGCTTCCTGTGTTCCAACTTCCTCCAGGATTCAGAAAATGCGGGAGCGGCGCGATACCGGCGGTAAGGTAGGTAACTTTATTTTTATTCTCCCCCGCACCTCCCCTCTCCCTCCCGTGAGCATGTTTCCTCAAAACAAAGATGCCTGTCCCCGTGTCTGACCTGTACAATTTCGTAGAGAAGCTGTACTAAACAAAGGGGCACCTGCTTTGTGCTCCGTGACCTCTTTGCACATCATCGGCATAGAAGCACAGGGTTTTTGTCTACAGCTTTGGAAAGGTTTCGGTTTATATGTTTAATGCCATGAGGCGGGTCTGGTAGGACATTTATTAAACTATTCAAATAAAATGTATAGACTATCTCCCGCGCCGCTCCAGGTATTACGTGGAGTAGCCAGAATCAGTGAAGGGGGCTGCTGCAGACACATTGTATAGCATGTGCCTTCAGGCCCTGCGGCAAGGAGGTGGGGGTGGGGGAGGGGGAGTTCAGCACGATTAATCCCCACAGGCTGGGGTTCAAGGGAGGTGAGGGGAGAGCTCACGATATGGAAGACAGCGATGTGGGAGAACTGAGGGAAGACAGATGGGGGAGAGAAGGCACGGAGAGAGCGCTGGTGAAGGGAGAGATGGATGGAGGGAGAGAGCCCCGGCTATGAGGGAGGAGGGGAGAGGGAGGGCAGGTGGAGTGCACCTTTGCCTTTCCCGTCTTGCCTTGTCCGCTTAAGAGAGAGCTCAGTGGTGAAAGGAGCTGAATTAATGCAGCTCGTGCGCAGCTTTTCAAAGAAACTGGGTCCGGAGCACAGGACCCCGCCCTAAAGCCCCATATATATCACAGCAACCCCACCATACAGCTCCTGCCTCAACTCGCCATACAGTCAGCGTGCCTTGGTGCATCTCTGCTGACATCCTCTGACTTATGTCCGCACCCCAGTCTGTTATCTAGATTTGGAACAGTTACTGTTCCTTGTAAATACATCTTAGTGCCTTTTCATGCCCACTGCTGCCAGGTGCATTGTGCTCGCACAGGACGAGAGAAGCCACTGCCACCAACCCGCATTCTTGTCTGGCTCGCCTCTTCCATTTATTGTGTTGTTTTTGGCCTGAAAACACGTCATGGTTTCATGGGGTCACGCTGAACAATCCTTGTGTTAGCTCATGCTTTCTTTAGTATTTTCACATAGAGGTGTATTACTAAAACTAACAGAATACACGTTATCGACCTCGGAAAGATGAAATCAAAATTACAGGATTCAAACTTTTGGCCAGATGTGAGTTGGGCCACCTATAGATTTTACTATGTCAACCAAGTCCCCTTTCCGGATTTTTTATGTAGTAAAGCAATCTGTGGTCATGCATTACTCAGTAGGAAATCATTATGGCAGCTATAAGCAGGTTTTAAAGTGCTTTCTTCTTTTGATATTTGAAGTATGTACTGGGGAAAATACCAGCTTTCAGAGATTTTCCTAATGGTTCTACCGGCCTGGACTTCCAAGAGGGTCATCATCAGTGCGGACTCCTGAAATGACTGTAGCCTTGTAGTTCCTCTGCTGGCCCTCCACAGCCCCTCCCACACCCCCAACACACTGCAGGACTCTGCTTGAGAGTGTGGGTGCACAGAGCGTTTAGTTCTGCTGCAGCCTGGGGTCTGTGTGCGTATATGGTGTGTGGTGATGGTGAATATTGTGACTGTGTGCGATTGCAGAGTGTGTTGCGTGCGTTTGAGTGCTGGGCGAGCAGTGCGCAGGGTGAGTAATGAGAGCCCACTGGTTGAGTAGTAAGATTGTATGAGTGAATGGTGTGCTTATGTGAGCACAGAGTGAGTTGTGTGACTGTGTGAATGCACTGGATGAATGGTATGCCCTTGTGAGTGCAGGGTCAGTGGGATTCTTATGTGAGTGTAGGATGAGCGAAGCAGTGTGCGCCTGTGATTGAAGGTGAGTGAAGCAATGTGTCTGTGTGAGTGCAGGCTGATTGATGTGTAACTCTGCATGAGTTAGGTTTTGCGAGTTTATTTGTACCTTTTTTTTTCCAACCACCCCCCCCTAGTGTTTGATTGAAGGTCGCTCGCATGCACTTTATACTCAACTCAAACCTTTCTGCCCCACCACTTTTAAAAAGCACCAGCCGCCTCTGGGTTTCGGGCTTTCACCCCTCTTCAGCCAGGATAGCTTGATTCCAGTGGCATGGAGAGCACGGGACCCACGTCTGGGCATACCCGTCCCACTCGGGGTGACAAATGCAAAAACAACAGTTGATGGACAGAATGCAGAACAATGTCATACATTCACCCCAGTACAGAGATCTGGGCCTAAATCCATCGTTTTTTGCTCACCATGCCATTCCAGTTTGAACCCAGCCATATGCAAATCAGTCTTGACCCTGTGCCTCATGGGAACAGTCCAGCCCGAACTGCCAAGCCAGGTCCTCCCTGGACTGGAAACAAGCATCCTAGGACCGGTTTCGGGGTTTCACCCCTCTTCAGCCAGAATAGCTTGATTCCAGTGGCATGGAGAGCACGGGACCCACGTCTGGGCATACCCGTCCCACTCGGGGTGACAAATGCAAAAACAACAGTTGATAGACAGAATGCAGAACAATGTCATACATTCACCCCAGTACAGAGATCTGGGCCTAAATCCATCGTTTTTTTGCTCACCATGCCATTCCAGTTTGAACCCAGCCATATGCAAATCAGTCTTGACCCTGTGCCTCATGGGAACAGTCCAGCCCGAACTGCCAAGCCAGGTCCTCCCTGGACTGGAAACAAGCATCCTAGGACCGGTTTCGGGGTGTCACCCCTCTTCAGCCAGGATAGCTTGATTCCAGTGGCATGGAGAGCATGGGACCCACGTCTGGGCATACCTGTCCCACTCGGGGTGACAAATGCTAAAACAGTTGATGGACAGAATGCAGAACAATGTCATACATTCACCCCAGTACAGAGATCTGGGCCTAAATCCATCGTTTTTTTGCTCACCATGCCATTCCAGTTTGAACCCAGCCATATGCAAATCAGTCTTGACCCTGTGCCTCATGGGAACAGTCCAGCCCGAACTGCCAAGCCAGGTCCTCCCTGGACTGGAAACAAGCATCCTAGGACCAGTTTCGGGGTTTCACCCCTCTTCAGCCAGGATAGCTTGATTCCAGTGGCATGGAGAGCACGAGACCCACGTCTGGGCATACCCGTCCCACTTGGGGTGACAAATGCAAAAACAACAGTTGATGGACAGAATGCAGAACAATGTCATACATTCACCCCAGTACAGAAATCTGGACCTAAATCCATCGTTTTTTTGCTCACCATGCCATTCCAGTTTGAACCCAGCCATATGCAAATCAGTCTGGACCCTGTGCCTCATGGGAACAGTCCAGCCCGAACTGCCAAGCCAGGTCCTCCCTGGACTGGAAACAAGCATCCTAAGACCGATTTCTGGGTTTCACCCCTGTTCAGCCAGGATAGCTTGATTCCAGTGGCATGGAGAGCACGGGACCCACGTCTGGGCATACCCGTCCCACTCGGGGTGACAAATGCAAAAACAACAGTTGATGGACAGAATGTAGAACAATGTCATACATTCACCCCAGTACAGAGATCTGGGCCTAAATCCATCGTTTTTTTGCTCACCATGCCATTCCAGTTTGAACCCAGCCATATGCAAATCAGTCTTGACCCTGTGCCTCATGGGAACAGTCCAGCCCAAACTGCCAAGCCAGGTCCTCCCTGGACTGGAAACAAGCATCCTAGGACCGGTTTCGGGGTTTCACCCCTCTTCAGCCAGGATAGCTTGATTCCAGTGGCATGGAGAGCACGGGACCCACGTCTGGGCATACCCGTCCCACTCGGGCTGACAAATGCAAAAACAACAGTTGATGGACAGAATGCAGAACAATGTCATACATTCACCCCAGTACAGAGATCTGAGCCTAAATCCATTGTTTTTTTGCTCACCATGCCATTCCAGTTTGAACCCAGCCATATGCAAATCAGTCTTGACCCTGTGCCTCATGGGAACAGTCCAGCCCGAACTGCCAAGCCAGGTCCTCCCCGGACTGGAAACAAGCATCCTAGGACCGGTTTCGGGGTTTCACCCCTCTTCAGCCAGGATAGCTTGATTCCAGTGGCATGGAGAGCACGGGACCCACGTCTGGGCATACCCGTCCCACTCGGGGTGACAAATGCAAAAACAACAGTTGATGGACAGAATGCAGAACAATGTCATACATTCACCCCAGTACAGAGATCTGGGCCTAAATCCATCGTTTTTTTGCTCACCATGCCATTCCAGTTTGAACCCAGCCATATGCAAATCAGTCTTGACCCTGTGCCTCATGGGAACAGTCCAGCCCGAATTGCCAAGCCCTCCCTGGACTGGAAACAAGCATCCTAGGACCGGTTTCGGGGTTTCACCCCTCTTCAGCCAGGATAGCTTGATTCCAGTGGCATGGAGAGCACGGGACGCACGTCTGGGCATACCCGTCCCACTCGGGGTGACAAATGCAAAAACAACAGTTGATGGACAGAATGCAGAACAATGTCATACATTCACCCCAGTACAGAGATCTGGGCCTAAATCCATCGTTTTTTTGCTCACCATGCCTTTCCAGTTTGAAACCAGCCATATGCAAATCAGTCTTGACCCTGTGTCTCATGGGAACAGTCCAGCCCGAACTGCCAAGCCAGGTCCTCCCTGGACTGGAAACAAGCATCCTAGGACCGGTTTTGGGGTTTCACCCCTCTTCAGCCAGGATAGCTTGATTCCAGTGGCATGGAGAGCACGGGACCCACGTTTGGGCATACCCGTCCCACTCGGGGTGACAAATGCAAAAACAACAGTTGATGGACAGAATGCAGAACAATGTCATACATTCACCCCAGTACAGAGATCTGGGCCTAAATCCATCGTTTTTTTGCTCACCATATGCCATTCCAGTTTGAACCCAGCCATATGCAAATCAGTCTTGACCCTGTGCCTCATGGGAACAGTCCAGCCCAAACTGCCAAGCCAGGTCCTCCCTGGACTGGAAACAAGCATCCTAGGACCGGTTTCGGGGTTTCACCCCTCTTCAGCCAGGATAGCTTGATTCCAGTGGCATGGAGAGCACGGGACCCACGTCTGGGCATACCCGTCCCACTCGGGGTGACAAATGCAAAAACAACAGTTGATGGACAGAATGCAGAACAATGTCATACATTCACCCCAGTACTGAGATCTAGGCCTAAATCCATCGTTTTTGTGCTCACCATGCCATTCCAGTTTGAACCCAGCCATATGCAAATCAGTCTTGACCCTGTGCCTCATGGGAACAGTCCAGCCCGAACTGCCAAGCCAGGTCCTCCCTGGACTGGAAACAAGCATCCTAGGACCGGTTTCAGGGTTTCACCCCTCTTCAGCCTGGATAGCTTGATTCCAGTGGCATGGAGAGCACGGGACCCACGTCTGAGCATACCCGTCCCACTCGGGGTGACAAATGCAAAAACAACAGTTGATGGACAGAATGCAGAACAATGTCATACATTCACCCCAGTACAGAGATATGGGCCTAAATCCATTGTTTTTTTGCTCACCATGCCATTCCAGTTTGAACCCAGCCATATGCAAATCAGTCTTGACCCTGTGCCTCATGGGAACAGTCCAGCCCGAACTGCCAAGCCAGGTCCTCCCTGGACTGGAAACAGGCATCCTAGGACCGGTTTCGGAGTTTCACCCCTCTTCAGCCAGGATAGCTTGATTCCAGTGGCATGGAGAGCACGGGACCCACGTCTGGGCATACCCGTCCCACTCGGGGTGACAAATGCAAAAACAACAGTTGATGGACAGAATGCAGAACAATGTCATACATTCACCCCAGTACAGAGATCTGGCCCTAAATCCATCGTTTTTTTGCTCACCATATGCCATTCCAGTTTGAACCCAGCCATATGCAAATCAGTCTTGACCCTGTGCCTCATGGGAACAGTCCAGCCCGAACTGCCAAGCCAGGTCCTCCCTGGACTGGAAACAAGCATCCTAGGACCGGTTTCGGGGTTTCACCCCTCTTCAGCCAGGATAGCTTGATTCCAGTGGCATGGAGAGCACGGGACTAACGTCTGGGCATACCCGTCCCACTCGGGGTGACAAATGCAAAAACAACAGTTGATGGACAGAATGCAGAACAATGTCATACATTCACCCCAGTACAGAGATCTGGTCCTAAATCCATCGTTTTTTTGCTCACCATGCCATTCCAGTTTGAACCCAGCCATAGGCAAATCAGTCTTGACCCTGTGCCTCATGGGAACAGTCCAGCCCGAACTGCCAAGCCAGGTCCTCCCCGGACTGGAATCAAGCATCCTAGGACCGGTTTCGGGGTTTCACCCTCTTTAGCCAGGATAGCTTGATTCCAGTGGCATGGAGAGCACGGGACTCACGTCTGGGCATACCCGTCCCACTCGGGGTGACAAATGCAAAAACAACAGTTGATGGACAGAATGCAGAACAATGTTATACATTCACCCCAGTACAGAGATCTGGGCCTAAATCCATCGTTTTTTTGCTCACCATGCCATTCCAGTTTGAACCCAGCCATATGCAAATCAGTCTTCACCCTGTGCCTCATGGGAACAGTCCAGCCCGAACTGCCAAGCCAGGTCCTCCCTGGACTGGAAACAAGCATCCTAGGACCGGTTTTGGGGTTTCACCCCTCTTCAGCCAGGATAGCTTGATTCCAGTGGCATGGAGAGCACGGGACCCACGTTTGGGCATACCCGTCCCACTCGGGGTGACAAATGCAAAAACAACAGTTGATGGACAGAATGCAGAACAATGTCATACATTCACCCTAGTACAGAGATCTGGGCCTAAATCCATCGTTTTTTTGCTCACCATGCCATTCCAGTTTGAACCCAGCCATATGCAAATCAGTCTTGACCCTGTGCCTCATGGGAACAGTCCAGCCCGAACTGCCAAGCCAGGTCCTCCCTGGACTGGAAACAAGCATCCTAGGACCGGTTTTGGGGTTTCACCCCTCTTCAGCCAGGATAGCTTGATTCCAGTGGCATGGAGAGCACGGGACCCACGTTTGGGCATACCCGTCCCACTCGGGGTGACAAATGCAAAAAATAACAGTTGATGGACAGAATGCAGAACAATGTCATACATTCACCCCAGTACAGAGATCTGGGCCTAAATCCATCGTTTTTTTGCTCACCATATGCCATTCCAGTTTGAACCCAGCCATATGCAAATCAGTCTTGACCCTGTGCCTCATGGGAACAGTCCAGCCCAAACTGCCAAGCCAGGTCCTCCCTGGACTGGAAACAAGCATCCTAGGACCGGTTTCGGGGTTTCACCCCTCTTCAGCCAGGATAGCTTGATTCCAGTGGCATGGAGAGCACGGGACCCACGTCTGGGCATACCCGTCCCACTCGGGGTGACAAATGCAAAAACAACAGTTGATGGACAGAATGCAGAACAATGTCATACATTCACCCCAGTACTGAGATCTAGGCCTAAATCCATCGTTTTTTTGCTCACCATGCCATTCCAGTTTGAACCCAGCCATATGCAAATCAGTCTTGACCCTGTGCCTCATGGGAACAGTCCAGCCCGAACTGCCAAGCCAGGTCCTCCCTGGACTGGAAACAAGCATCCTAGGACCGGTTTCGGGGTTTCACCCCTCTTCAGCCTGGATAGCTTGATTCCAGTGGCATGGAGAGCACGGGACCCACGTCTGGGCATACCCGTCCCACTCGGGGTGACAAATGCAAAAACAACAGTTGATGGACAGAATGCAGAACAATGTCATACATTCACCCCAGTACAGAGATATGGGCCTAAATCCATTGTTTTTTTGCTCACCATGCCATTCCAGTTTGAACCCAGCCATATGCAAATCAGTCTTGACCCTGTGCCTCATGGGAACAGTCCAGCCCGAACTGCCAAGCCAGGTCCTCCCTGGACTGGAAACAGGCATCCTAGGACCGGTTTCGGAGTTTCACCCCTCTTCAGCCAGGATAGCTTGATTCCAGTGGCATGGAGAGCACGTGACCCACGTCTGGGCATACCCGTCCCACTCGGGGTGACAAATGCAAAAACAACAGTTGATGGACAGAATGCAGAACAATGTCATACATTCACCCCAGTACAGAGATCTGGGCCTAAATCCATCGTTTTTTGCTCACCATATGCCATTCCAGTTTGAACCCAGCCATATGCAAATCAGTCTTGACCCTGTGCCTCATGGGAACAGTCCAGCCCGAACTGCCAAGCCAGGTCCTCCCTGGACTGGAAACAAGCATCCTAGGACCGGTTTCGGGGTTTCACCCCTCTTCAGCCAGGATAGCTTGATTCCAGTGGCATGGAGAGCACGGGACTCACGTCTGGGCATACCCATCCCACTCGGGGTGACAAATGCAAAAACAACAGTTGATGGACAGAATGCAGAACAATGTCATACATTCACCCCAGTACAGAGATCTGGGCCTAAATCCATCGTTTTTTTGCTCACCATGCCATTCCAGTTTGAACCCAGCCATAGGCAAATCAGTCTTGACCCTGTGCCTCATGGGAACAGTCCAGCCCGAACTGCCAAGCCAGGTCCTCCCCGGACTGGAATCAAGCATCCTAGGACCGGTTTCGGGGTTTCACCCCTCTTTAGCCAGGATAGCTTGATTCCAGTGGCATGGAGAGCACGGGACTCACGTCTGGGCATACCCGTCCCACTCGGGGTGACAAATGCAAAAACAACAGTTGATGGACAGAATGCAGAACAATGTTATACATTCACCCCAGTACAGAGATCTGGGCCTAAATCCATCGTTTTTTTGCTCACCATGCCATTCCAGTTTGAACCCAGCCATATGCAAATCAGTCTTGACCCTGTGCCTCATGGGAACAGTCCAGCCCGAATTGCCAAGCCCTCCCTGGACTGGAAACAAGCATCCTAGGACCGGTTTCGGGGTTTCACCCCTCTTCAGCCAGGATAGCTTGATTCCAGTGGCATGGAGAGCACGGGACGCACGTCTGGGCATACCCGTCCCACTCGGGGTGACAAATGCAAAAACAACAGTTGATGGACAGAATGCAGAACAATGTCATACATTCACCCTAGTACAGAGATCTGGGCCTAAATCCATCGTTTTTTTGCTCACCATGCCATTCCAGTTTGAACCCAGCCATATGCAAATCAGTCTTCACCCTGTGCCTCATGGGAACAGTCCAGCCCGAACTGCCAAGCCAGGTCCTCCCTGGACTGGAAACAAGCATCCTAGGACCGGTTTTGGGGTTTCACCCCTCTTCAGCCAGGATAGCTTGATTCCAGTGGCATGGAAAGCACGGGACCCACGTTTGGGCATACCCGTCCCACTCGGGGTGACAAATGCAAAAACAACAGTTGATGGACAGAATGCAGAACAATGTCATACATTCACCCTAGTACAGAGATCTGGGCCTAAATCCATCGTTTTTTGCTCACCATGCCATTCCAGTTTGAACCCAGCCATATGCAAATCAGTCTTGACCCTGTGCCTCATGGGAACAGTCCAGCCCGAACTGCCAAGCCAGGTCCTCCCTGGACTGGAAACAAGCATCCTAGGACCGGTTTCGGGGTTTCACTCCTCTTCAGCCAGGATAGCTTGATTCCAGTGGCATGGTGAGCACGGGACCCACGTCTGGGCATACCCGTCCCACTCGGGGTGACAAATGCAAAAACAACAGTTGATGGACAGAATGCAGAACAATGTCATACATTCACCCCAGTACAGAGATCTGGGCCTAAATCCATCGTTTTTTTGCTCACCATGCCATTCCAGTTTGAACCCAGCCATATGCAAATCAGTCTTGACCCTGTGCCTCATGGGAACAGTCCAGCCCGAACTGCCAAGCCAGGTCCTCCCCGGACTGGAAACAAGCATCCTAGGACCGGTTTCGGGGTTTCACCCCTCTTCAGCCAGGATAGCTTGATTCCAGTGGCATGGAGAGCACGGGACCCACGTCTGGGCATACCCGTCCCACTCGGGGTGACAAATGCAAAAACAACAGTTGATGGACAGAATGCAGAACAATGTCATACATTCACCCCAGTACAGAGATATGGGCCTAAATCCATTGTTTTTTGCTCACCATGCCATTCCAGTTTGAACCCAGCCATATGCAAATCAGTCTTGACCCTGTGCCTCATGGGAACAGTCCAGCCCGAACTGCCAAGCCAGGTCCTCCCTGGACTGGAAACAAGCATCCTAGGACCGGTTTCGGGGTTTCACCCCTCTTCAGCCAGGATAGCTTGATTCCAGTGGCATGGTGAGCACGGGACCCACGTCTGGGCATACCCGTCCCACTCGGGGTGACAAATGCAAAAACAACAGTTGATGGACAGAATGCAGAACAATGTCATACATTCACCCCAGTACAGAGATCTAGGCCTAAATCCATCGTTTTTTTGCTCACCATATGCCATTCCAGTTTGAACCCAGCCATATGCAAATCAGTCTTGACCCTGTGCCTCATGGGAACAGTCCAGCCCGAACTGCCAAGCCAGGTCCTCCCTGGACTGGAAACAAGCATCCTAGGACCGGTTTCGGGGTTTCACTCCTCTTCAGCCAGGATAGCTTGATTCCAGTGGCATGGTGAGCACGGGACCCACGTCTGGGCATACTCGTCCCACTCGGGGTGACAAATGCAAAAACAACAGTTGATGGACAGAATGCAGAACAATGTCATACATTCACCCCAGTACAGAGATCTGGGCCTAAATCCATCGTTTTTTTGCTCACCATGCCATTCCAGTTTGAACCCAGCCATATGCAAATCAGTCTTGACCCTGTGCCTCATGGGAACAGTCCAGCCCGAACTGCCAAGCCAGGTCCGCCCTGGACTGGAAACAAGCATCCTAGGACCGGTTTCGGGGTTTCACCCCTCTTCAGCCAGGATAGCTTGATTCCAGTGGCATGGAGAGCACGGGACTCACGTCTGGGCATACCCGTCCCACTCGGGGTGACAAATGCAAAAACAACAGTTGATGGACAGAATGCAGAACAATGTCATACATTCACCCCAGTACAGAGATCTGGGCCTAAATCCATCGTTTTTTTGCTCACCATGCCATTCTAGTTTGAACCCAGCCATATGCAAATTAGTCTTGATCCTGTGCCTCATGGGAACAGTCCAGCCCGAACTGCCAAGCCAGGTCCTCCCTGGACTGGAAACAAGCATCCTAGGACCGGTTTCGGGGTTTCACCCCTCTTCAGCCAGGATAGCTTGATTCCAGTGGCATGGAGAGCACGGGACCCACGTCTGGGCATACCCGTCCCACTCGGGGTGACAAATGCAAAAACAACAGTTGATGGACAGAATGCAGAACAATGTCATACATTCACCCCAGTACAGAGATCTGGGCCTAAATCCATCGTTTTTTTGCTCACCATGCCATTCCAGTTTGAACCCAGCCATATGCAAATCAGTCTTGACCCTGTGCCTCATGGGAACAGCCCAGCCCGAACTGCCAAGCCAGGTCCTCCCTGGACTGGAAACAAGCATCCTAGGACCGGTTTCGGGGTTTCACCCCTCTTCAGCCAGGATAGCTTGATTCCACTGGCATGGAGAGCACGGGACCCACGTCTGGGCATACCCGTCCCACTCGGGGTGACAAATACAAAAAAACTGTTGATGGACAGAATGCAGAACAATGTCATACATTCACCCCAGTACAGAGATCTGGGCCTAAATCCATCGTTTTTTTGCTCACCATGCCATTCCAGTTTGAACCCAGCCATATGCAAATCAGTCTTGACCCTGTGCCTCATGAGAACAGTCCAGCCCGAACTGCCAAGCCAGGTCCTCCCTGGACTGGAAACAAGCATCCCAGGACCGGTTTCGGGGTTTCACTCCTCTTCAGCCAGGATAGCTTGATTCCAGTGGCATGGAGAGCACGGGACCCACGTCTGGGCATACCCGTCCCACTCGGGGTGACAAATGCAAAAACAACAGTTGATAGACAGAATGCAGAACAATGTCATACATTCACCCCAGTACAGAGATCTGGGCCTAAATCCATCGTTTTTTTGCTCACCATGCCATTCCAGTTTGAACCCAGCCATATGCAAATCAGTCTTGACCCTGTGCCTCATGGGAACAGTCCAGCCCGAACTGCCAAGCCAGGTCCTCCCTGGACTGGAAACAAGCATCCTAGGACCGGTTTCGGGGTGTCACCCCTCTTCAGCCAGGATAGCTTGATTCCAGTGGCATGGAGAGCACGGGACCCACGTCTGGGCATACCCGTCCCACTCGGGGTGACAAATGCAAAAACAACAGTTGATGGACAGAATGCAGAACAATGTCATACATTCACCCCAGTACAGAGATCTGGGCCTAAATCCATTGTTTTTTTGCTCACCATGCCATTCCAGTTTGAACCCAGCCATATGCAAATCAGTCTTGACCCTGTGCCTCATGGGAACAGTCCAGCCTGAACTGCCAAGCCAGGTCCTCCCTGGATTGGAAACAAGCATCCTAGGACCGGTTTCAGGGTTTCAACCCTCTTCAGCCAGGATAGCTTGATTCCAGTGGCATGGAGAGCACGGGACCCACGTCTGGGCATACCCGTCCCTCTCGGGGTGACAAATGCAAAAACAACAGTTGATGGACAGAATGCAGAACAATGTCATACATTCACCCCAGTACAGAGATCTGGGCCTAAATCCATCGTTTTTTGCTCACCATGCCATTCCAGTTTGAACCCAGCCATATGCAAATCAGTCTTGACCCTGTGCCTCATGGGAACAGTCCAGCCCGAACTGCCAAGCCAGGTCCTCCCTGGACTGGAAACAAGCATCCTAGGACCGGTTTCGGGGTTTCACCCCTCTTCAGCCAGGATAGCTTGATTCCAGTGGCATGGAGAGCACGGGACCCACGTCTGGGCATACCAGTCCCACTCGGGGTGACAAATGCAAAAACAACAGTTGATGGACAGAATGCAGAACAATGTCATACATTCACCCCAGTACAGAGATCTGGGCCTAAATCCATCGTTTTTTTGCTCACCATATGCCATTCCAGTTTGAACCCAGCCATATGCAAATCAGTCTTGACCCTGTGCCTCATGGGAACAGTCCAGCCCGAACTGCCAAGCCAGGTCCTCCCTGGACTGGAAACAAGCATCCTAGGACCGGTTTTGGGGTTTCACTCCTCTTCAGCCAGGATAGCTTGATTCCAGTGGCATGGTGAGCACGGGACCCACGTCTGGGCATACTCGTCCCACTCGGGGTGACAAATGCAAAAACAACAGTTGATGGACAGAATACAGAACAATGTCATACATTCACCCCAGTACAGAGATCTGGGCCTAAATCCATCGTTTTTTTGCTCACCATGCCATTCCAGTTTGAACCCAGCCATATGCAAATCAGTCTTGACCCTGTGCCTCATGAGAACAGTCCAGCCCGAACTGCCAAGCCAGGTCCTCCCTGGACTGGAAACAAGCATCCCAGGACCGGTTTCGGGGTTTCACTCCTCT